>PVKZ01000387.1:407701-887073 GCA_004027375.1 Macroglossus sobrinus | reverse complement strand
AAGAAAATGGAAAGGAAGAAAAAAGGAAATTAGAAGGAAAAAAGGAAGAAAGAAGAAAAAAGTGTGTTTTTTTATTTTAAAAAATGTATTTACAATACCAGGTTGTAAAAAAATAGTATTAACTTGTAGAAATCACTACATCATTCTTCAGTCTTTTTTATAGCTTGTGGTCACTTTTCTTGTTTAATCTCCCTTTATCCATCCCAGCCTTAAATCCTGCTTCATCCATTCTCAAGCAAACAAGACACATATCTAAGATGTCATAAGATTTACTGGGGAGGCAACTTTCCTTCCTGTCATCACATGTACATCATTGCTAGCTTATTTCCACCCAGCCCAGAGGAAGCCTCAGGATCCTTCTCATTCCAGAAGACTAACACCAATTGATTTGGAACGAAACTTCATCATCTCCAATTTAGAGCACAGTCTCTCTAATCTTGTAGCTCTTATGCTACATTGTCTCTGCTAGTTATGTGATCTTGGTACATTTAATCTTCCTGAGATTCGCTTTCCTCATTCACAAAATGAAGATCATATAATTATCCCCCACTGAGTCTGTAATAAGAAAAAATATATAAAAACACCATGCAAATATATAGAATAACTGTTATTATACAATGTTTGTTTTATTCCACCCATTTAATGGTTCTCATAATAATTAGCTTTCTCCTTTGGAAAATTCTGGCCTGCCTCATACAAGTAGTGCATCAGCCACACGATGCCTGCATGTAAGTGGTTCTCAGTAAATGTTAACCTCCCCACCACCCTTTCCTGGCTCACTCATGGTAATGCTATTCATTCATCAACTGTTTTCACAGGGTTTTCACACTACAGTCTGCCCTAGTTAAATAAACTACAAAGCATAAAGTCTCATAGAAGGATTTAGAAACATTATCATGACCGGTTTCCGCACTCATTCACCCACAGAAGGAAAACCCTGGAAAGAGATACATCAGCAACAGGAGCAACCAGGCATTTCTCTCCTGAACAGGATGATGATGGTGCTGCTGCTGATGGTGATAGTAATCAACATTAATTACTATGTGCCACATGTGATAACATTATCTTCACATTAGAGATCAGGAAATTGGAACAGAGAGGTTAAACAACTTGCCAAGTTCATGCAACTATTAAGTTGGTGTATTAGTCAGTGTTGTTCAGAGAAACAGAACCAATAGGAGATACAGATATAGACAAAAAGGAGATTTATTACAGGAATTGGCTCACTTAATTATGTAGAACTTAAAAAAAAACCTGGTTATCTAACTCAATTCATTACTCAGGAATTTTAAATATTTGTTTATGTGCTTTCTAGAAATAGAGGCATTTTTAGACAAATATAAACTAAGGTTTTGCCACCACCAAGTCTTAACTGGAATAAATGCTAACCATATGTGACTGAGTTGAGTACAGAGTGGTTCCCAGGTGAAAGGTCTGTTTTTCGTTAACAAATGATGAAGACAGAAGAATATTTAAATCCATATAGACCAGATAACTCAGCCATTACCTTTGTAAAAGTCATGTGAACAAGTCTGTGTGAAGTTTGGAGTCATGTTTTTCCTTCAAGCAATTATTTCTGGACTTGTCTCCAGGCCCCGAGCACAGTTCATCTTTGCTTTAACCTGTAGACCTCTCCATTCCTTTGCCAATACTGTTCTCTCCACCTGGACCACATGCTCCAACTTGCCTCTTGTAAAACCAACTTCTCTCCTAGGATGTCCATGGCTCTTCACTACCTTCCCCATTCCCAGAGGAATAATTCTCTTTCTAAAAAATTCTGCAGACTTTTATTATAACTCATCACACTGTATTATATTTTATGGCTATTATCACACCACTATAGTTCCTTGTTCCTTTCTTGATCTTTCCTTAATGTCTAGATGTAAGCATCTTGAAAGCAGGGGTCCTGATTCTTTTGTTGTTGTTGTTACTATAGTCCTAGTATGTAACACAATGTCTTACACATGGTCAATCTTCCATAAAATTAGAAGGAAGAGTGGTCTTTGTTAGCAGCTTGCGTCTTTATTTGTTCACAACACATGAGCGATCGTAGCAGCCAGCAGAGAGCAGACTAGTGTGATGGTGCTTGATAATCATAACAGCAGCTGACGTTGAACACTGACGGGCACAAGGCACTGTCCCAAGTGCTTCATGTGAATAAGCAAAGAACAGAGGCTCAGAAAGCTAAATTATCTGCCTAATATTGTAGGGATTAAGTCTGATTCAAACCCAGGGAGCCTGGCTTCAGCATTGGCACTCTCTATCAATCTGCTTTACTGCTTAAAAAGGAAAAGAGGAATACCCTAAGTAGAAGTGAGGTGAGCACCACTATATGGAGAGATAGGAGACCAAAGACAAATTTCACACATTCCACAATTCTGATTGTACCAAGAAAAAAACTAACAAGAATCTCAATGTACATGATGACATGAGAAGAACTATGCAATAGTAATTTGTGATAAAGTACAATTAGCTAAAACAAAGCCTTGAAAACCATTCCTAATATCTAAACAAACATTTTACCCAGAGAAGAGTTGTCCTTGGTGGAAACAAGGACAAGCAGCCTACCCGGAGGAAGGAAAAGCCATTATAAGCTATGCGTAGAAAATTTAAACAAGGCAAGAACATTCACAGCTTTGTTTTCACTTCACAGATTGCTGGTCTTTCATAGGAGATCATATATATCCATCACAAGTCTAAAATTGAATGTGTGCATTGCTGTCCAAAGACACAACAGAGTTTTTATTATTGAAAAGTAGTAAACAAAAAGCAGAAAAGACCATGAGAAAGGAGGGGAGCCTTGAAATGTCATGCCAAAAGAAAGCTCCTACAGATACATAAATTTGGAGCTGTGGAATCTATGTAATCAGAGGTGATCCACATCCAAGCTCTCTCCGAGGAAGAAGTAGCTTTTTAAATGATCTCACCATGATCAGACCCTGTGGACCTTTCTATGCCTTTCCAATGGGGATTATTTTATTTAGCTGAAACTTGCTGGATGGGGCCATATTGCTCCTTCTCTCCACTACTGCTTGCTCCCTGGATTGTCACTTTCAAAGGAGCAAAGGCAACTGGGAAAGCTTACATTTAGAAAACCTGAGAGGAAAATTTCCTCTGAGATGACTAAAGGTCAGGATAAACTTCAAATTCCTCCAGGTTTTAAAAACTGAGCAGTTTCCAAAGGAAAGTGCTTTTGTTGCCATGCAAGAAATGCTGCAGTAAATCTTCCACTCTCAGCCTGGAGATCTCTCAGTCTTCTTGGAATGAAAGCAGGTTAGAGAGACTCCTCAGTGGGCTTTATCAGAAAACAGAGAAGATAGGGGTGTTCCAGGAGCAGGAAATTGGGCAAGAGAGCCATTCATTCTCACAAAGGGAGGATATCAGATTTGGAATAAAGAGTTGTTTCCAAGACTGCACGACTGTTTGCAAGACCAAGAATATAGAAACAGTGCTTGGGGAGGTCATCCATGTAGAAATCTGAAGGTGTTTTCTGTTCATTGAGCAGCTCAGAAGAAGACTTTGGGACCAAGAAATAGGTCACTAATTTTCAGTTGACTACTAGTATCATTTCAGGTATCCCCTCAAATCAGTGTGATATTTCTAAGAATTTTTACTCTTTTTGTGTCTTAGAGTAGTAGTTTCAAGCAATTTTCTGACTAATAAAATTATTCTTATCATTTGCAAATATTAACTTACTAACAGGTTTATTTATTAAAATTAATTTAACATTTATAATTAAATATCAATATTATTTTTGGTAATTTATATATAAATATGATTTTAAAATTAATTATATTCTGTCTTTTATTTCATTTTTACAATCAATATCTTAAAATCAGTATTTTTATAACTTTGCTCAAAGGATTATTTTTAGACTACTTTATTTGACCTTATTTTTGAGTGGAGAGAAAATTTCTCAGAGTTGGTACCCTGAAAGAAATCAGTTGGTTTTTGTGATCTCTTAGAGCTTCCACCTTTCAAATGTTCCTGTTGCTAGATGAAGTAAGCACCTCTTCTTAGTACCATCAAAATCTGTGTGAAGCCTCAGAAACGTCTCATGGCACTTTTTAAAGCTTCTAAAAACTTTATTTACCAGTGAGTTTAACATATTCCATATATGGATTTATAAAATTTAAGAATTAGACTACAATACAGAATACAGACTAAAATACAGAAGTAAAATAAAAGTAACAATAATCTGATCTTTAAAAAAAAATTATTTCAGAAGATATTTTTTAATCTTACCTACAAAGCCTCAGGATCCAGACGTTAGAAAGTAATTTTCTCAGAAATATAAGTGTATTCATAACAATAGTTTAATCTCTACCTTTGGCTAAAAAGGAGTTTACAGTATTTAAAAAGCTCTGTGGGTTTTTTGTAATTAAGAGAACTAATTAAAATCTGAGGGTCTTGCACCTAAATATGTTTAAGATTTGAACCCAGGAACTGATGATCACAGCAGATAGAGGCGGAGTGAGAAAAAATGAGCACATGACTCGAGACAGAAAATCTGGCTCGCAATAAGTACCAGGTCTTGACCGCCACTTGCTATGCAACTAAACAGTTACTTCATCCCTCAGTTTCCTTAAGACTAAAACCATATCAATATATCTACCCTTCCTACTTATTAGCAAGAGTAATTATATACCGTATATAGAAATACTTGGTAAAATGTTAAGCACAATATAAACCTTAAATCTTCCACAAAAATAAAAAACACTTCCAGTCAATTCAAGGAATCATCTTCGCATTATTTGCCACTTAGGTTTTTTAAAAACCACAATATCTAATCAACTAAAACATATTTTAAAAACAAGATATTGATTTATTTCAATGAACAGATCTTCATCCCACCATAACTTTATCAGGATTAGGTGATTCCTGCTACATAAGGAAAGAGTTAATGTGTCAATCACTATTGATTAGTAGCAAAAATATTTTAGCACCAAAGTAGGTGCATTATACTTGTAAAGTATGTATTTTAATAAATTATTTATTGAATTTCAGCCATAATAGTGTGCCAAGCACTGTGTTAAGTATGTATGCCTGTACACATACACATACACACACACCCCAAATAAAATCTAATTTATACCATCACAATGCTGCGAAGTTGGAATGATTACTTTACAGTTAAGAAAACGAGAGTCTAAAGAAATGAACACCTTACTCAAAAGGCCTCTTTGATACTGATTCTAACTTAATCATCATATTCATGTTATTTTTGAAAAAATATTTAACTTACTTTTGCAATACGTCCTTGTAGTTTAGTTAACATCTTAAAGATTTTTCTCTTCAGTTCATCACTCATTAGTATTCTCTTCTTTTAAAATATATTCTGACATTTGTGAGGATTGTGTCCTCAAGGCCTTCAGCAATCCCAAACACCACCGTTGTGTATTTTTCCCCACATACACACAAAAGTAAGGTCCTGTCAGTGCTACAGGCCCCTTGTGAGGCTGAGGCACCTTGGGGTGCTATGCTTACACAGCCCTCCTTCATTGCAGCCTCCCAGCAGATGGGTACCATTCAGGTTTGTGCCTCAGTGAGATCACACACATCTTGAAGGCAAAATCAATCACATTTAGAGGTAGCTCTTAAATAACCCAAGCCAAAAATGTTAAATGCCTAATCACTAAAGCATGATCAACGTCGTATGTTTGGGGAAGAGCTAATAACTTTCCTATTAGAACATTTCTGATGTTCGAGGAAATTTTTGAACACATTTGTTTTCTGTGAGAGAATAAACCTTAGTTCAGGAAGAGCGAAGCTGAGACTGAGGACTTCCCTCTCCTGTGCATTCCCTAGTGTCCTTCCCACAGTCCTGTTCAAGAGAGCATCCTGTCTCCATTTCTTAAATAAATGTAATCACTTATTCTCCACAGCATTCTTCCCACAGTCTCCCAAATGAATAAAACCTCCCTTGTTAGCATTATCCAAGATTTTCCTGGAATCAGATTTTTTACCACCCTCAAGGAGTCTCTATGGGATTACCTGCCAACATTTTCAGTGGTAACTATTTCAAATATTAGACACCACTTCGTGAGTAGCTACTTCTCACCTGCCGGGTTACGGGGAGAGATGCAAAGATTCTTGTGTTCAGAACACTTGAAGTGTGATGAAGAGTCAGACATACAGTCACTACAGGTTATAGTAAATGTAAAGGCTAAATGAGAAAGGAGACTGAAAGAGGGAGGAGGAGATAGAACAGGGGCAGAAGACAATAGTAGGGCATGGAGGGTTTAGAGAAGTAGTTAACAATTTCAAGTGAAGGAGAAAACCAAGGAATGTGCCAACTGGGCTATGAATGAGAGAGATAAGGCAACAGCTGGAGTGCAAGGTACAGTCAAAGGAGAGGGATCTGCTAGTTGCATCTTAACATGACTCAAGGGTGATAGATTCAATTACTTAAAATGACAGCTGCCACACAAAATATGACAGTGATGGATGGATATTTGCACAGCTTTAAGTGTAATTAAATTAAGTTGGAGGGGAAAGCTTATGCTCTGAAATATAGGTTAGAATTTTAGGTTAGTATAAACACTAGCCAGTGCTCTGTTTAGTAAATGTAACCTTCTAGAGATCTGAGACATATTTTTAAATCCATTATTTAAAAAATAATTATGTGTTTAAAGGCAAAGTTTAAACATTTGAGTTATCCTGAGTTCAAATCCTAGGTTAACTGCTTGCTAGCAGTGTTAATCCTGGGTAAATCACTTAAGATACCTGTATTCCAGTTTTCTTATCTGTAAAATGAAGAGATAATAATAGTATGCCCATTGCAGCATTGTGAGAGGAACAAATGAGTTAATTCACATAAGGTTTTTATAATAGAGACTGCAATAGTCAACTGTTGATATATTCAGCTATCATTATCATTATTATAATTATTAGTACCATTATTTGGTAGATTTCTTCTTTTAATTTTATCTTTTTTCATAACTTTATTTAAAAATATTTATAAAATGTATTATAATTTTGTTTCTGGACTCTGTGCATATCATACAACCATAGAGTAGTAAATTCTCAAAGCCTAATCCTTTTTTAAAAATCTCTTATCTTAGAACCCAAAAAGCATCCTGTGTATGGATTTGGATATAACACAAATAATTTTATATAATGAGATCAGTAAAAGAAAATTATCTCTTTGAAACTATGTATATCTGCAACCCAAGTGATATTTCCATCATTACAAAATTAAAGCTTATCACAAAATACCATATTAATGTGGGTGACTCCCCTAAGTACTTCATAAATGGAATTAATCTAAGAAAAGCAATTTTCAGTAATTATAGACAATGACATGGAACAAGAATATATAGAAATAAAAACTGTATGGGAATTTAAATAAAATCTAACTACATGTAACAGGGATAACAGTTTTGAAATATACTAATATAATTTTCTCTTGCATTTCTTTTTATGTGACCTTTTTCTTTGGCCTGTCAGAGGTATCCTTTTGCCTCAGGAGGTTAGGTTGGTTGTAGTAAGACTGCAAAGGGATGGAAGAGTTCACTTTCACCTTCTACCTATCAAAGTGATCTTTTCAGTGCCGAGTGAGACAATGGTTTTGAGAGCCAAACTTTATTTCAGGAATAAAAGTCTTCTAAATTCTCCCAAAGACTCCTTTTATGATAATAAAACTTGGAGAGCTGTGGATTGAGTAGAGTAAGCGTAAGGAAAGAAAACTTAGGATACTATAATAAGGGAAGACACACCTGCCTGGGGAATTGATGGGGAGGTTTCTAATATGAGAGGAAAGAGAGATTCGAAGAAGAAGAAGAAGAAGAAGAAGAAGAAGAAGAAGAAGAAGAAGAAGAAGAAGAAGAAGAAGAAGAAGAAGAAGAAGAAGAAGAAGAAGAAGAAGAAGAAAATTAAGGAGGAAGAGGAGGAGGGGGAGGAGGAGGAGGAGGGGAGGAGGAGGAGGAGGAGGAAGCTGTAGAATGAAAAGACCCATGTTCACTCCCCTTCAACCCCTCTCATTGTAGCCTTCTTGAAACAGAGCGCGTTCTTAAATTTTGCATCCTAGGTGCCTGCTAGCCTCATCTAGTCCCAGCCCTGCCACAAAGATGGTAATAGAAATGTCCCGAGAAACATGGAAGAATCAGTTGACATGGGTTTCATGTACTACTTTCTCAGGTGGATGCAGGAAAACCTGCAAGGACTTCAAGGAGCATCCCATTCAGCACAGTACTGTGTCCAACTTGATGTGGGAAAGATAGGGAGGTGCCTACATGGATGGTCTGAAATAATGTGACCCATTGCCCATAGCTTGTTCCAGAAGTTTCCACATGGCCCCCACCTCTGGAGGATGAGGAGATGAAGAGAGAGTGGGAGGACCAGCAGAGGCCTTGGAATGGAAAAGAAGGCTGTCAAGGCAAGGTAGAAAACAGAAGGCAATCAGCTGGGTGGTGGTCTGTAAGCAGTAGCAGGTGGGACCAGAATTAGTGAGATTCAGTGAGAACTCATCTAGTGTACAGACACTGGTAGGACACAACTTCTCCACAAGAGGCTACCCATACTAAATGACAACCCAAGGGCCTATGTGTACAGGTGAAATTTGGTCTTCACCACCTAACAGGTTGTGTAAATAATCCCATACATCGAAGTGCCTTGGGGAGAAGGCAATAACTCAAAAAGACTGAAAAGAGGAGTTCTTTTTAATTGGAAAATTTTATTTTGTATTGTTTTTACTTGATAATCAATAAAGTGTGGGTTCATAAACAAGAATAAATCAGTTGTTTCAAAGCAAACAATCAAAAAACTACATTTCTCATTATAAATATTAGTGTGATAAATTTTAGTAGTACTATTGAAGTATAACTGACATATGCTGAACTACACATATTTAAATTTGGTAAATTTTGAGTTAGGTATACACCTGTGAAACCATCACCACCGGCAAGACTGTGAACACATCCATCATTCATGCCCCTTGACAATTCTTTTCTTCTGTTGTTCCCTACCCCCATCCATCCTCAGGCAATCACTGATCTGCTTTCTGTTACCATAGATTAGTTTCTGTTTTATAGAATTTTATGTAAATGAAATCATACAGTATGTATTCTTTTTTTTTTCAATCTGGCTCTTAAACTGAACATAATTAATTTTTAGTTTAATCCATATTATTGCTTGTAACAGTAGTTTATTCCTTTTTGTTGCTCAATAGTATTCTATTGCATGAACATGCCATAGTTTATTAATCCACTCATTTGTCAGTGGTCATTTAGGTTGTTTCTAGGTTTTGGTTATTACAAATAAACCTGTGTGTGAGTTCCAGTTATATCACATTTTTGCCAACACTTGTTATGGTGAAGTCTTTTTAATTTTAGCCATTCTCTTAGGTGTGTAGTGATAGTTCATTGTGGTTTTAATTAATATTTCCCTAATGATTAATTGTGTTGAGAATCTTTGCAAGTTCTTGCCATCTGTATACATTCTTTGATAAAGTGTTCAAATCATTTTACTGTTGTTATTTGGTTTGTTCTATTATTAAGTTTTGAAAATTATTTATATTTTTTTTGTGTACAAGCCCTTTATTAATCACATGCTTCATAAATATTTTATCCTAACCTGTAGCTTGTCTTTTTATTTACTAAAAAAGTATCTTTTAAAGATCAAAAGTATCTAAGAAACACTTGCTTAGATATCTAGAAAGTACCTATGAAATATCTAGGGTTGTATCCAAGAAATCTCTGCTTAACCCAAGGCCACCAGATTTTCTCCTGTGTTTTCTTTTATAATGTTTATAGTTTTAGGTTTTACATAGAGTGTTACATTTTTACTCTATTACATGTAATAGAAAGAAAACCAGCACTTGCAAACAAATACTGAACTATCACATAAAACAAGTTAATATGGCATAGTAGTTAAGAATTCAATGTCTGGATACAGACTGATATTCTAATCTCAGTTCCACCATTTACTAGCTGTGTGGTCAAGATATTTAACTGCTCTGACCCTTTTTTTTATGTATAAATTTAGGTAGAAACAGTTCCCACCTCATAAGATTGCTCTAAGGATTAAGTGAAATAATTCATAAGAAGTACTATAAAACACATATAGCTAAGAGTCAATAGTACAGTCATGTGTCCACAGTGTAGAAAACAGATTTAAAAATGGCTCTTGAATAGTTCAAGGAACCAGTTACACCCTTGAATACAATAGCCTTAGCGTAGGACAAAGAACAGAATGCAGATGGGGGAATTATGATGCAAACAATACAAGTATCTCAAGTCCAGCATTTGATCTGAATGGAATAGTCAATGGGGAAGCCATTTAAAGGAAAGATAGTTAAAGTTCTAGCAGGGAAGTAGAAGCAATGCTTTGGATTAGCTAGAAAAGAATGGTAATAGGGGAGGAGCTTATGTTCAGGCAAAGCTTAGATGGCTATTTATGACAAGTGACTGAGTAAGATGACATGGCAAATATAGATGAAATTTTGCACAATGATGTGAAAAGGGAGTTCAACCCAGCTGTGACTGGCTTTTTGGTGCCTGTGAAATAAGGAGATTGAATCATGTACTTTCTAAGGTCCTGTATAGATCTAGAAGACTATCAAATTTCCAATCTGTGCTATGGAATTGGGAATGGAAGGAGAGGGAGGTTGTGATCCCTAAAAATTCCAGGTAATTGAAATAAAAAAATCTAGAATTAAAAGTTATCAGTAGTATAACTAGTTCCATATAGAGACATTTGTGGCTAATGGAAGAAAAGGAGGGCAGTGGGACACTTTCTCAGAATTTCTGCTTTCAGCTAATACCACATGAGGTATTGACATTCAAAATAAGATTGACAAAGAATGGGAGGGATGGAAACATAGAAAGGATGGATGGATAAGTGTCCAAAGTTAGGATATTCAACCATTGGATTTAATTCCTCTGAAGATCATTGTGAAGTAATACACTTTATCACTTTTTGTGTATAGCTTTAAAAAATTCTTGAGCCATCTATTACTGCCATGAAATATTTCAAGGCTTTAGTCTCCCAACTGGTTTTAATAGGAATGAAATCCAATTTAAACATTAGCTCAAGGAAAACAAAACTCATATATTCAAACAATGTTAATTTTTTGTCCTTCCAAAGACAAGAACTTATTAATTTTGAGTTATTTGAACTATCTTAGCCTCTGACTTCTTCTGTACAGTAGACAATTTAAAATCCACTATGCACATTACAGTAAAGCAACTATCACTGAAAGTTTTGTTTGACTTTGGTTAAAATTTAGAAAGAGAAAAATTCATAGCAGGTTTCACTTAACACATTTATAGATACCTGTCTTGCCAAGCACTATAGTAGGTGCTTTTATACATTTTCACCTATGCACTTTCTTATTTAATCCTCTCAACACTGTGCAGTTTTGGCAAAAGAAAGTTTGCTTAGTGGAGTAAAAATTTGTCAAATTCTTACTGTTAGCAAAAGGTAGAGCCCTCTGGGAATCTGTAATCTAGCTGAATATACAGGAAGCTCAATAAAAACACCTTAAGGTAAATGCCATCATAGACATCCATGAGCTCCCAGAGGAAGGCCCGAGAATGGCTTTAAAAATTGAATAGAAGTTCGACAGGTAAATATTGGACTATGAGAAGGGGAGGAGGCGGAAGAAATTAAAAGTAGAAGAGAGGTTTAGCAGAGGCACCACAGCTAGAGAACCCTTTGTGTCGTCATGGAATGGCAAGTTGCTGTCATTGGTGGGATAGGGTGATACCAGATGTCAGCATGTGACAGACATGAAGGCAAGGTGATATATCACTGTAGCAGGCAAAAGGGAACCAGCAAAGGATCTTGGCCAGAATGCCTGAATCAGGAGACTGTATGCTAGTCTGGGTAGAGGGAGGAGAGACTAGAGGCAGGGAGATTGGCGGAGGCTGTCTTGGACCTGAAGAGGATCTGCCCTGGGACTCTGCCAGAGGAAATGGAGAATTTCATGCAAAATATTCGCTCATAAACTCTCTTCTGTACTTACTTATTGAAAAACAAGGTAAAATTCCCTAACAGGTTTGAAACAGTTTTTTGTTTGTAGTTTGTTTTTTGTCTAGCAAGTAGAAAGGAGTTTTTTTGCTTTCCTTTTTACCCAGATTCTAGGTAATAAGAAATGGAAGTCGAATGCTAGATATCACTAGGAAACTACAAAAGGATAGAATCAATAGAATTTGATTGGATGGAGAGAATGATGACCCCCAAAGTTTAAAACTGAATGACTAGGGAAATGGTGGTCTCCCTGTGGGAAATAAGCCAATCGTATGGGAAGAAAGACAGTGTGCTTATTTTAAATAGGTTCAATTGGAAGCTACAATAGGATTTTCATGCAGAAATATATAGAAGCTATTAAAGACCAGAGCTGGTGTTCATAAAAAAGTAGAAGCTGGAAAGAATACAGTCAGTGATTATTGTCTGCATGGAGAAAAAGTCATGAGTGGTGGATGTCTGTGCTGATGGATAACGTGGCAAATGAAAAAGATGGCCTAGGAAATAGAGCAGGAGACAGGGACCCATCAAGAGAGGGAGATGAAGAGGAGGGGGAAGGGGGAGGGGGAGGGGAAGGGAGAGGCTAGAGAAGTAGAATATGCAGAGTTGCAGAGTAAAGGGAGCAGAGCTGAAGTTGTAAAGGCACCAGACGAGTAAAATGAGGATATAGCGGCAAGAGCTGTGTTTGGTAATAAAAGGTCACCTCCTCTTTGCAGAATTTCGGTGTGAAATTCCCACCACTCCAGGCCATCCAGAACTTTTTTATTCTTAAATTGCTTGGCCCCAGCACAGATGATGTTAAGGACAGGTTAGCCACCAGTGTTTGCCTGAGTATCAATTTCCCCTTTAGATCAAATACTACCAAAAAGCCAGGACTGAATGGGGTCACCTACACAGTGACTACAGGATGGATGGAGACTCAGGGAAGAAATTAAGTCAGCTCTCAGAGAGAGCAGTTTCAGGAGAGTGTTGGGAAAGAAAGTCAAACTGTAAGGTGTTATGGAACAAGAAGGCGGTAAGAAGTGAAAGAAGTATCTGATTAATCTGATTGTGAGAGACGGCAGGCATGGAATAATGAGAAAAAGGAGAAAATTGTGTCAAAAGAGAAGTAGAAAGAATAAAAGGTTTAATTCTAGGGTAGGAAAGATTTGAATATGTTGCTAAACTGTGGTGAAAGCCAGTGAAAAGAGGATGATGATGCCGGAAGAGGCAGTGGGTAATAAACGATGGAGTAACTTTGAGAAGAGACTGGGAAATGCAGGCGAGGGGTGAACCTCTGACAGAGGGCAGGGGGTGGGTGAAGGTACAGAGAAATGTAAAGGTAATTAGATGTAAATGTAAATGTTATTAGATGAGACGTTAGAATGGACCATGAGGGAGAAACCTATGGCCTAAAAGGAAGGAGAGGGGTAACCAAACACCGACCTTTAAGTTCTAATACTGTCACTTATCAGTCCTCTGACCTTTTCTCAAAACCTCATCTTTCTTTCAGGTAAAATGGGGGGACTATCTTCCAACTCCAAAAATCGGGTGTCCCACTTACTTGCAAGTGGCTTTATTGGCTATTTGTTTTGTTTTGTTTTGTTTTGTTTTTAAAAGGAGGGCGGAGACGTTTCTCTGAGAGGGCAGAGAAGCTGGAAGATGCTCTGAATCTTGTCAGCAAAGTAGGAGGTGGGTCACTTGAGCGTGAAGAAGACAGTGACACCATAGGCCTGAGCGATCGATCAGGAGGTTTTGAGTGCTGGGCATAGGATAAGGAGATGAACACAACGTGAGTACCTAAAAGTATTTGCAAACATCAGCGAGGACGCAAGGGAGATTGGAGGGCAAGAATGCCTGATCCGGGAAGAATCAGGCGCATTAGTTGCAAAGGTGTTAGGGGAGGTGTGGCCACAAGCGCCCTCGCTGAACCGCTGTCACAGGTGAGGGTAATGGGAGAGGCGCCCACCTGGGGCCCACGCATCCCGAGAAGCTTTGGGATGGCGTGATTGCCCGCTTTTGAAGGCCAGGTGGGAAGGCCCCTTAATTTCCACGAGGCTACAACCCAGCGATTAGGACGCCCTGCAAGGAGCTGTGTGAGCACGCGAGGAACGCGGGCGTGTGCGGCGTGTTCCGGACGCTCGTCAGGCACTTGGGGAACTAGGTGGTTGGCAGCTCGCGCCCATTGCAAGACCTTGGGCTTTTTTTTTTTTTTTCCCCCTTCTTCTTTTGTAAACTGCGAGCGTGGAGAGGCCCCGCCTTTCCGCGCCGGGCCGTGGGGCTGCCCCTCCCGAGCCACCGGGCGGGCGCTCCTTCCCGGACGGCGCCCGAGGGCCCGGCGGCGGCGGCCGGTGGGGCTCATGGCGCAGCCCGCCTGGCTGCAGCCCAGGTAGGGCGGGACGGGGGGTGCGGGACGAGGGGCCGCCAGGGCCGGGTACCCACTACACCATCAGCGGCTGGGCGGGCGCCCGCGAGCTCAGAGCAGCGCAACCCTGAGCTCCGCACACCCTTGAGCTCTTGGCAGGTATTAGCTAGTTCAAGTCTCACAACCCTGGAAAGAAGGCTCTGTTATTTCCCCCTTTTAACAGATGAGGAAATGGGAAGGACAGGCTGCGCGGCCACCCTTTCATTTTGTGCGCTCTCGGGTAGTCCTTCCCTTCCTTCTCCGCTCACTCAGAGCCCCTCCCTCGACTTTCTCAGAAACTGTTTTTAGACGCAGGATGAATTTGAGATCTACCTGCTGCCGAAGCACCTATTGCATGTGCATATTTGAGGGCCAGCCCTAGAGAAACTGATTCCGTGGTAGGGCCTTGGAATTGTTGAACCAACACGCCAAGTGATTCTGATGCTGGTTTAAGGCAGGAATTCCTCTTCCCTACCTCTTTAGTAGCTTGTGTCATCTGTAGGGTCCCCGAGTAAAATCATCAAGCGACTTGTATCTGCTTCTCAACCTACTTGCCTTCTCGAGATTTCACATCAACTAGAAGAAAACCTTGTCTACACTGGCAGGGCCACTCCCACTCCTCTTCTGAACCAAATTTTGACTTCTAGTCTTAACGCCCTCAAATGCAAATGTCAATCTTCTTTTTGTTATCTCTCTAGCAAACTATTTTAAAACCCAGTTTGACTTCCCTTTCCTGGCCTGAGGCACTAAATTGCCTTCTGTGTGATTAAGGAAACATCTGCCCTTGCAATATAGAAGGCAGTGGTGAGATACTCACCCCAGTCACATAATAGTGCATTATGTCCAGTTACTGAATTATAGATATGTCACGTTCCTGAATTATCCACAATTTGGGAGTGACTACAACGGAATTGCAACTGCAACCATTACTACTCCTCTCTTGTAACTATAAACCAATTATCTCTCAAGTTCTGCACTTAGGATACGTATTAAACACATCAACCCCTTCATCCATATATTTTTCTTAAAAATATTCAAAGCAGCCTTGGCCATATTTATCCCTTGGTGAGCAGCAGGTTAGAACTTTATAAAAGATAAAGTGGATTTTGAAATAGAACCATATTTGGCTTGAAGCAAACTCGGGATACCCATTAACGGATTGTGTGTGCTACTGGTCCTTTCAAAATCGTGTGCATTAGAGAAAAAACTGAAAATGACTCTGGTAGGGAATAGTTCTCTTGCTTGCTCAAGTTGGCTAGTAGGTAAAAGACATGTGTATAATGCTGAAATGATTATAAAAAGAGTATTTAATGATATTTTTCTGTATTTGTAGGTATAGAAAGAACACCTATCTTTTCCTCTACTACTTAATCCAGTTCTGTGGACACTCATGGATATTTACAAATATGACAGCCAGATTCTTTTCATTTGGAAAAGGTACAACTCCAGAACACGTGATTTTTACCTTTTAATTCTTGTATTCACCTAATCTTTTTTAATTTTTAACTTCTATGAACTTCACCTGATAACCTTCATTCTTCTAAAATTTAGTGACCACATTTTTCAGTAAACATTCTTCTTGCTTAGTGCAAAACCCAAAACCTTTTTGGAGAAAGGGGGAGGTAAGATGAAGAAAAGAGATTTGGCTTCCCCCTGAGTAGGCATGGCTTTGGATGGTACCATTTCTCTCTTCTTGGTTTTCCACCAAACCTTAGCAGATTTGGCGTATTTTAAGGAAATCTATAAATTCCAGTATAACATTTTGTACAATTAGAAATGAACTAAATTCTTTTCTTATTCTTTATTCCCCATGTTTAAAGTAACTGGAGACTACTAATAAATGAAAGACAAACTTAATATTCCCCAAGCCTTTTGGTTCCCTTAAGGAGTAATGTTGTCCCTAAGAAAGTGACACACTTTGCAGTTGACTCATCACTTATATGGGAGTTGGCATTAATGGTTTAAATCATAAGCTTCCTCCAGTTTCCTAAAAAGTAAAGATTTTAAATAGCATTTCAATTTTCACAAATGAATCACTACGTGACTGCCAAAATAACATTCTTTTCATGTTCTATCCCCATGTGGGTAAGTGTCATCACAGTTTACAACTGTTGGGTGATGTGACGATTTGAGCAACTGCTGGTTTCAGCTAAAAACAAACATGTAGAATATATCTTGGAAAAGTCATGCTGTGCTCATCAATTTAGACTTCTGTATCATCAGGAAATTAATCAACTTCTGAAGTACCATAAACTATTTTATATTGCTTTTTTCTTATTGCAAATCTACAGAGAAATTCTTGTCTTTGTTAAGAAACTCCAAAGATACAACCTGTGGCTTAAATTTCAACTGAGTATTGGGAGTCTTCAAGCAGAGGAAAACACAAACAATGGGAAAACTTCTTTTATATTGAACAGTCATCACTTCTAGGCCTTGAAAGTTAACTTTGGCTTTGTGGGCCTATTACAGGTTGAGTCACAATTTTTTCTTATGCTGCCTGGCCTTTCCAGTAAGGAAAAATTGCTTTAGTCAGCAGTGTATTTATTTCTTAATTTTTATCCTGCCGTTATAATTATAGAAGCTACTCATTATTAAAGAAACACAACCCTTTCGTATGGAAGGCAGACTGAAAACAACTATGTGAGAGTTCAGTACAATTCTTAATAAGTTAAGTAAGCAGCATAACTGCAATCTAATCACCTGAACTAGTAATACCTGCTTCCTTCCTCCTTCACAGAGCTGTGATAATGCTCTGTTATAGCAAGTGTGGGGCAGTGGATAAGAAAACGGACTGTCTAGGCCTCAGGACTCACTTGCAAAATAGGGCCAATGATAACAGTGTCCAACTTGTAGAGTTGCTGAGAAGAGAAATCCTTAGTGCTCTATAAATTATCATCATGTGAATAATCAGTTGGCACTAAAGACAGCAAAGTTTTCCCTAGAAGTTTCCTAATGTGGCAGGATTTCATTTTAAAATTTAAACCAACACATTTATTCTAGTAAGAGGAACATTTGTTTCCCTCCCATTTCACCTCTCTCTAAATGCAGGTTTTCATTTGGGCCCTCTGCAATGCAGACTTTGGAAATCCCCATTAGAAGTCCAAATTCTAGTGTTCAAAACCAACAAAAATCCAAAGGTGGGAATGGGAGGAGGACAAAGAGGGTAAAAGGGTCAAATATATGGTGATGGAAGGGGACTAGACTTTAGGTGGTGAGCACACAATAGAGTATATAGATACTGTATTATAAAGTTGTATACCTGAAACTTATTAACCAGTCACCCCAATAAATTTAATAAAACTAACAAAAATCCAGAGAGCACTAAGTATGTATAGGACAGAAATCTAGACACACATAAAATGTTACTTAATATTATGGCATCATTAATGTCATTTCCATAAAGCTTCCGTGAAATCACATTTTTCTCATCTCTCATTTTCTTGTCCATGGAAAAGCTGTCAGTAAAGCAGTCTTCTTTAAGAATCTCACCTCCAACCTGTTTACATTTGATATAATCTAGATTCTAGACATTTACTTTTATGTGGGAAGTGCTTTTTAATCTCATAAATGAGGGAATATATGTTATAGCTTTGGTCATGGAGTCTTTCAAGTTTTTACTTTTTGGAAGGGGAGCAATTTCTGGTTTTTACTAACTATATTCGTATTTTTAATCGCTGCCCACAGATTCAATGGTTGACACTTTTTATGCTATTGGACTTGTGATGCGACTTTGCCAGTCCATCTCCCTCTTGGAGTTGCTGCACATACGTGTCGGCATTGAATCAAACCATCTTCTTCCTAGGTTTCTGCAGGTAGGTTTTAATCACATTATTATAATTGAATCTGTTTCATACCTAACTTGTTCTCTTTATAGCCTCTCTTGACTTTATGGCACTGGAAAAGTCGGTCCTTACTAACTTGCAACCCAAGTTACCAATAAAGATAATTCCATGAAAAAATTACCTCATCTTCAAACACTGCAGTTAGAAGAACCAGTTGGAAACATTTGGGACAACAAGGCTTGTTCCTCTGTGCAACACTGCAGTGCTCCTCTCCTGTGAGGAGATTTTATAGTCACTTTCCATTCTCACTCTGCTAGTGCCCTTGGCAGTATATGACAGAGGAGAGGCCTAGGGCCATTCAGACTTGGGTTTGTTGCCTGGCTCCTCATCTACCACTGTGGGATCATATCACCTACAATCATTGGGCTGTTTCAGGGAAAGGACATCGTACACAATACCGGGCAGAGAATGAATGATAAAGCAGTTCTATTAACTTTTTGAGAAACCTCCATACTGTTTTCCATAGTGGCTGCACTAATTTACATTCCCACCAGCAGTGAGCAAGGGTTCCCCTTTTCCCCACATCCTCTCCAGCACTTTTTTTTTTTTTTATAATAGTCATTCTAATGGGTGTGAGGTGGTATTTCATTGTGGTTTTGATTTGCATTTCCCTTGTAACCAGTGACATTGAACATCTTTTCATATGTCTATTGGTCTGTATGTCTTCCTTGGAAAAGTATAATTCAGGTCCTCCGCCCAGTTTTTTTATCAGACTGTTTTCTATGTTGTTGAGTTGCATGAGTTCTATATATATTTTGGATATTAGCCCCAGATGTTGAATTATATTGTACACCTGAAAATTATAAATTATAAACTCAATAAATTTAATTGTAAAGTTTCTTTCACCCCTGTTCAGAGAATAGACTACTCCCCAGCTATTTCTTGTTCACTCTGCCACTTTTACTGAGTACAAAGGAGAAGGAGAGATCATTCATGGTTATCTCGTAGAGCGTGTAATCATAGACTTGGGGATCAATCAGACCAGGATTCAACTTATTACTAGCTGTATGCATTTAAACAGGTCACATGATTCTTCTGAACTTCATTTTCTCATGTGATATGAAAATAACATGCATCTCTTGGAACAACTAAGAAAGTGGGTGGAATAGGTTCCTAGCACTTAGTTAAGAATACAGTGCCTAGTAGCTATTGCTATTATTTTAGCTATTATTTGTTCCCTCTACCGTGTGTGTAGCCCTAAATGGCCATATTCTTTTTTAAAGGTAAGTTAAAGAAGGATGGGAAATTCATTGGTAGGGATTCAATATCAGAAATTGTTGTTGGATTAAGGCAAAAAAAAAATTAAAAGTGGTATTTTCTATAGAAAAGAAGAGATAATGGTTAGGTGACTATATGAACATGTATTTAAAAGCTACAGAAAAAGGCAGTTATATGAATGTAATTTTTAACTACTCACAAAATAAAGAAAAATGGATAAATAACTAAATTTGACAGAGTTGCATTGTAAAAATAACTAAAGTCTCAGAATCTGATTATATTGCCAGCACTTAGCAAAGTGCTTAGAACATAAACGTACTCCTTAAATTTTTGTTGAATGGAGGCGTAACACAGATCCATGTATTAAAATTTGCTTAAAATACAGTGAAAGTTTAAAAGATGGAAATAGGAATATGATCCTAAGGAGCCTAATAACTCACTATTATGAGTTTATGGGAGATTTTAAATTTTACTTATTAAATAAAAGTAGAGTTATAGTATTCATTAGGATGAAGATATATTAAGTGTTGAAATAGCAAATTTAAAATAAAAATCACGGCAATATTTAGAGTATGAACTAAGAGCAGTCAGCTAGCCAAGACCTAGATGGAATTCCCTTAAGCATATTTCCTTACAAAATAAAAGGGGTACATTTCTGCCTCAGAAGGAGCATATTATTTGAGAACAAGATTTATTGGTGTTTATTACTTATTAACAACCAGAATGCATATAAGTACCAGTATCCCATAATGCTAATTTTAGAGAACAGAATTAACAACCCAGGTTAAATGGAAGTTGTATTCTATCATATGGGACTATTTTTTCTTGGGCCATGATTAAATTGATCTAAAATCTAAGTCATATTTTCTTTTGGTATACCATTTTGGACATTTTATTTTTGTAGATTATATTGGCTCACATTAATTTCAGCATTTTCAAAATTAAGAGTGGTGTTATTTTAATTATTGCCAATGTAGGCAATGCAAGTAACCACCAGGACAGGTAAATTTATAAGAAAGAAAATAGAGCACTATGAATAGGCCTAAAAAATGTGGACTTTTTTATGCTTTCCAAAATTACATAGGCTTGCCTAATAACAGAAATTATTATATAAGCTAGAAATCTGATTTCTTGGAGTTCCAGAAATTCCAGAATATTTAAGTATGATTTCAGTCACTGTTAATTAACGCTGCAATGGCTTGTGGAAATATGATCACTATAGTCAAACTATATCCTGGTTTGGTAATTAAAAAATAATGGCAAACATACATCAAAACTTTTTATTCAAAGGTGAGGTTGCAAAGTCTGTCAGTGGGACTCAATTGATTTTTAAGTTTTTCTTGTTGAGAGAGATAACAAGTAGAGGTCACCACATTCTTATCCTGGGCTGATTAGTAATAATTAGTGTTGATTGTTTGGCTTCCTCTTTTTCTCTCTTTGACATTTTATCTGGCCTCTATTTATTTTATTCATGTACTATCTTTTCTATGGTTTTCATAATGGACATGGTATTGGAGAAAGCTTCAAGAACACATGTCATTATGTATGTTCAAAGTTTCATTTTTTCCTCTCTTCTTTTGTTATTGTTCTGCAGACAATTAGAATTCACTCATTATGAGATGGCTCTGAGGCCCCTGCTTTAAAATAACCGAACAAAACTCTAAGGTTGTGTAATCTTTCTGGGTTTTCCTGTTTCCCTATTTTTAAGTGAAGAAACTGTAGTTAAGAATGTGGCCAAGCTGTTTGCACAGAAATTATAGCTGATCGCATGCGGTAACTTGAAAAATGCATGGTGTCAGTTTCATGTAGGCTGAAAAACTTGTCTGCACATTTGTGATGTTTCTTTGCCATCACCTTTGTGAGACCACTAAGTCTCACAACTGAATTCTCTGTTTTTGGGAACTGGTCTTTCAAAATATCAAGATAAATAATTCCAAAAAGCAGTAGGAACAAGCTAGTTTAGCAGTTAGAATCGTATGTATCAAAGGTGAGGATGTGTTTATTGGGGGTGTTTGTTTTCTGTGTTTTGTTCTGTGCATTTTTAAAGTGTTTTATACACACATCTTTATTCTGACACTTAGGGAAAAGCCATTATAAATGTTTAGAATTACCCACAATTGTTAAAGAAAAAAGGGGGAAAACTCACTGATAAGACTATAATAATTTAACACAGAGATGTATATTTTTACATATGTAAAAATACATGTTATGGAAAATGGGCAAAACTATAACAAATATTGTTTATAGACAATTAATAATTACATGTCAATTAAAATTATATAAAGGAATATAGTTAACTTTTGATTTTAATATATAAAATGGGAAAGTAACAAGATCTAAAAAATGCTTATAACTGTTATAAGAAATGATAATGTAAGTAAAAACTAGTCATCTCACCTCTCCAACCCCTTCCTCCAAATGACCTTGTCTATTTTATTTGCTTGATAAAAAAAAAAAAAGAGAAAAGTTTAATTGAGAAATCAGTTTATTTCAGTAGGTTTAATCAAAACAGCTTGGCTTTTACAGAGCAGAAATACTACCATCCCTGAAATATTGATTTTGTTATGACTTTGCCGGAGTGGAAGCCTGAGAAAAAGGTTTTTATTGCTATAGCTCAAGAATGCTTCAAGTCGAGGAGAGAGGAAAATATCCACAAAATGAACCTTTGTATCATGACGTTAGATTGATGTGCCTTTAGGAAACCATCAAAGTAATCGAGTTTACTTCTTTACCTTTTGAAAAATGCCTTAAATGCAAAGACTTCATACATATGTGAATTAAAATGTCTAAATTCTGCACCCTTTCCTTTGCATCACAATAAACACTACTGCACATATAATAATTTCACACAATTAACAAATTTGTAAATCAAAACATTAGGAATTATTACCCCCAAATTATTGTGTCTACGAAAATTCCATTTGTGAGCCCAACTTGCAAGAACTGTCTTTATATTTACCCATGACACCTCCTATTTCTGACAGGACAAGCAGAGTCTGCTTACCAAAAAAAAACCACTCCAAAGACTTCACAGTCACAAATTCTTATGAGAATAAATATAAAGGGAATCCCAAATGAGAGTATCTTAAACCCTTTCAGGAAAATGGCCAGGTTTCACCCTGGTTTCTTTTTAGCTCTGAAGCAGCTACTTCTTTGCATTGTTACATTAAACAGTCTTCTGTTTTTCCATAAAATCATATAGATTTTTTTCCTTCACTTCTGAGTTGGGAACAGGTTTATATTGTTAGAGATAAAACAAGATAGTGTCAAGCTATGAGAGTCTCAAAACTTCAAAGCCTCCTGGGAATGAATCACACACATAATTCACTCTGTAGGTAAGATTTTAGATTTTTCCCCTGCATTTTGCATTTGATTCATAGAGTTCTTCAGTGTGATATTTATAAAGCTATATTCATAGTATAAATTTAAAGTTGCTGAGATTAACTTTTTAAGTCACCAATAGTTTTGATATATAGAAAAAGTGTACTTTCCTGTAAATACACTTTCCTATAATTACTACATTAAATTACATTTATTATTAATAATAATAGCTTACATTTATTTAGGGCTTTCTATATGCCAAACACTCTTTTAAGTTTTTCACCTGCATTAAATCATTTAATCTTCATAGTCTTATCCTATAATATTTACTGTATATTACTAATGATTATCTCCAGTATAATTCCTTAACATAAAAGTTAAGTTTTCCAAGGTCACATAAATTGTGAATGGTGGAAGAAAATTGGATTTAGGCTATTTGTCTTGAACTCTCAACTATTATGCTGTTTGTTTACTGTCTATCTCACCAGTAGGATGCAAATACCATGAGAGCTGGTATTTGGTCTTGTTCATAGCTATATTTCCTGGGAACCAAAACTGTGTACTCGATAAATATCTGTTGAATGATAAATGAGCAAAAAAATTTAAATTATTTAAATGCTTTGTCTTATAAAAAGTAACTGGTGTTTTTTTGAACATATACGGGTATGTTTCTGATGTTCTCAACACAAGTTCACAGGATTGAAATGGTAAAATAGTAATCTTTGAGGCTAAAACTAATTAATTCTTGAGATTCTAGAAATCTCTCTATAGCTGAAGTATTGTTGTACCCTTTCAGTAGTTTTTAACTGCCATGTAAAAAGTAACAACTTTAGTCATTGCTTAACCTGGAGTTTAAGATTCCCAAGTAGAACATAAAAATGCTAAGCATTTATATTTTATAGTTAGCATGTTTTGGAGCAGACCACATTACCACCATATTTATTTTGGCCTTAGTTATAGAGTTTTTTAACTGTACTTTTATTCTATCTGTTTGAGTTGCACTAAACATTACACAGCCATTCATTAATAATTCGTTATATTCTCACAGGATTTGTTTTAAATGACAAAGTGCTAAGTTCTCCCAAATGTAAAGCTCCAAATAACTGGTGAAATTATTACATGTAAAGAAAAGTAAAAAAATTTTAAAGTTTATTCTTCAAAATTGTTTTGATGTTGATTTAGAAAATCAGGGTTTCTTGTTTTAAAGTTTGACTTTTGAGGAGAAGCTTTCGAAAAGCACAGACGAGAACCTTGAGAATAGGCGCAAGGGTGGCCCATAAAATGACACAAGTCTTAATGTTTCCGAACAAGGGAGTTAGAATCGCATTGTCTAGATTTTGATTCCAGATCTGTAGGCAGTTCACTTTCACTTTATAAAATGCAGAAGCAGATATTAATAATAGCACTTACTTCTTAGTGTCATTAGGGAGATTAAATAAGGTGATTTATGTATGTTTGGAACCTGGCACAAAATAACCAAAAAATATTGGCTTTTTATCAATTTAAGAGTATCTCCACCTAAATTCTATTGTATTGCCATTGAATGATCAAGTCAGAGTAAGATAACTTGTTAGATAACTTGTTAGATAACAAGTCAGAGTAAGATAATTTGTTACTTAGACTGACATTGTCAGGAGGGTCTTCACATACACACATGTTAGTACCTGGTTCTATGTATTTTGGAACATGTTGATTGCTGATTTCTATGCAACTGGGATTACATAATTAACATTCCACAGACCCTCAAGTGCTGATTTTCAACAGGGTGAGTTTCATTGCGTAGCTCCAGTCTCTTAGGAGATGTTCCCCTCTGCACTCATCAATTGATGGGCAGCCTGACATCACATATAGCTTACAACTCTGGAAACCAGGAACTTTTGGATTTATGTGTTTCTAGGTCTGTCACCAGTTTGGGCAAGTCACTTAACTTCTCTGGTTCTCAAATTTCTTATCTGTAAAAAGGCAGGGTTGGACTAGTATCTGGAGGGGACCCTAGAGGGCCATCCTATCAAGAGATTTCTAAGTTTTTTCTTTCAGTAGTCAGTCTTGTAATTAGAAATATGTGTTTTGTGTATGCATTCATTGTGTGTATCTCCTGAGATTTTTGTCAAAAAGTAGATGATTTTCCTAATTAGCAGTCACTGATCAAATGTAAGTTTAGGCAGTTCCTAAGTACTTGTTTTTTGCTGAGATTTTGTATCTGAAGGCTGCCAGATGTCATGAAGAGCAAGCTTGGATCATTCAGTAATTATTATTGCAGTTAAGTATACTTTATTATAGATTTATAATTAAGAAACGAGGGCATTGTAACAAAAGACTTACAAAAGAAAAACAGCTCTCTAGATAGCTTCCATAGGTTGACTAAGATTTGAATCATATCTAATTCCCATAGCTAAGCAAGGACCCTCTTGACTCACTGCTGTAGTCAGAAACATGCTGATAGAGCTTACACATGTGGATTTCTGATCATGTGGCCCACTGTTGACAAATCTTGGATTTCTCTGAACTAAGTGATTTTTCAGGACTACCAGCCTATGATTCTAAGTCATAGATTATCCCGGTCTTTTCTCCTTGATCTGTTTTAAAAATAAAGACAGCTATCGAGAAATATAAAGCAATCCTCCCCTTTATCATTGATATGCTCCCTCAATCGCAAGTATATTTTCTTTTGACCATTGAGAGTAAAGTTAAATATTCTATTGAAAAACAGAAACAAAAAAGCAGACTGTACAGGGGGATATTAATACAATATCAGAAGGCACATTTAAATTGGGAAAGACTAATATATTTTGAGGTCAGTAGTTAGAGCTAAACCATAAGTGTGTGAATTCTCAATGATTTGTAAATGTTTACTAACTTGGAAGAAAATGAATATGTTGAATTCTTTTTATTTTTCACTAATTTATGAGGATTAGGATTGTATTACTTTCCTTTCCCTTTTCCCTGTGTCCCCCACTTTAAAAACGTGTGTGTGTATGTGTGCGTATGTATGTGTATATACATACACACACACATATACACACACACACATATATATAATATAAAATATGTATATATAAAAGTAAAAATAAATATATATCTATTTATGTATCTATATATATCTATATCTATCTCTGTTGGATGAAATTGAAGTTTCTCAGCCTGTCATTCAAAATCCTTCACAACCCAGCCCCCAACATGTTTTCAATTTTATCTCCTGTTATTCCCTTCTAAGCAACCCCACTTCTAGTCCCTGGGGGTTCTCATTTGTCCCCGCACCCTATGGTTTCACATCTCTGCCTCTTTGCTCAGGCTGCTACGTTGGCTTAGGATGCCTTCTTTTATTCAGTCTACCTCACAAACTCCTATTTATTCTTCAGGATCCAACTGAAATGTTTCCTGTCTTCATAAATCTCTCTGCACTTTTCTGCAGACAGGTATCTCCCTCACCTGTATGTACGTGTTAACTGACATTTTTATTCATACTGAGTTATTGCCTCATGTTCTCTTGCCACTGCTATCCTCTGGAGCAAAGACCATGCTTACATTATACATATCATGTTAGCATCTAACACATAGTGGACACTCAATAAAAGCTTGCCAAAGTGAATAAAAACACATGTGCATGTATTACAAGAAGAGAAATATCCTGATTCAGATAAAATATATTTTTATTCATTATATATGATTTGGAGAATACAAAAAACAAAAAGAAGGAAATGAAATTCAACCATAACTCTACTCCCTCAGAGATCACATTTAACAGTTTAAGATACATATTTCCAGTTAAAGCATACTTTAAGAGGAATGCTAGTTTTTAAAATTAGAAAAATACCTGTATGCTTAACAGATGATCCTAATCCTTGACTTTGCTGTTTTTTTGTTAGCTCACAGAGAGAATAATCATCCTCTTTGTGGTGATCACCAGCCAAGAGGAAGTCCAAGAGAAATATGTGGTGTGTGTTTTATTCATCTTTTGGAATCTATTGGATATGGTTAGGTAAGGAGGCAAAATAATGTTAAAACAAAGCCAAATTGCTTTCTGCAATGCAATCAATAATAGCTGCTTACATTTGGTTACTTGGAATGAGAGAAAAACATAGCCCCTTTTCAAATTATTTTGTCTTGACATGGAAATGTATTTTTAGTGCTTTCCATAATGGGCATATCAAATATAATGTAAACCTACCATTTTCTTACAAGAGCAACTCAGTGCAGGTTTCTAGCAGAAGACTTGGCATGACACCAGTTTGTAATAAATCTCACAGGTGTTTGCTAATGAAAGGCATTCCTTGCAATTGCTCTGGTACATGTTACTCTGATAAGCAAAGCAAGACTTTTATTATATCATAGTCAGAACTTACAAAGTTGGTTTCTGTGAATTCAAAAATATTTTAAATATAGAGCCCTCTTCTTTCTGGGGAAAAAAAATGCACCTCTGTACACATTTTTGTCTGCAGTTCCAGCGGGTTCAAATGACTGACTGAAGTTATTTTGTAGACTCCCTGGGAATCCTTGGGCCTCAGGTTAAACACCTTTGATTGCTCTAGATTGTCCTTGGTTTCCCTCTAATTATAAAACTTTGCAACTATATGAGCCTAGTCTTATCTCTGCCAGCAGTGGTGTACAACAGTTCACTTTGCTCTGTGGCTCATTTTGGGGAGTTGTTCTAATGTTATTTCAGATTTACAAATGAGAACTGCTCTTCATCCATGAAAGATCTGGATGAGGATTGGTAACAAAACCCTAGCATTCCATCTGAGGTTATGTAAATTCTTTATTATATCAACAATAAGCTGAGTTAAACTATTTCTAAATAATGAGTTGAGCCCTAGAATGAATTCTAATGAAATATTTTGTTGAATTCAAATGACTCATTTATATATATATATATATAACTTAGTACTTCATTCCTTTTTGTGACTGAATAATAGTCCCTTATGTTGATATACCACATTTTTTATTCATGCATCAGTTGATGGGTGTTTGGGTTGTTTCTGCTCCTTGGTCATGAGGAATATTGCTATGAATATCCATGTGCCAGCTTTCGTGTGCATATTTTCAGTTCTCTTAACCTAGGGGTGAAAATCCAGAGCATCTAACCTTTTTGAAACTCAATTTTTTTCTCTGTCAAATGGGGGTACAGTTATCTTTCCAACTTACCGTAGAATGACTTTTTTTTAAAAAGCAAGGACCAGGGAACTTACTCAATCTGATAAAGGCATCTATAAAAAAAATTCACAGCTAACATGATGGTCAAGAATGAAAGACTGATTCTTTCCTCCTAATATCAGGAACAAGACAAGCATGTCCATTCTAGCCACTTCTGTTCACCATTGGACAGGAAGTTCTATCCAAGGCAATTAGGCAAGAAAATGATGTAAAAGGCATCCGTATTAGAAAGAAAGGAGTAAAACTATCTTTATTAGCAGTTGACATGATCTTATATATATATATGTAAAAATCATAATCCACTAAAAATATTAGAATTAATAAAGTAGTTCAAGGTTGTAGACTATAAAATATATAAAAATCAGTTGTATTCTATACATTGTAATAACCTAAAGTATATAATGCCATATACAATAGCATCAAAAAATAAAGTAGAAATAAATTTTATAAAAGATGTACAAAATTTATATGCTGAAGACTATAAAAAAGTGTTGAGAGAAATCAACATCAAAATAAATGGAAAGATATCCTATGTTTATGGGTTAAAAAGCTTAATGTTGTTCAGATAGCAGCACTCCCCAAATTGATCTACAGATTCAGTGCAATCCCTATCGGAATCCAAGCTGGCTTTGCAGAAATTGAGAAGCTGATCCAAAAACTCATATGGAAACTCAAGGAACCCACAATAGCCAAAACAATCTTGAAAAAGAGGAACATAGTTGGAAGACTCATACTTTCCAATTTCAAAACTTACAACAAAGCAACAATAATCCAGGGTGTGATACCGGCATAAGGATATATCACAGAATAGAATTGATAGGAGATAAACGCCCACATTTATGGTCAATTGATTTTTGATAAGGGTGCAAAGAGCATTCAGTAGTCTTTTCAACAAGGTGCTGAACAACTGGACATTCACATGCAAAAGAATGAAGTTGGATCTTTACCTCATACTACATACAAAAATTAAAATAGATAAAAAACCTAAATGTAAGAGCTAAAACTATAAAACTCTGAGAAGGAGAAAACATAGGGGTAAATCTTTGTGACCTTGGATTTGGCAATGGATTCTTAGACATGACAGAAATACACAAGCAACAACAAAAAAAGATACATTGGACCGCATCAGAAGTGGCTTTTAAACATCTCTCTCCTGTAATAAAGAAAAAAAGATAGCGAGATACCGTTTTTCACTTAGATTGGTAAAGATCAAAAAGTTTGATAATGTGCCATGTTTAGTGAGGACTTGCACTGTTGGTATATAGTATATATAATACATATGCATATAGAGAAGCATATGCAGAAGATATTTTTGAAAGAATATATAAGAACTTGGCACTAGTCATGGCCTTCAAGGGGTGGAATTACGGTCTTGGAATGTGAGATTTACTTTTCACAATTCATGCATTCAGGGTTTTGGATTTTGTTTTGCCATATATATTCACTGCCTATTCCAGTCTTTCTCAGCATTAGCATCACCTGGAACTTGTTTGTAATACAAATTCTCAGGATCTACCTCAGACTCACTGGATCACTTTGGGAATAGGATTTAGCAATCTGTACCTAAAGGAAGCCCACTGGGTGATTCTGGTGTATGCTTAAGTTTGAGAACCACTGTTTATTCAGAGAACAAAGAAATAAAAAGATATAGACTACTTCATCTATTACACCACAAAGGCAGGTTTAAAACTACCTGCTGTAACCCAAACAAGCTCCTCAGGACAATTCTTTGATCACATACAAAGGCACAACTACATAAGCAGAAGGATGTCAAAAATGATTTGGAAGTCATTTTTTAAAAAAATTCATGCCCTAGATATTTACAAGTTTTATCTGTCTTAAACACAACAACAACAACAAAACACACAAGAAAAACCCTAGCTGCTTGTTGCATAAAATGGGCTTAGCTTTTGAGTGAAATTGGTCACTGCTTAAGGAAACTTGTTCACCTCCATAATCATGATCTGTTCCACAAGGCAAGGCAGACTAACATGGTTCTCCTCTTCCCATTTTGTTTTTAACTTATTCTCTTGCTTAAATTATAGGAAATAAAGTATGGAATCTGTACATATTTCAATTTTATCTGTGTATTTAATTACCTAGTAAAGCATTTTGTTGTTATTTCCCAGACATCAGAAGCAAATGATACTTATGAGTCCCTTGTCTCCTTCCAGGTACACTTATAGCATGTTATCAATCATAGGAATATCCTATGCTGCCCTGACTTGGCTTAGTCAAACACTGTGGATGCCGATTTATCCTTTGTGTGTTCTTGCTGAAGGTAAGAAAAGAGTGAATTGCTATATTGCTTATTGACAAAAGCAACCTAGTTATAATGGTTCACTAAATTTTTTGATGATTAAATTACTATTTTGGGTACTGCTTAGCTGACTCAGTGAATCTTCCTGGCATACTTCCCTTGATGCAAAGAAGCAAAGCATGAAGAAGCAAATATAAAGGGGGAAGCAGCTCAGCACAGTAGACAAAATATTGGATGAGGAATGAGGATGATGGAGTCTACCCTTAACTTCATTAACTCACTGGATGAGTTTTGTATGAATCATTTAACCTGTCTGTTTACTGACCCAAAAGGGTTTTAACATTTAGTGATTCAGGATTATTTTTCCTCAATTTAAAAAACATTATAGTTGCCATACAATATTATATTAGCTTCAGGCTTATAACACAGTGATTCAACATTTATATACCTTACAAAGTGATTGCCACAATAAGTCTGTAACTGTCATCATACAGTTTTTATGATGTTCTTGACTCTATTTCCTATGCTGTACATTGCATCCCTGTGACTACTTTAAACTAGAAACTTGTACTTTTAATCCCTCCCCTCCCATCAGTTCTCTGTATCTATGAGTTTGTTTCTGTTTTTTTTTGCTTGTTTTGTTTTTTATATTCTGCATATCAGTGAAATCATGTGATGTTTGTCTTTCTCTGTTCCACTTATTTCACTTAACACAGTACTCTCTAGGTCCATCCACGTTGTTGCAGATGGTAAGATTTCATTCTTTTTTTTTATGGCTGAGTACTGGTCCCCAATTTTTGAGGTTCATTGACATTCTTGGAAAATAAGGAAGACAAGCCACTGATTGTCTCTTCCTTGCCTCTTTGTGCTTCCCCACCTCACCTCCACTCTGCACAGGTGCCCTTTGGTTATTTCACATGTATATATTTTGTTCTCAAATAGGTGGTGAATTCTGAGAGGAAGAATTTTGTCTTTTAAATCTTTGGCATTCCTTATAGCTTCCAATTTGGTGCCTTTCCTCTACCCCTTGTCCTATACTAACTTCTTCAATGTCATCTATGCTTCTGTAGGTGGATATTGGTTTTCTAAGACCATTTTTAACCTTCCTTGTCTTGGTTATCATTACAACTTAGCTTCTGATCCAATATTGCTGTTATAACTGGATTTTATTCAAATTTAAATTCTACTTTTCATTAGATTAAACAATTATCTTTGGTTATATATATATTTCCCTTCTTTAACTGTGTGAATTTTACGTATCTTAAGACAAACTCTAAATTTGAAAAGAATATTTGTGATGATATAATTTTAATACAATAGGAATTAATCTTGAATAGCTGAATTACAAACTCAGAAGAGCCATTCAGTGATTATTGGGTCATCTAGATATACTTAGCAATACATTAACTTGGTGAAAACCTAGATCTCTTTTCCTTTATTTGTTTTTTAATTGTACAATTGTTATTTAATGATTAAATTACATTAAGTTGATTAAAGTTTCTGTCTAATACCCCTCTGTCACCATACATAGTTATTACAATAGTATTGTCTATATTCCCTATGCTGTACTTTAGATCCCCATGATTATTTTTATAACTGGCAATTCATACTTCTTAATTCCTTTCACCTTTTCTGCCCATCCACCACTGCCCCTGCCAGCTGGCAATCATCAATTTGTTCTTTCTTTATGAGTTTTTTTGTTGTTGTTCATTTCTTTCTTTAGATTTTACATATAAGTGAAATCATATGGTATTTGTCTTTCTCTGACTTATTTCACTTAGCCTAATATCCTTTAGGTCCATCTGTGTTGTTGTAAATGGCAGGATTTCATTTTTTTATGGCTGAGTAATATTCTATTGTATATATGTATCACATCTTCTTCATTCATTTGTCTATCAATGGAGGTTGCTTCCATATCTTGGCTATTATAAATAATGCTGCAATGAACACAAGAGTGCATATATCTTTTCATATTAGTGTTTCGAGTTTTTTTGGATAAATACCCAGAAGTGGAATTGCAGTATCATATAGGAGTTCTATTTTTAATTTTTTGAGGAGCCTTCATACTGTCTTCCATAGTGGCTGCACCAATTTGCAATTTTACCAATGGTGCGTGAATGTTCTCTTTTTTCCACATCCTCACCAACACTTGTTGTTTGTTGATTTATTAATAATAGCCATTCAGACAGGTGTTAGGTGATATCTTATCGCGGTTTTGATTTGTATTTCTTTTACAGTTAGTGATGTTGAGCATCATTTTATGTGTCTCTTGGCTATCTGTCTATCCTCTCTGGAAAAATGTTCATTCATATTGTCTGCCCATTTTTTAAAAAGGGATGATTATTTTTAATGTTGTGCTATATGAGTTCTTTGTATATTTTGGATATTAACTCCCTATTGGATTTATAATTTGAAAATATTTTCTCCCATTCAATAGGTTGCTTTTTTGTTTTGTTGATATTTTCCTTTGTAGTACAGAAACTTATTAGTTTGATGTAGTCCCATGTGTTTATTTTTGCTTTTGTTGTCTTTGTCTTAGAAGACAGATTCAAAATATTTTGTAAGAACAATGTCAAATAGTTTATTGACGGTGTTTTCTCCTGGTTTTATGGCTTAAGGTTTACATTTAAGGCTTTAACCCACGTCGTTTATTTTTGTATATGGTGTAAGAAAGTGGTCTAGTTTCATTTTTTTTACATGTATCCTTTCAGTTTTCCCAACACCACTCTGAAGAGACTGTCTTTCCTGAAGAGACTGTCTTTATCCCATTGTATATTCTTGCCTCCTTTTGTCATGTTAACTGACCATATTAGGGTGGATTTATTTCTGAACTCTCTATTATGTTTCATTGATTTATATGTCTGTTTTTATGCCAGTACCATGCTGTTTTAACCACTGTAGCCTTTAGTTTGATATCAGGTAGTGTGATACTTTCAACTTTGTTCTCCTTTCTCAATATTGCTTTGGCTATTTGGGGTCTTTTGTGGTTCCATATGAATTTTAGGGTTACTTCTTCTAGTTTTGTGAAAAACGTCATTGGTATTTTGGTAAGGATTGCATAAAATCTATAGATTGCTTTGGGTAATATGGACATTTTAATAATGTTAATTCTTTTGATTCACAAACTCAGTATGTCCTTCCATTTGTGTCTTCAATTTTTTTGAACAATGTCTTAGTTTTCTGAGTACAGTTTACCTCCTTGGTTAAATTTATTCCTAGATATTCTTTTTGATGTAATTGTAAATGGGTTTGCTTAATTTCTTTTTATGATAAGTTTGCTATTGGTTTTATTAAAATTCAACTGATTTCTGAAGAATAATTTTTTATCCTGCAACTTTGTTGAATTCATTTATTAGTTCTAATAGTTTTTTTGGTGTAATCTTTAGGGTTCTCTATACATAGTTGCGTTACCCGCAAATAATGACAGTTCTTTACTTCTTTCCAATTTGGATTCCTATTTTTTTTTTTGTCTGATTGTGTAGCTAGGACTTCAAATACTGTGCTGAATAAAAGTGGTTAGACTGGACATCTTGTCTTGTTCCTGATATTAAAGAAAAAGCTTTCAGCTGTATATAATTCCAATCTTTTAAAATTTATTTGGGCTTGTTTGTGGCCTAATATATGGTCTATCCTGGAAAATGTTCCATGAGCCCTTGAGAAAAATGTGTATTCTGCAGTTTTGGGATGAAATGTTCTGTAATTATCTATAAAGTCAATTTGGTATAATGTGACATTTAATGCCATTATTATTAATTTTATGTCTGGATGATCTATCAAGATGAGCTATTAAAGTCCCTAACTATTATTGTATTACTGTTAATTTTTGCCATTATGCCTATTAATATTTGCTTAATATATTAGTTGCTCCTATGTTGGGTGCATATTTACAATTGTTATATCCTCTTGCATTGACCCCTTTATCATTATGTGATAACCTTGTCTTTTTTTACATTCTTTGTTTTGAAGTCTATTTTGTCTGAGTTTGGCTACCTAGCTCTTTTCATTTTTATTTGCATGGAATGTCTTTTTTTCCATCCCCTCACTTTCAGTCTGTGTCCTTTGATCTAAAGTTGGTCCCTTGTAGGGCTACTAGATGGGAGGTGAGTTGGGACAGCAAAATATTGGCAAAGAGATTAAAGGTACAAATGGATAGTTGCAGAATAGACATGGAGATTGGGAGTAGAGCATGGGGAAGATGGTTAATAATGTTGTAATAAATATGTAAGGGGGAAGAAGGGTACTAGTTTTAGTGGGGTCATCACTTCATACTTTGCGAGTTATGTGGATCTCTGATCACTAGGCTGTACAACTGAAACTGGTATGTTATTGTATGCAAACTATAATTTAAAAAACTCCTTGAATTATACAAGGTAAATACAAGCAACTAATTGTCTATTATATTTCAATAAAGCCGGGGAAAAAATAAAAATAAAAATAAAGTAGGTTTCCTGTAGATAGCATTTAGATGGATCTTTTAAAAAATCCATTCAGCTATCCTATTTCTTTTGATTATAGCATTTAGTCCATTTACATTTAATTATTAATAGCTATTTGCTTATTGCAATTTTGTTATTTTTTGGTTGCATTTTTCTCTTTCTTCTCAATCTTTTTTTTTTTTGATATGCTGGGTTTCTTTAGTGTTTTCTTTGAACTTCTATCTCTTAATTTTTAATTTTTTTCTGGCCCATTTTTTAAATTGAAATATAATAGCAATTATTTGCTCATATTTACAGTGTACAATTCAATGAGTTTTTTTTCAATTATAGTTGCTATACAATATATTAGTTTCTATTGTAAAGCATAGTAATTAGAGATCTATATAATTCACAAGGTGATCACCCCAATAAATCTTGTATCCTTTTGCTCCCTTACATATTTACAATATTATTGACTATATTTCTTATGCTATACTTTGTATCTTCATGACTATTTTGTAACTATCCATTTATACTTAATCCCTTTTCTCTTTTCACTTACCTCCATCCCCTCACATATAGTAACCCTCAAAATATTCTCTCTATATTCCGTTTTTGTTGTTGTTTTGTTCTTTAGATTGCACATGTACATATAATCATATGACATTTGTCTTTATCTGACTTACTCTACTCGGCACAATACCATCATGCAATATCTTTTTCCATCCTTTTAGTCTGTGTGTCTTTTAATCTGGTGAGTCTCTTGTAGGCAGCATATGTAAGAGTCTTGTTTTCTTATCCATTCAGACACCCTCTCTATTAATTGGAGCACTTAATTCTTTTTCATTTAAATTATTTGTTAATAGATATGTAATTATTGTCATTCTTTATTCATAATTTTGCTACCTAGTTTTTCTTCTTAAAGAAGTCCCTCCAACATTTCCTATAATGCTGGCTTGGTGGTGATGAATTCCTTTAGGTTTTCTTTGTCCAGGAAGCTCTTTATCTATCCTTTAACCCTAAACGATAGCTTTGCTGTATAATCTTGGTTGTAGATCCTGGGTTTTCATTACTTTGACTCTTTTGTGCCAAACCCTTCTGTCCTGCAAAGTATCTTTTGAGAAGTCAGCTGCCAGTCTTACAGGTGCTCCCTTGTAGGAAACTAACTACTTTTTCTCTTGCTGCTTTTAAGATTCTTTCTTTGTATTTAACCTTTGGCATTTTAATTATGATATGTCTTGGTGTGGGCCTCTTTGGGTTCCTCTTTGTTGGGACTCTATGAGCTTCCTGGGGTTGTATGTCTATTTCCTTTACCAGGTTAGAGAGTTTCCATCATTATTGCTTCAAATAGGTTTTCAACTTGCCCTCTTCCTTCTGGTACCCCTATGATGCAAATCTTGTTACATTTGACATTGTCCCATAAATTAAATTATCTTCATGTTTTTGGATTATTTTTTCTTATTGCTCTTCTGATTGGGTGTCCTCTGCTACCTCATCCTCTATATTGCTGATTCGAACCTCCGCTTTATTCACTCTGTTGATTCCCTTTACTATATTTTTCATATTAGATATTGAATTCTTCATTTCTGACTAGTTCCTTTTTATAATTTCCAACTCCATTTTTATGTTTTTTATCTTTGTTAAAGTTCTCACTGAGTTCATCTACTCCCCTTAAGTTCATTCAGCATCCTTTTAAGCAGTATTTTTAACTCTGCATCTGGTAGATTGACTTCATTTTTCCTGTAGCTCTACATGTTCTTTCATGTAGGACATGCTTCTTTGTCTCCCCATTTTGGCTGCCTTTCTGTATCTGTTTATATGTACTAAGCAAAGCTTCTAAGTCTCCAAGTCTTAGTGTGGCTGTGTGTAGTAGATGGCCAGTGGCACAGTCCAGAGAGAGGTCTAACTGCAGGCCAAGTTTAGCCCCAGCCTGTGCCCTCTGGGGCCACCTGGTGAGATTCAGTAAGCAATCCCCAGATGGCTGATACCCGTGGTGTGCTCATAGTTGACTCAAGAGGCCATGCCAGAAACTGAGGCTACTTGCCACCAGTGTAGGGCTTGGTGCTACTTAGTAAGAGGCACAGGGCATGCAGAGGACACCACTGGATGTGGCTTGGGTAGGGCTGCAAATTGGGAGGGGCAGAGTTTCAGGGGGTCCTCTGGGCAAAGTGACCTCTGTTAACCAGTTTAATGGTGTCTCCGGTATGGCAACACTGCATCCGCATGCTGGGAAGCGGGGAGGGCTATAGAGAGGAACAATAGATGCTACCAACACTTCTGCCTGGGATAGAGCCTCACCTCCAGCCCTCGTCCCAAAACCCGACAACTCAGCATCCCTCAGTGTGTCCCTGGAGCCCTGCTGAGCAGCTGACCTGCACTGGAGCTATTGAGTTATGGCTCCTGTAAGAGGAACATCAGCACCTGCTGGCTGCAGGTGCCACATCTTCTGTCTTGCTCAGGCACATGGGACCACATGCTACCCCCTCCTATAGCTGCAGGTGATCGCTTATTTCTCTCCCTAGTTGTGACTCTCTAGTTGTGAGTCATCCAGACCCCAGGTGACTCTGCTTGCTGTTTGCTCTGCGGTTTTGTCACATCTCTGATATGGTCATAGAGATGTACAAAGCTTCTGTGTTCTATGCCATCTTGCCTCTCCCTCTCTCCTCTATTATTTTTCTTTTTTTGTAGATTTTTACTTTATGGTTACCATGAGATTCATATAGATCCATCTATATAGCAGTCTACTTTAAACGGATAAGTATTTAAGTTCAAACAGTCTCTAAAAGTATTACATTTTTACCGCCCCACCATTCTGTTTTTGATGTCATATTTTATATTTTTGTTTTTCATATCCCCTATTATTTATAATTTTGCTATTTTTGTCTTTTTGCTATATTTGCCTTTACCAGTGAGATTATTTTTCTTTCCTGTATTTTTTAATTTCTGGTTATGGCCTTTTCTGCATATTCTTTAATGTTCCATGTAAAGCTAGTTTAGTAGTGTTGAACTTTAGTTTTTGCTTGTCTGGGAAACTCCTTATCTCTTCTTCAATTCTGAATGATAACCTTGCCAGCTACAGTATTCTAGGTTGTAGGCTCCTTTCCTTCAGCACTTTTTCTTGTCATTCATTCCCTTTTGTCCTATAACATTGCTGAGAAAAATCAGCCGATAGCCTTACAGGGTTTCCCTAGTATGTGACTTGGTTTCCTTCTTGCTGCCTTCAAGATTCTCTTCCTTAACATTTGCATTTTAATTACAATGTGTCTTGGTATGCTCCTCTTTGGGTTCATCTTGTCTGGATGTCTATTTCCTTCCTCAGGTTAGGATAGTTTTCAGCCATTATTTCTTCAAATATACTTTCTGCCCCTTTTTCTCTCTCCTACTTCAGGATTCCCTATAATGCAAATGTTAGAGCACTTGGTGTTGTCCCAGAAGTCCTTAGACTGCCTTTTTAAAAAATTCTCATTTTTCTATTCTGACTAGTTGATTTCCTAATCTGTCAGTTTTTGCTAATGCATTTTTCATTTCAGTTATTGGATTCTTCATCTTGTTTGGTTCTTGATTTTTTAACTCTATTGAAGTTCTGAGTTATCAATTAAGTTACTTATCTGTTTCATTGGAGTTTTTCTGCAGGGTTTCTTCTTGTTCATTTGGGGCATATTTTTCTGTCTTCCCACTTTAACTGACTCTCTCTGTTTTTCCTATGAGTCGGATAAAATAGCTATTCCAACCTTGAAAAAATGGCCCTTGTGTAGTGTCTTTCCCAGTGTTTTTGGCAGGCTGGTTGTAGTCAGGGCAAGTGCATGTGGTCTCTGGTGTGCCACCTGGCCAGAAAGAGTGAGTTCCTGGTGGAGCAGCCTGGTGTGCATGTGTGTGTGGTAGCTCCTTGTTGTTCTGGCTAAGGCCACAATGGATTCAGGGTGAGCAGTCTGATGTACGCCGCTTCCTTACCCTTCTGATCCAGGTGGGGCTGCTCAGTGGACATATGTTCCACACTTTCTCTGGATGAGCAGTCCTCTGTGTGTGTATGCCACAGCACTCTGCTACGTTTGTACTTTTCTGATGATGTAGCCCACATGTGCATGCAGCAGTGCCCCATTATCTCCACACTTTCTCTGACCAGGGCACTTCTGTGTTTGGGCTACACCACAATGCTTTGCTAGTTCTACGCTCACTCTGGATGAAGGAGCCTCACATGTGTGAGATAATGTAGTGGGTGCATGCAGCAGTACCCTGTCATACCCGCTAGATTAATGTCCAGGTGGAGGGGAGCCTTGTGTGGATATGATGGCACCCTCCTATTCCTGCTGCAGCTAGCTCCAGGAGGCGTGACTGGGGACCCACTACAGTGGCCATGCAGGTCGGCTTGAGAACCTGGATGGAGGACACACCAGCTGTCCAAGGGCAGGGGAAGTGTAAACAATGGTGCTCGCCAGTTCCTTCAGTCCTGGAGAGCTCTCACAGTTCCCCGACCTTCTTTCTGTGTGGTCTCTCTGTTGTGCAGGAGCTGTACAATGGGCCCTCAGTTGTCTCTCAGGAGGAGTTGTGCTATAGGTGTTTTTGGGAGGGGGTGAGCTTGTCCTTTTATGCCGTCCCAGACCCACTTCCGAAACCAATTACTTTACTGCAGAACTTTTCATAGTCCCTACTTACAAATATGTGTTATGAAACTCTAAGAGGAAAATATATGCAGCATTTTCCAAATTCGCTCATCTGTCACCCCTCTTGATTGATGGCAGGTATTTTGAGATACCATTAGAAGAAACATTGTGAACTTTATGGACATAATAAAGTATAAAATGGACAAAAAATTCAAGTCATACAGCTATAATGACCTTGCCAATTTAATCATTTAGCAAATTTCTACATCATACTGTAGCTTTAACTAAAAGATTCAGCAATTGTCACAAACCTGTTATCAAATTCAAAATATCCTTCCGTTATGCAAACATATACACATCCCCATAGCAAGTTAGGGAGAGAAACCTTCATGATGCCTTCTTTTTTCTTTGAACAGCATTTGCCATTTATCAGTCATTGCCTTATTTTGAATCATTTGGCACTTACTCCACAAAGCTGCCCTTTGACTTATCCATCTATTTCCCATATGTGCTGAAGATATATCTCATAATGCTCTTTATAGGTAAGTGGCTTTTCTGTTTTTTTCTTTTTTTGCATGCTTCTTGTGCTTTTTGGTTTGTGCTGTCATCTACCTTAACAGCAAGGTTAATATAAATGGGAAAGACCAAAGAGGACGTCTGACACAATGAAATAGTTCTTGTTAGAAAGCACCAAGAAATTATAATGCTTTTTCAAGGACATCACAAGAACAAATGAACAAAAAGATAAATAAAATAGTTCTACTAGTAGAAAATATAACTGCATTATGTATGGAATATAGAAGTTCTGACCATGGACACAGGTATCTACAAACAAAATCTAGATGTCAAACTGAGAAGGCTTGACTATTTCTGGGTTTTCTATTTATGTGTTTTTTGTTTGGCCTTAAGTGCTAGCATTTCTTAGCAGGCAAGTGGGAATATGTGTCAAAGACTCAAGAAAAATATATGGAACAAAAACTTACAGCTGAAAAAATTTGATCCTTTTTTTTTCCCCAGGAAATTGAGGACAAGGTCTTCATTACTAAATTTTAGTTTACCCTGATCTAACCTTCACTAGTATCCAAGATAGTTTTTACCTTCTAGAGGCAATCAACATCAGATATATAAGAATACCTGAAAGAGAAGATAAATGTGAAACATTAGGGGAAGTAGAGAGAGCTATCCTAAAGAAAAGGAAAAATCAGTTCCTTGCAATGAACAGAGTAAGATGGAGAGATTCGCTTGACTTTCCTGTCTGCGGAAAATCTGGACACTTCTTTAAGCATTCCTTCTTTGACTCTCCCTTGCAAGTGTCATCCTTGGACTCCAAGAAGCATTCTAGGTATTTTAAAACTATGGTTCTTTCCAAAGATATGGTTAATCAACCTTATTTACTTTGCCATTTCCTTCATGTTAGGTATGTATTTTACCTACAGTCATCTTTACTCGGAAAGAAGAGATGTCCTCAGAGTCTCTCCCATTAAAAAGAAGAAAATGTGAAGCACAGCATTATGATGTGACATAAGAAAAAAAGAGGCTTGTGGATTCCGCCATAGTACACACAACACAGAGAGCATTCTGGTGGGGGGAAAAAAACTACTATCCGACAAAAATCCATGACACGAAATAATCGCCTTCATCCCCAAATTCTAAGACATATCAAAGCAGTCTGTGATTCTCACACATTATATTTTCAAACCATATATTCCAAACAACGTGTTTCACCACAGCTGTGGATTTTATACAAGTTAAATTTATATTGTGTGAAACCTGATTATTTCCCTGTAAGGGTAATGAGAAACTGGAGATTAACTGCAGTAGATTCAATCAAATTGGGAAACCAAAGTTGTTAACCTAAATTGCATCTATTTACTTCTATTTCTTTTCACTTCTGAGTTCCCAAAGAGCAGCACATCCACAGGAGGGAGCGACGTGAAATATGCTCTGCAGTTGTCTAGAATAACATTTTATAGACAGATGTCACTGTTCCCAGAGGTAACACCCACTTTAAACATCAGACACACTCAGAAAATTAAACATCTTCCCAAATCCAAAAAAGTATTCATTAATATTACACCCATTATTTGGGCTTTGATGCCTTAAAGGAGGACCCTGATGAAAACAGAATACCTTTGGTAAAAATACAAATAAGGCCCCATATTCTTTTTTAAAAACTCAGGTCACATATACCTTACAGGGAGAGAAAAGGCATAAGAATATAGTAAATCATTTAAAGGAAGTAAGAAAATTAAGAACTAGGCATATTTCATTCATTCATTACGGAATTACTATTGCTAATTACTTATAGTTTTGAAAACTTTCTTTGAAGATCTAAAATATATGTGAATAATTGACTAATGGAATCATTTCTGAACCATCAGTATATCATTTTTCTTGAAAGAATGATAGAAGCTTATTACATAGAATAATTAATTTATTTTGTTACATAAAAACAAAGTACAAAAAATTGGAAAAATAATTTTATACCATTAAATAAAACAATTGGAAAGAAACAACTGAGTATTAATACAAATAATTGATATCTTTATAAATTAAATATCATTTAGAATTTTAAAATAAGTATTAAAGTTGTCCTTTTAAAAAGCTACATTTTATTTTGCTTTGAGAGTTGCTCATTTTACTTCTAGATTTAAAAGAATTAACTGAAAGATTTAGTGTGAAAAGGGAACAGAATTCCTTTACAAACTTTAGGAGACAGTCCAGCTTCCTCCCATTAAAGGTGGCTACATACTGCTGAAATGTACAGCTAGAATCACTAAAATGAACAGAAGGAACTAAAGAAACTATATTTTATTGGTCATTATAAGAATTTTAAATTTCATTACTAAATAGTACTTTAATTTTTTTAAAGCAAATTACCCAAAGGATCTTCCTACTTAAAATAGAAGACGAAAGAAGAAACACAAGTAAATTTATAATTATGGTAATTTTGAAGTGGAGATGAGGATTGACAATAATTTGAGATATCTACAACAATTATAACAAAAAAATCTGATTTCCTACGGGAAGAGTCATAATTGTTAGTATTACAGTGATTGGTTGGCTATATTCATAATGGAAATACTAAATTTTATTAGAGGTTAGTGAAAGTAAAGGTATAATTTCTTCTCCCACTCAAGTTCATGTTCCCCAGGTTAAGAAACCCAGAGAATAAGCATCTAGTTCACTGATGTTGTCCATATGGCAATATTGGTTTCTTTGGTTGTTTTAACTGTATATCCTTCAAGTCTGTTTTATTTTGTTAAGTGTAGTCAAAGACGTAATTTCTCAAATCTAACTAAATAAAAGAAATAGGAACCATAAGATATTTGAAAAGCATAAGACGTAATTTTAAAATGATCTCTCTTAAGTGTTTCCAATGCCAAGATACATTAACATAACCCAAGCAAAGGAATAATATGGCAGCAGTTCCTCTGGTGCTAAGAAAAAAAAAAAAGTAAAACTGCACTAAATCAAAACTCTTTAGATAATTTACTTCATCACTCAGCAAAAGTCCACTTAAAGAATACAAGTCACACATACACACACACACACAAAGTAGTATCATTAGAATCCCAGAGCTTTTTATCAAAAGAGTTGAATGAAAAGCAATAACACTTATTCCAAACATATTCATTCACTATTGATGCATTGTATTTTACTCTGTATGCTTTTCAAGAAACACTCTTATCCTAGTCTTAGCTTTTGATTCAATAAACAGGTTAACCTGAGTAGAATGCGTTGATCCCTAGTCAGCTGCACACACATGCCTATGTTCACTCAAGAAACGCTGATTTTGTGCCTGAAATGTGCCAGGCACAGGTCAACATTATAAAACATTTCCCAGGCTTTCTGCAAACAAATCTGTTACTACAGAATGTACCACATCTTATGGGTTTCTTTCAAAAGTTGGAGTAGCCATAACATCAATATTTAAATGTTTTTCTGGAGGAAGAAGCTTATATTTATTTAAATTTATGTACAAAGACAACAGTTACATTTTATTGTGCTCAAATATTAAAGTGATTTAAAATAAAAAACTACCTCTTCTTTCCTCAACATTTTCTTCCTCTCGTTTATTTTTGCTTTGAAACATTATTTTATGTTTTCCTGTGTTCAGATAATTTTTACTTTCTTCTTCTGGGTCTAAGTCATATGTTTTGATATGAACAGAAAATTTTTCTCTAGGGCAGTTTTTTTCCCCAACATAATTCCAGGAAGCAGTGGTCACAGAATTAACTAAAGTGCCTGTTAAGAATGCAGATTCCCAGATTTCACTAAAGATCTGTTGAATCAAAAGCTTTGGTAATGGGCTCCTGAGCCTGCATTTTGATACGTTCCTCAGGTGATCCTCATGCACACTGAAGTTTGAGAACGTCAGCATTTCAGCTTTGGACAGAAAACTGCTAATAAGAACTATTTAAATAAAAGCCACCAAATAATATAGTTCTCTGTTTTTAGACCTAAGAAGATGGCATTTTTTTCTTATGCTCTACAGTTTTTAAACATTCTAAATAGGAATTATTAACTATAGTCTCTCTTTGCTAAGGATAGCTGGCATTTTAAATCTCAACAGGTTAGTCAATTCCATATGAAAATCAATTAGTAAATATATGCCTTGATTCATTAGATGTATGTGTATGTCCACTGTGTACTTTTTGGTATTCAGCTGAACCACAGGGTCCTGTGAGAGAGATTGTGGTCTGGAGGTAAGAGCACTGTTTTGTTTTGTTTTGTTTTTTTGAAAGCCAGCTCCAATATTTACTTATTGAATGACTCTCTGAATTCCACTTAACTGCCCAAGGTTGTTGTGAAAAGCAAATGAAGTATGGTAAATTAAAACTCTCTAAGTTTTAAAGGAATATACAGGAGTAGGAAATTGGTAACATGTTCCCTGGGTGCTTTGCTTTATTACATGATGGTTTACTGATTCATATTTTTTGAATGTAAGCTCTACAAGCACAGGAATGTCATGCCTTGTTCACTTTGTACTCCAGAACCTTATATGGTAGCACAGAGAAGTCACTCATAATTGCTTGTGCAACCTGACTTTTTGGATTACTACCAGTACATCCAGAAGAAAAAAAAAAAAATTTAAGAACTCTATCAGATTAGGTGATATTTCAATTATATCTGATTAATCTCAGAGTATCTCATGTTTAGAAGACACTTTTTTTTTTTAACTTAAAGTATCTTAAGGGCTACTTGCTTCTAGAATGTTTTAATTATTAAGGAGGACAATTTCTCAATTAAGAAATTTCCATTATCTTCCCAAGTTCTAATATATATATGTAGTTGGGTCTGTGTTTAAGCATTATAGATAGCTGCTATTTTTCAGTGAAACATATAAAAGTGATAGCGTTTCTATCACATTTTAGAATTTATGAAGCATATTATGTTCATTTAACCCTCACAACTACTGTATGAGGTAAGTTATTCCTTTTATCCAAGAAATAAAACCAAAGTCAGGGTGTCATCACTGTCATTTTTATTCAGTTTTATGTCCAATAATTTAGCTGGATATTACTTCACAAGTTCCCTATGTTTGATAAGAATTTATCTTTTTAAATTGCAGTTTTAAAAATTTTTGTACTGTTTATGAAGATAAACATTACATGCAAACTCACTACTTCATAAATACTGTATATATCATGTTTTTAAAAAAAAAGACTTTAGAATTTCCAGAATCAGAATAAAATATTTCCTTCCAGAAAATATAAAAGTATATTACCTTATCCAGGATCAGAGCAATGATGATACAGAGTTATACCTAACGATGATACGTTGTGAGGTGTTTTTCCACAAGAATGGTGAAGGATGTGAACTTCCAGCCATATTCTGTCCCCTGGTTCCATCTGAAATTCCTGCAGCTAAGATCAGGCTAGTTGGGGTCAGAGATAGAATCTAACCAGGACCCTGCTATAACTCTGGCTTTAAGGAAGGCCTCATCCTCAACCAAATGGCAAGTTACTAAAATGTTTACAAAAAATCTAATACTATGTTCAAAATGACTTATTTCAAGACACTATTTGAGTTCTTAACAAAGCCTTACTCCTTATATAATTATATCATCAATATCTTTGGTTAAAATTATTTGGAGAAGTTAACTCTGGCAATGAACTTCAAAAAAAGGTTATTATAGCCTATTAGTTACCAGGGAACCGCTGCATTACAAATAAAACACAAAGATTTTAGGCACTTTAATGGATCTCAACATCCATTCCAAATGTATGCTTCTCAAATCAAGAATCAGAGTATTTAGATACTTCTGAGACACATAACATGGCTTTAATCCCAGGCATTAATTTGTTAGTATATCCTGGCATACTCTTTGCTTTGGCAACTTATGATTTCAAAACTAACAGAAGATTACTTGTAAAGAAACTTTTCCTTTTGTATATACTTTAGAACATCTGGTCTGAAAAAGCAGAGACTTCTGGTTTCTAGAGAACAAAGTGAAATATCCTAAGGGAATAAGTTAATTCTTACCTGAGGTCATAACATGTAACCAAAAAAAATGGTGTCATTATTCCAATGACTTATATCTTAGAATGTTTGAGATTTTGGAACTTTTAGATTTTCAAATTTAGAATCTTATATTTTAGACTCTTTAGAGGCTTCCATAAATAGAAAAATCCTATAAATTTTATGCTCAAGACTGCTAAAGATAAAAAGGGGGACCTGGAGAAGAGAGGATAAAGGTATATCTTACTACCTCCCTTTTGAATTATTCTGCTTTCCTGCTAAGGGGAGGAGAAGGGACAGAGTATGAATGGAAAGAGACTGGGCTAAATCAAAAAAGTCTCGGTTTAGAAGTTTGGGCTGATTCTTCATCCTTTCCTTGAGCATTATGAAGCTGCCTGCTGGTTCAGGGGAAAGAATACAGTGTGGTTCTTCAGTGCCCACTTCCTCTTCAGTGTCCTTGACTGCCATCCATGTTTGCAAACTGGCTTAGGAATTGAAAGTGCTCAGCCCATGAAGGACCTGTTCCTTTACACTGTAGCCCTTAAACTTCCCCATTCCAGAGGCTTGTTAACATAAGACACGATTATTTCTTTCATCTGATTACAGCAATCTGTATTAGGCATGTTAAACCATTTAAATGTGTACAGTGGTTCCAAGAGAGTGTCTCATCTAACTCATTGAGTGAATGAATAATATCCTATAGAGACTTCATGGGACATAGATCATGATGCCACTGTCACCGCTATAGTTTGGTTTTGGTAGCAAAATCTTCCCTGTGCCTTAAAAGTCACAAGCACAAAATTCAAGAGATTATTTTACTAGAATGTAGGGAGGACGAGACGATGTAGTCAATTTTCATAAAGAAAATGTTCAGATTGAATTCTAACCAAATATAAGAAAGTTCAAGTTCTCATTTCAGTTTCCACTGGCCTGCGTACCAAAGCATGCCTTCTCTCTTGGTCTGCAACGTTCAAGCTGTCAGTTCATGACCCTTAACTTTCTGCATCATGTCTCAGTGATCCCAGACATGGATTCTGAAAAAGTCTTCCATTTGTATGGTTTTCCTTCCTCTTCCATCTGAGAATGCGGCTGGCTACTGCAAAACTATTCACCAACCATATGCTCTGGTCCATACGGCTTTCTTCTTAAACTCTGGGAGAACTCTCAAGGATAGCAGGGTAGCTAAGGGGACAAAAAATAAAGTGCACTGTTGTTTTTGGTGGAGCTGCATTTGAAATGGTCATTTAGATCAAATAGGAGTCAGAAAAGAACTTGGCTTTTTTTTCACTTGGCTAATCTTTAAGAATTCTCATCAAGGCTCAGGCAGAATTTTAATGGGTTTTTAAAAAACATGTATCTTAAATGTTATCCTGTAACGAGTTAATGGGAAATTCTGCAGAAATGAAACAAAAACTGACTTTAGGGATGCTGGTGATTTTCCACCCCCTTAATCTAGGTGATTACATAGGTGTGTTCCCTTCGTAAAAATCTACTTATGTCTTATGTACTTTCTTACAGGAAAATGATTTTTTCCGTTAAATGTTTAATTAAAAGGTAAAAAAAAAAAAAAACCCAACAGCTGATCCTATAATGAAGTTAGGTTCATGGGCTCAATGAAGCAAGCATAAATGTACTATAAACTATATCTGAACATATACCCACAAGTCCACAGCTTTATCTGTCATGGGTCCCTCAGGGATCAATTTAAAATAAGAAAGTTCTGTGTAACACCTCTAGGTAACTTATTAGATATTTTATTTTGGAATACTAATATAGATATATTGAGATGTTATTTAAAATATAAGTGTGAAGGAATGTAGGTAAGTCAGAGTCACACAATTCTTGTTTGTATATATAATCAAGTGAACATGTACCTCTTTGACCCCAATAACTATTTTCCTCATTGGTATCAATTGTTTATCTCCACAACCTAAGACAGTATGTGTTTGGAGCAATCAGTGGTATTATGGATCCATGGGCATTAAAAATTAGTCCAAACACCCAACACAAATGGAGGAAATCCTAGCAGCAGGTCTTGAGGAATAGATCAGTGGAAATATGTTAGACCCTAGCTCTCATTCTCAGTGAAGTTCTGTGGTTGATCAGAATCCTCTTCACATACATGCTCTTCACATACATGGGTGTGAGAAGGACCAGAACTGACACATCATGGAATTATTGCTTGCTTGTCAAGGAATATGTTTTACCATACTTAAAGTGTGGTCAGACTATGACTCCAAGCTGGAGATAGGCCCAATAGATTATCACAAGAGTCGGCCAACAGACAACTTCCCAAGATGAGAATTTTCAGAGCAGTATCTGACAGCATGTCAGGGTTGTCCACAACAGCCACTGGTAGGATCCAAACCCTGACAGTTCCAAGACACAGATGACAGGACAAGCTGTCCTGGGCCACAGAGCCAACGCCTAAAACTTCTCAGATTTGAGTAAAAAAAATCTACATAAATCACAGACCTCCTCTGTTTGTGGGATCCTACAGTCATAGCTTAACAAATCAATACAGGGATATTATAAAAAACAAAAAACACCTAAATGTTTGAAAGCATGGGAAATGTCTGACTCCCTTGGCAAAACACTATGTAGCCATTAAAAATACTATTATGAAGCCAGTGCAGGAACAGCTTTAAATGCTTTAAAAATAATTTTGATATAAAAAAAAGTATACTCAAAGTCTCTGTATTTTTTCCATTATTTATGATTATAAATATGATAAAACGACACCCATACACAGAACAGGCAAAAACTTCTCAGAAAAAATATCAAAGTTGTCACTGGCCAATGGAACTCTGGAGTCTCTTTTTTCTTTTAAGAAATTTTTAAAATTTTAATTAAAGTCATGTTTTACAATTATAACAAAACATTTTAAAACTATTTAAATAAAAACTAAATTTAAAGGCTCTGGAACAACTCTTTAAACCTACTTTTTAACTCAAAATGCTACACTGGTGAAGGCTCCAGATTATTTCTCTACACTTAACCAAGATGCATCCTTTTAGTAGCCAGCATACACTAGAGTGCTGTTCTGCAGCACAGCAAGAGTGGAAGGTTTTCACCTCTATGGAACTGAAAGCATGGAAGTAATACCTTTTAAAATATCCCTGGATTTTGCGGAGAGGGCTTCTTTAGGACTTTCCATGAGGTTGAGCAGCCAGTCAATGAACTAGGATAAAAATAAATAACAGTATCAGTGAAGACAACCCCAATATCAGTAAGAGATCAGTTAGACCCTTGGGCCTGCATACATGTATATCAGTGTAACAGTACCTAGGTAATACATGCCTATGCTAGGGGAGTGAAGATGGGAAAAGGACTGGGCACAAGAGATGTTACAGACAGACACAGCTTCCATTCAGTCGAATGGCTCAGCAAAGTTAAACTACCTTCCCTTGCTAAATACCTTGAGTCCTGCTACAGGTTTAAGAGTGACGGTAGGCATGGGCCCTGTGGGCGTCCTGTGTATCACGAATACTCTCTCATTACTCTAAGAGGCTTAGGTAGGTCAAGAATCTTGCCCAATTCTACCCCCAATGAATAACAGAGTTAAGATTGAACCCAGGTACACCTGGATTCAAAGCCTCACACTCTTTGCATCATGCTACCTGCCACTTGGGTCTGTGTACATCCAGGCCTATGCTCCTAGGCTGGGCAGTAAATTTGAGAAGCGCATCAGATATAAGCCCATGTTTCTAAAATAAACTATGTTTCTGTAGATAAGAACAGTTTATGAAAGTTAAAATGCAAGGAAAAAAGCATAAAATAATTTACTAGGTAGAGCTGAGTTAACTATAAATAAATAAACTCTGAAAATGAGGTTGAAACCCATTGTACTCATGAGTTTGATCTAGGATGCAGCCAAAATTGTTTTTGAATCAGATATTAATACCTGAATGTTGCCAATCTTGACTAATTTTAACTTTGGACATTGAAACTGGGTTAAAGAAAGAGTAAAACAGAAAAAGAATATTCTTAATTCCCTGCTGTAATTAAAAGTTTTTCTTTATTTTCTTTTTCTCAACTTTGTTTTATAATATCCTACTGGTAAAGTACATAAACCAAGCACTAGAAATACACAATAAATGCTGGATGTCTACACTGTAATCCAAAGTGAACATGGTATCCTAGCCCAGAAATAACATGAGGGGATGCCACATTTAAATTTATTTTGATTTAAAATGAAACAGAAAACACAAAATTTGGGGCAGGTTTAAAGAAACAAAGGTATTTTGAGATGCTGGGTGGAGCTGTGCATAGCTAAACTGTGGGTCCACAGTTCAGAAATATTTTTAAAGATTAGTGTTCCAATTTTAAGAATAAGCCACATAAAGTGAGTTTTAAGCTTTCAACCTCACAAAAATCCAATTGTGATTAAATGGGATTCAAAAAGGAATCTTTCAAACAACTATATTAAAATAAAGACAGATCAGAGCCGTGTAATGAGAATTACAGGAAGTGCAATATTTTCATATGCTTTGAAAGACAGCTAATAGCCTGGGGAATGTTAATATCTAAAAACCAAAAGGTGCTTCCTAGATTGGATTTTCCTGAGGGCAAGAGTGGTGACATTAGACCTTTACAAATTTACCCATGTATTTAGCACAAGCACAATGGGCATCTGGAACATGGCTGTAGGATGAAATGAGCTATGGGGAACCTTAAATATGATATAAGAAAATGTACACTCCAGACTCACGTTTCCCCTCAAAAGATTTCCCTAACCTACTTCTAGGAATTGTTGAGCACCGCCCGCCTCTTCCTCATCACCACTGTATCCTTCTTTATCAAACCATCTTGCATTTTTGAACTTGCCTCACTGTCTGTCCTCACTCTGAGATTCTAAGCTCTCAGACACTTACTCATCATTTCATCTCCAGGAAATGGAACACATGTGCCTTCAATAAATGAATGCAAGTATAAACTTTTATTTACACCTAACCCCCAACTGTAAACAAGTCGCTGCTGTTGTCATTGTTGTCGTTTTAATTAGCCTGAGGCTGGGCTAGCCTCAGTCTCTAAGGCTCTGCATCTGTCTGAGCTTTGGGGCAGAGTATGAAAGCCTCTGGTGCAATCCAAGTTTCACTTAACTCCCACTTCAATTCTACAGCAGAAATTGCTGAGGAGACAATGGCCACCTGCGCTGATAAGCAGGTGGCTGACAACCCCACCTTCTGAGCCTGTTCCTTCCATGGCTCTTTCTGCAGCAGGAGAAGCATGCTACTGGGAAGGAGAGTGAGAGCCTCCTGTAGAGTGACCCTGTGCATTGGACTCCTGCCAAGGAAGCTTGATGCTGGCCCAGCTGGGCCGTTTTCCTGATGCCATGGCAACCAACTGGCACTGAGGCCCAGAAGGAGAGGGGCATCATGGTCTGCCCATGCAACCACCGCGGTTGCAAATATCAGCAACAAGAAGTCCAAAGCCTGCAATGGAAACAAGCCTAGGTCACATGTTTTAACAATTCAAAGTAACACATTCTCCACATACACAGCCCCATCATGATAAATGTTATCTTCCCCTTCTCCCAACCCCTCCTCTGGCCCATCCCCCAACCCCAGACTACCCCAGAAGAGTAACTGGACTGAAGAACAAACTCTGTTTCCACACTTAATAAAAAGAACTTTAAGGTTTTGGTAGGCTTTAGGGATTCTCTTCTGAGAAGACATTTGGTAGGCTTTAGGAATCCTCTTCTGAGAAGACAAAGGGCCAACAGTTTCATTATTATTGCTCTAACATTTAAGGAGAAACAATTTAATTCCTAATCATACTGAGATCCAAATACTCCTCTGTTTTGGTGATTTCACAGAGATTAAAAAACAATGATATGGAGAGGGATATTTAGATTTACTATTATGTGGCTAAAACTGATTTAACAAAATATTTATAGTCTGATTCTACTGAACAATAACAAATGACTCTCCTCATGGATTTTAACAAATTTGTCTAGAATCTACCCATTTAGATTTTAGACTAAACTAGACAATTATAGAAATGGTAGTAATGGGCTACCTTTGAATTGTTGGATTACTGTGATTTAAATTATACTTCCTTCTGCTTAGCTGTATTTTCTAGATTTTAAATATTTTTGTAACAGAAAAGGCTAATAAAATTAGGAGATCAAAAAAAAAAAGGGCAGATTATGCTAATTCAAAAAAAAACCTCACAAAGTGCTCCTCAATTTCTTAAAACTCTTAATCTCACTAATTCCAAGAACACACTTAACCCTTCAGAAAGGCAGGGAAGAATTTTAAAGAACACTCCATATTGTACATATTTTACACACACAGAAAACATGATGTAAAATATGCCTAGAGAAAAAAATTCTACCCCTAAAAAATACAAAATGGGCAGCTAACTCAAGAAAATGAGTGAGAGTGTTGTCATCATTTTATTTATTAATCTTTTTTTTTTTTTTAACTCACCCAATACCACATTTGGGGTCACAGGTCATTTTGAAGGTGTGCTGAAAACTCTAATATATGCACACATGCTTGTAAGTGTGCATATGTTGGTACACACACAGATTACTTGCATACAGTCTAGGAATCTTTTCGAACCAGGCGTGTGAGGCCATACTCTGGGCTAGTGTGGAGGCCATAGCCCTGTACCCAACCTCCTTCATGGGATCAAGCCTAAATACATAGGGTTCCCTCTGCAGCTAGCATCCTTTGTATGCTGCCTGTCAAGGAAAACACTCTGTTGAAAATATTTTTTCAAAGATCAGCTCTGGATGTCTTCAATAGCTTGGTAAGAACATGTTTCCTTGTGACATCAGAGTTGTCACCACTGCTGTTCCCCCGCTTACTCCTCTCCCCCTCACCCCCCCCCCCCAAAAAAAAAAGAGTAAGGAAAGAAAGCTATAGGCAGCAACACAGTCCTCTTTAGGGAGAGGAAATATAAATTCTGTATTTTAAGAAAGCTATAAATTACTATTCTAGATTGTACCTCATCAAGAACCACATTCTGAACGGATGTTGACTGGTAAGCAATATTTCTGATATAACCCATCAATTCCAAGAGCCATTCCATTCTCTTCAACACACCTGAAACAAAAAGGACATTTTCCTACCAGACCACAGTTTTTCCTTTGAAATGTAAAACAGAGCAGTAATAATCATCGTAACTCAAGCACAACACCTGGTGAGGATTTCATGAAATAATTTCAAGTCCTCACAATACCTAAGACTTGTGATTGCTCACGAAGGTTCTTTGACATTATTCACATCAGATAACTATATTTTGATCTTTATTTTCAAATACTAATTTATTCTTCAAACCTACCCACCACTAATAATAAAATACATTTAATGGAGTTTCTCTCTCAACATTAAATACACTAGGATAAAAATATAAGAGATGTAGAAAATGGGGCTCAGAAACAAGTAACTTGCCTAGGATCACAAGACACATCCAATCTGTTTAAGCCTGGTGCCATTCAGAACCTGCAGGTAAACTCAAGAAATATAAAAATCCTTGAAAGAATTCACTTCCTTCTCTAAGAGTGAATGTTGTGGGTTGTAACTGCTTATTGTCATCTACAGTGCTCCTCATTTGGGATAACAAGGCCTCACCTATGTCAAGAAGCACTATACCAGTTTTTAAGTTGTGGAAACAATTACAACTTAAAAGGGATGCTGGGCAGATCTTTTTTGTTCCTGCTGTTGACCCCAGGCCGGCCTCACCTGTGTTGGCATGGCTCACAACCCGTGCCTGGTATAAGCTGTGCAGTATCATCCAGGCCAGCGTGGCTTTTTCTTGGTGCAGCATAGCAATGCGCAGCACGTCAGTCAAGCCCACCAAGGGGAACCGCCCTTGAGAGACCAAGTACAGTCTGACAAAGGTAGCCTTTTCTATGCTGTTCTGCAAAAAAGCAAATTGTTCAGTTACTATTAAATTAACTGAAGTCATTACAGAACCCCAGGGCAAGGGCAAAACAGAGAGCGTGAGTCTGAAATTGATTATTATTCCAAATGTTAAAACTGTTTATTTCCTATGGTGTGTGACCCATCTGCCTATGTGTTCTATTAAAATGTACATGCAGCTGGAGGGTTGTAATGTCATCTCCTGTCTCTTCATAAAAATCATAAATGACTTCTGGGTATTAACTGGCAATGATAATTAGTAAGAATATACAAATAATGACAATGATAACTAACAAATACAGTACTTACATTGTGCCAGGCACCATTCTAAACATTTAACATGTATTAATTTTGCAGTTCACAAAATGAGGTATGCAGTCCTTTGGGGGACCCCAAGACCCTTTAGAAGGTCTGTGAGGTCAAACTCTAGTAATATTCATTGTATTTTTCAGTGCCACTTGCCATTTTTTAAAAAGCTAGTTTCACTTAAAACACCCTTGTAAACAATTGAAATTATTAGTTTCATTAAAACCATGCCCTTGAGTACATATCTTTTTAATAATAGGAAGTGTGCATAAGGGACTTCTGCTGTGTATCCAAGTATGATGGTTGTCTCAAAAAAAAAAAAAAGCTCTGAGATTGAACTGTGAGCTGAAACAGCCACTCTTCTCATGGAACACCATTTACTTGAATGATTAATAGACAAACTATGGTTATTTAAACTGAGTATCTGACAGATTATTTTCTTAAAATTGAAAAAGCGAGACTGTCACTTCAAGGAAAATATTTGACAGTATTTGCTGCCAATAATAAAATCTGAATTTTCAAGCAAAAATTAGATTTTTGGAAAATTTAGATCTGCTACTGTGAGTTTGGCAGCTTCCCAATAAATAAAGGACTTTTCTGATGAGATTGCTGGTGATATCAACAAATGTGATGTTTTGAAATTATATAATAAAATGTGTCAACATTTGGAAGATTTTAATATGTAGCAATTCAATATTTTACAAATGGCCAATGTATATTGTAAAATCATGCATTTGTAAAAGACCCAGAGTACAAGATAGGCCAATGATTTTAATGTAACAGAATATGTGAAGGTCACTGATGGTTTCAGATTCCACACTGCCACCTACATACAAGAAACTGGTAAAATATTAAAAAAAGATATCCGTAATCATCAGAAAAGTCTATTAACACACACTTCCTTTTCTACATTACACGCTCTACCTACATATGTGTATGAGGCTGGATTTTCTCCACATACTTCATCAAAACAATATCAAAATAGACTGAAGAAGCAGCTATGCGCAGCCAGCTATCTTCTATTAAGTCAGACATTAGAGATTTGCAAAAATCTGAAACGATGCCACTTTTCTCACTAATTTCTTTGATTTCTCTGGGAAATATATACTTTTTCTTTTTTATGTTAAGATGCAATGAATTTATTATTATTTTTAAGTAAATATTTTCCTAGTTTTAATTTCTAATGTGGTAAATATTGACATATATGACCCATATAAATAAAAGCTCTTTAAAGACCTCCATAATTTTTAAGATACTAAAGTGGTCCTGAGACCAAAAAGCTTGAATAACTGTATTTACTTTATTTTCATACCAATCGTATGGAGTAAAATACTATTTCCATTCCTCTGCTGCAGATGAGGAGATGGAAGCACAGAGGTTAGCTAACTTGCTTAAGGTCACAGCTATAGGTATCAGAAAAGAAATAGAACCCAGAGAGCTGAGCTCTTCACCATTACTTTATTCTTACCTCTACTCTTTCCAGAAATGAAAACACTGACATCAGTGGAACTCTTTCGGAGATGTCAGAACATTATTTAGCATGTTCTATTTATTATGGTATTTTAAGAAACTAAGCAAATAACATAGCAACCTTTAGCTCTAAGAAACATGAAATACATGCATTACTTCTGACTATATGACATGAATGTAAGAATAGGATATAATAAAATACATAAATATAATAATTATGATAATAATTATTGAGTACTTGGTAGGGTCAGGTACTTTTCCAAGAACTTAATTTGGATTAAGTCATTTAACTCTCAAATTAACCTTAGGAGGTAAGTGCTATTATCTTTCTTTTGTAGATAAGAAAACTGAGACAAAGAAAGGTTATAAAATGTAACCAAGGTCACATTGCTAGTAAATCAGAGAGTTGGATGTCAAACCCTGGCATTGAGGCTCCTGAATCAAATCTCTTAAGCATTTCCTTATACTGCTTCTTCCAGCTTACAACAAACTCATCTTCAAAATGCTGATATTCCAAATACTCTAACAGTGGTTCTCAAACCTTAGGATGCACAATCACCCGGAAGAGCTGTTAAAACACAGGTACCTGGGACCCACCTCCAGAGTTTCTGAATGAATAGGTCTGGTGGTGAGAATTTGCATTTCTAATCAGTTCCCAGGCGATACTGATGCTGCTGGCCCAGGCTCCACATTTTGAGAATCATTGCTACGTGATGTAGGAACTTAGTGATTCGACAGAATAGGCAAACCTTCCATAAAGTGGAATAAATAAGATGTCCACCAGCTATGTGAGAGCTCACAGTTCTAGCATTTTAGTATTACTTGGTATGCAGGGTTGCCATTTGAATAAGCATGTCCATTGGGATATCATTATACTAAAAAATTATTGTTTATCTGAAATTCGAATTTAACAAGACATATTTTTCAAATCTGGTAACCTTACTGGAATGCTACTTTTTGCTTATTCATCACTGACTGGGTGTGAAGGGTACTTGTTAATTATCTTGTGTCAGGGCTAATAGTGCTTGTATTTTAATCAGACACCTTTCTTTATTCCAAAAGGATAAGTATCAGGTGAAGAAAAATAAATGTGAGAACAGACCTATTTACTTATGCCTTCCATTTACCAGAAAGTTCTTTGGTCAGAATATTCACATTCTTGTGGATTTTGTATTAAAGACATTGTCCTGTCATTTTAGTCCAGAGGTGGCACTAAAATGTTTTTGACAAAATGATTAGGTTAAAATGTTATTCTCTCATCTATCCATCCCTAATACATTTGTTAAGAACCAGCCACACTACTAGGCTGGACACAAGACACCTGCGTGAAACAGAGATAGTTTCCTGAAATTAACCAGTAATAGGAAGCAAAACTAGCCTCGGCCCAAAGGACACTGTAACCACCTCTTTAATTTTAATTCCTACCTCAATAATGAAAAAATATATAGATGTTATTACCTCAGTGATCTGAGCAATCCGATTGGCTTCATCATCAGTCATTTCCGAGAGGCATTGTGCTACACTGATATACAGCTCTAGATCATTTCTCTGGTAAATAAAAAAACCCAAGCATGTCAAAATACAATCCAAGTATTTCTTAATGTTCTTAATTTTCTGGCAGATTAGTAGATTTGTTTATCTCCATGAATAGCAACTAGTGTGATTTGAATTTTAACCAAACCAAAATGTGTGGCCAATTTTTATCATTTAAAAAATATCTTCCTGTTACTTGGGTATTTGTTTGGCTGTACTTTGTTTTCTTCTTATCAGAATCATCATTCTAAATGAATTTTTATCTTCTTTGTAAAACTATAATTCAGAGGTCTACTGGGAGAGGGGAAAAGCTAGTGTTAAATCACTTGATATGATTAGACGATACGCCCAGGGAATATCTGGGTGTAAAGTGTATGGGTTTCTTAGTTTGCTCATCTCCTACAGGCACTTGGTAAAAGGCTTAAGAGCAAACTTCCTGGTGCCACTCTGGTTAACCCGCTTCTGAGCTTAAGACTTTAGTTCTAAATATTCAATCTCAATTTAGATCTTGGAAGCAAACACATTCTTAGTAAAGAATGTGGTTATTTCTTGCTAGCCTTCCCACCACATTCTTAAAACATACACCTCCATGCTTTGCCAAAAAGGCTTTAAAAAAATCCCAAACATAAATTGTCAGGAATGTAAATATTTTTGTTCCTTACCCGAATCTTATTTGGCAAGAGGTCAAAAATTTTCCCAGTAGCTTCACAGAGCAGGCTCCAAAGGTGGTAGGCAGGGCTGGGCAGTTTCATGGCCTGGCTCAGACCTTGCAAGGCACTAGGGCATAACTCAGGACTGGAAAGTGGGGAAGCTGCTTGAAAAACTGCTATCATTAAGTTTTCCACAAAACCCAGGAGCTGTTCATCGGAGACATGTTTGATCCACAGAGGTGCAGTTACCAGGAGGTATTTCTTAATATTCAGCTGGAGGCAAAATAGAAGAGGTCAGATGTAAACAGGCAAGTCTGGGTTTGCAATACTCAAAACTTCTAGGTCATCACTGTGTTTGAGAGTAGACTGAGAGAGAAAGGTTCAGATAGCTTCCTTGCTCCTCATTTTCCCAAAGCTTCATGATCTAATGGGCTACCGTGCATGTAATTTTGGCTCCATGGTGACTCATATGTATTTATGGTATATCTGTCAATCCATCTGTAAACCATCCATCTTAAACATTGGATCTTTTCAGTGAGGCAATAAAATGCAGCTTCTAAAAGTACATGACCATTGCTATACAGTCTTAATGTCACATTCTCTGGCAAGAAAAGCTGAAGATGAAAGGCTCGTCTGCTGGAAATCAGTATTATTAATGTCTAATATTATTAATTTCTTATTTTGAGGAACCACAGAGAAATAATAAGGGAAACTGGCATGCTGAGACCATTTCTGACCAAAGAAGAACCAGCTTAGTATGTGAAACTGACTGTGGCATCTTAGTTCATGAGAGCTAAGAAGGGGCACAGTTGATAATAGCTCTGGATCACAGATTTTTAAGAGAATAGGCTTCACAGTTTTTTAGAAATGTAAGTGTGAAACTAAATCCAAAACAAGTGGTATAAAAAAGTAAAATCTGACAAAAATCAGTAAATTTCAACAAAGATCAATGTTTGTCATTGCATGAGCTATTTGAAGCTCACTTTAAAGAACATACCATTTCAGATCATTTTCTAAATGAAAAGGTATATAATTAAGTAAACAAATTCACAAAGTTAATTTATTAACAAAGGTAATGTGAAAGGTCCATAATCAAGCACAAATGCAAAAAAATTGGCACAGATCTAAAAGAGAAGTGAAAAAAACCTAAAACCTAGAAACTTTTCTGAGGTCAATGAAATAGGCTATTAAGAGCTATTCCTGATTCAAAAGAAACGAGTTAATATTTCAGTGTTTAAGACATGGACGTTGGAGTCATCCACACTCTCTTCCATATATTAGATTTGTGAAATTTGCTTACCCTCTGTCTCCTCGGTTTACCAATCTATAAAATGGAAACAATAAAATCTATTGCTCAGAAGTGAAATAAGCAGGACACAAAAGACTTCATAGTGTAAGATTCCAAAGAATTTCTAAATTTCATATGAAATTTAAATTTATATGAAAGTTCTTTTAAAAAGACAAAGAGCTGATCAGTAGTAGCCTGAGTCTGAGATTAGGACAAGGAATTGACTACAAGTAGGCACAATAAAACTTTTTGGGTTAATGCAAGTATTCTTGGTAATAGATAAAAATGTATAAATGTACTAAAACTCCAATTACACTTAAAATGACCATATTTTATGGAATATAAATTATAGCTAAATAAAGCTGTTTAAAAAATCAGCCTATCAGGGTTGAAAAAGAGATTAAATCTGATTTCTGAAAGTACTCATTGAGTGCTTACAAGTAATGAGTGAAGAGCAAGTGCTCATAAAGTGGCAGTAGATAGGTAACGATAATAGCTGACAGAAAGGATGCAGACCTTAGTAACATCAACTTTCAATTAAAAAAAATATTAGGAGATGTAGGAAAACTTAAGAGAAAGAAGTACAGGGTAGCGACTGAAACCAAAATTTTGAGGAAATAATAAGAGGGCTTTGCAGCATGCTCAAAGAATTAAAGCCTCCTAGAATAGAATAACAAAGATGAACTCATTTAACATACAGTCAATTGGTAAACCTCTAAGGAATCATAACATGTGTATTTTTGGTCCTAGCTTGAAATATACTAAAATTTATACATCTTTACTAATTGTACATTTTAAAATAATTTTGCTCCATACTTTCTAACTATCCTTAGCCCTATATCATGGAAGGTGCTGGCCCCCTCTCTCTATCACAAATACCGGAGTAGATCACTTCTTCTTTAGCACTTTGCTCAAACTGAACCTCATAGCAAAGACGATTAACTCTCTTCACCTACATCCCCTGGTGCCTCTAATTTGATGCCTTCAAGACTCACCTTAATTGCTATCTTTTCTGTGTGAGAGAGAGAGATCATATACACAGTACATGTAGATTTTCCATTCTCTTAATACTTACTGAAACGATTATATGTATGCTATAAATGAATAAACCCAGGTTCAAATAGCTCTACACCTTTTCTAGCTATATGATCTTGAGAAAAAAAATTAATATCTCTGATCATCATTTTCCCTTTTTTGTAATAAATGGTAGCTGGAAGCATGAATAGTGATAGCTATGGCAGAGTTCTCAATCACACAATTTTTCACTCTTCTGGCCAGCTACTGTCAATGTCAAACCCTCAATTTCTGCAAAATCCCATTTGGCCACTCTTGGTTTTGAGAACATGTACCCAAATGAATGTTAATCTCCCTGCACCAACCCCCGTAAAAAAAAAAAAAAGAGAAACATATCCTCCTGATACCCAATACCCTTAGTTGCTACATACACTCAGACCGTGGATCAGCGGTGGCATCACCCATAATCCCAGGAGTGCAGTTGCATTCTGAGATGACTGTGCCTGAGTCACCATAATTTCAAGGCATAGTTGTTGTATCTCTTCACCTGAAAAGAAAAGGAAAAAAAATATCTAATGTAGCTGCTTCTCTGACTCATTTTTAGCTTTCAATGTCTCAAATCAAAGCATCTGCTTAGGGACTTCTACAGGTGATATAACTTCAGTAAACAAAATGAGGCAAAAGTATCCTCTGGCATCAAAGTCCCAAGTCTTGGAAATGGCAAGGGCTTTGAGCTAGGAAAATTTCTCTTATGATATTGAGAGAAAGCTAAACACTCAAATACTATCATGATGTTGAGATAATTTTAGCTAGAAATCTCTTTGCCTCTGTTTTCCCCTCCTCTCAATCTTGCATTCAGCACATAGGAAAATTGATTTTGGTCTGGAAGGACTTTAAGATGTCGTCACATTCTCTAGTGATCAAGTCTTTTTATCAATTTGATGCCCACAGGCAGATGTATTTTCCCAACCAGACCTTTTCTTCCTTTTTCTAAGGAGTCTCACTAAAACAAAAACATTTTTAATACAGCATGCAAAAAAAGAGAGGGGCAGGGGGACATATTTTTCAAATAAAATCTCTGAAGACACAGTATAGTATCATCATATCTTATATAAAGATTAGTTTAAAATAAAAGTGTTTAAGTGAAAAATTGTACATAGTCAAAATCATCTCTGATAATCCCTTAGATTACACCTAAATTATAGTATATAAATCTTTCTGTATATCATATGTAAGTCAGCATCCTACTGTCAAAAATAGAGCACTTATAGCAAATACACACAAACACCCACAATTACAGCACTGTTAAAATTGTTCTTTCTTTCTTTTTTGAGATGGGGGCAAGTACATAAAATTAAATTTGCATATGTTGATTTCATAAAAGCGGTTGTGGTGGATGAATGAGAAGTGTGGGGAGGTATGCATTCCCTTTGCCTCTCACCACAAATTATCTGTGGTAGATAGAATAATGGACCCCAAAGATGTCCACATCCTAATCTCTGGAACCTGTGACTCTGTTACCTCGCATAGCAAAGAAACTCTGCAGATGTGGTTGAGGTTAAGGACCTTGAAATGGGGACATTATCTTGGGTTATTCAACTAGACTCATTAATCACAAGAATCTTTAAACATGGATAACCTTTCCATGAGAGAACCTGCAGAGAACCAGAGAGATGCAGAGAACCAGAGAAATGACAGCATGAGAAGGCATCAGCCCTCTGTTGTTTGCTTTAAAGATGGAGAAAGGGGGCCAGCCACAAATCAAAGAATGTGGGCACCCTTTAGAAGCTGGAAAAGGGAAAGAAATGAATTCTCCTTTTCTTAGTCTGTTTGGGCTGCTATAACAAAATACCAGAGTGGGTAGCTTATAGACAACAGAAATTTATTTCTCACAGTTCTGGAGCCCAGAAGTCTAAGATCAGGGTGCTGGTGTGGTCAGGTTCTGGCGAAGGCCCCTTGTTGAGACGCAGACTTGCAACTTCTCAGTATGTTCTCACATGGTGGAAAGGGCAAAGAAGCTCTGTGGGGCCTCTTTTTATAAGGGCATCAATCCAATCTGAGGGCTCCTCTCTCATGACCTACTTCCTCATGGCCCCACTTTCTCATTCCGTCACACTGGAGGTTAAGATTTCAACACAAATTGTGGGGAACACAAACATTCAGACCACAGCACTCTCTCAAAGCATCTAGGAAGTAACACTGCTCTGCCTGTTTCTCAATCTTACCCCAGTGATAACTATATTGGACTTGTGGTTTTTACAAGAACTATATTCTGTAGTTATTATAGAACTATAAAATAATAAAATGGTTGGTTCAAGGTACAAAGTCTGTGGTAATTTATTATAGCAGCAATAGAAAACAATTACAGCATCTCATAGGCTACTTCCTTGAAACTCATGGCTCTGGAAATGCAATTCGATAACCATCAAACCTGGCTTTCTGGGGCCTGCAACGGATGCTCAGCAACAGGTACAAATCAGTCAAGCGCTGTCTTAATAAGTGCATCCTGTGTCTTCAGCCTCCTCCTCCCTACCCTCAGTGAAAGGTATAAAGACAGTGAAAGGAATGCAGCAGTCCCATCTAAGAAGTCAAACTCCTAAATCTGAAAAGTCTATCCGAACACTACAAATTGTGACGCAAAGTCTATTTTTCTACTCAAGTCACATCCTAAAAGCAGAGTCTGAAGACCTAAAAACCTTGACATTTACCAAAGTTTAGCCTCATAAGTGGAGAGAGGAGCGCAGCCCAGTTCACGGGAGGGTACTGGTAGCTTTCACCAACAGTTGCAATGGGTTTCATCACTACCTTGAGAAGGGAAGGAGGCACAGATTCAGGGCCTGTAACAGAAAGAAAAAAAATAATAAAGCACCTCGAGAGCATCATGACAGTGGAAAAGGTCAACTTTCCTTCCTGGTTCTTCTAGTTTCAAAAGATCTAGGTATTACACCTTCCACTGGTTCCTTTTTCAATCATGTGCTCATAATCTCAACCCAATTTGCTACAAAGTCTTGTTCCCTCTATTCTTCTCTCATTTGTCTCCAGTCTTTCCCTCTTGTCTGGACAGGAAGATTCCACATAGCTACTTAGCTATCTTCCATACTTTTTCTCATTCCTTTTCCTCAAGCCTTCTAAAAAGAGTAACTTTCTCTACATTATTGCCTCACTGCTCATTTACTCCTCAATCTACTCCCAGAGAAGGAGACATTTATTGCCTACTTAGGTACGGTCTCTTCTAAAGATTACGGATTACCTTCAATCCCTGTGGCCCTACATGGACATGTTCTATACTATGTGATTCACCATTCTACATCTCAGACTGTGCCATGGCTGACTGCTTCAAAGGTGACCATCTAAGGTAATAGCTAATCTATAGGTTAATCAGCTATCTGTGACACAGTACCATAACTTTAATGTTAAATTCTTTTTATTCAGATGGGGTAGGTAATTTGAATCTTAAAATAATGAAACATGGAGTAGTTAAGTGGAGACATAAGGTGCAGTCAAGATTGCAGTAGCTATTAAGGGTCATGTAAATGTGAAGTTATAAGGAGTTCAGAAATGATGTATAGAAAAGTAAAAGACCAATAAGGAGAAGCAAAAGTAGCAGAAGCAACGTAAGCAGCAGAAGGGAAATCAGCATCAGCAGAAAGAGAGGCAGAATCAGCAAAAGGAAAAGCAGGGACAGAATCAGTAGAAAAAGCTGCAGAACCAGCAGGCACTGAAGAACGGGAAAGCAGAAGCAGGACTACGTCAGCAAAAGGGAAACCAGCTGCAGAAAGGAGAAGCACAGAAAAAGGAGAAGCAGAGGCCAGAAAAAGCAGCAGCAGCATCATACAGAGAAAAAGTGGAAAGCAGAAGTGGGGACATCGTCAGCAAAAAGAAACCAGCTGCAGAAAGGAGAATCACAGGAAAAGAAGAAGCAGAGGCGAGAAAAAGCATCAGAATCAGCAGGCACTGAAGAAGGAGAAAGCAGAAGTGGGGCCACATCAGCAAAGGGAAACCAGCTGCAGAAAGGAGAAGCACAGGAAAAGGAGAAGCAGAGGCCAGAAAAAGCAGCAGAATCAGCAGGCACTGAAGAAGGAGAAAGCAGAAGTGGGACCACGTCAGCAAAGGGAAACCAGCTGCAGGAAAGAGAAGCACAGGAAAAGGAGAAGCAGACGCGAGAAAAAGCAGCAGAATCATCAGACAGAGAAAAAGGAGAAAGCAGAAGTGGGACCACGTCAGCAAAGGGAAACCAGCTGCAGAAAAGAGAAGCACAGGAAAAGGAGAAGCAGAGGCCAGAAAAAGCAGCAGAATCAGCAGGCACTGAAGAAGGAGAAAGCAGAAGTGGGGCCACATCAGCAAAGGGAAACCAGCTGCAGAAAGGAGAAGCACAGGAAAAGGAGAAGCAGAGGCCAGAAAAAGCAGCAGAATCAGCAGGCACTGAAGGAGAAAAGCAGAAGTGGGGACATCGTCAGCAAAAGGGAAACCAGCCACAGAAAGGAGAATCACAGGAAAAGGAGAAGCAGAGGTGAAAAAAGCTACAGAATCAGCAGGCACTGAAGAAGGAGAAAGCAGAAGCGGGACCACATCAGCAAAGGAAAAACTAGCGGCAGAAAGGAGAAGCACAGAAGGAGGAGAAGCAGAAGCCAGAAAAGCAGCAGAATCAACAGACAGGGAAAAAGTGTAAAGCAGAAGTGGGGACATAGTCAGCAAAAGGGAAACCAGCTACAGAAAGGAGAATCACAGGAAAAGAAGAAGCAGAGGCGAGAAAAGCCACAGAATCAGTAGGCACTGTAGAACAGGAAAGCAGAAGTGGGACCACGTCAGCAAAGGGAAAACCAGCTACTGAAAGGAGAAGCACAGGAGGAGGAGAAGCAGAGGCCAGAAAAAGCAGCAGAATCATCAGACAGAGCAAACAGGGAAAGCAGAAGTGGGATATCATCAGCAAAAGGGAAACCAATCGCAGAAAGGAGAATCACAGGAAAAGGAGAAGCAGAGGTGAGAAAAGCCACAGAATCAGCAGGCACTGAAGAAGGAGAAAGCAGAAGCAGGACCATGTCAGCAAAGGGAAAACCAGTGGCAGAGAGAAGAAGCACAGAAGGAGGAGAAGCAGAGGCCAGAAAAAGCAGCAGAATCAACAGACAGGGAAAAAGGGGAAAGCAGAAGTGGGATATCGTCAGCAAAAGGGAAACTAGCTACAGAAAGGAGAATCACAGGAAAAGGAGAAGCAGAAGCAAGAAAAGTCATGAAATCATCAGACAAGGAGAAAGCAGAAAGCACAGGAAAAAGATGCAAAAACAGAAACAGCAAGAAAAGCAGCAGAATTAGTAGAGGTTAAAAAACAAGGAGAAGCAGAAGTAGAGGCAGAGTCAACAAAGGTGAAAACAGCTGAAGAAAGTAGTATAGCAAAAAGGAAAAACATAAATGGGCATAAATAGATATTTCTTTAAAGATGATACACAAATGGCCAATAAAGATATGAAAAGATGTTCAACACCAGTAATCATCAGAGAAATAAAAATGACAATATCACCTTACACTGATTAGAATGGCTACTATAAAAATAAATAAATAAAAAGAAAATAAATAAGTGTTGGCAAAAATGTAGAGAAATTAGAACACTTTTGTACTATTGGTGGGATTATCCCACTGCTGTGGAAAACAATATGATGGCTCCTCAAAAATTTTAAAATAAAATGACCATATGACCCAGCAATTTCACTTTGGGTATATAACCAAAAGAACTGAAAGCAGAGTCTTGAAGAGATCTCAATAAATCCATATTCACTGCAGTTCTGTTTGAAATAGCCAAGAGGTGGAAGCAACCCAAATGTCCATTGATAGATAACTGTATAAACAAACTGTGAAACAGACACAAAATGGAAGAGTATTTAAACTTAAAAGAAAAGAAATCCTGTTATATACTACAACATAGATAAACCTTGAGGATACTATGCTAAGTGAAACAAGTCAGTAACAAGATAAATGCTATATCCCACTTATATCAAGTATCTAAAGTAATCAAATGAATAGAAACAGAAAGTAGAATGTTTGTTATTAGGGGTTAGGGAGAGGGAGAAAAGGTAGGCATTGTTTAATGGGGCTAGTTTCAGTTTTGTAGGATAATAAATTTCTGGAGATTGGTTTCACAACAATGTGAATATACTTAGCTGTATATTTAAAAATGATTAAGATGGTAAATTTTATGTGCTTTTTCTAACAAAAAAATAAAAGGAGAGACTTTTGGTTTCCAGTTCTGCATGTAAGCAGCTCAGATAATCTAGATAAAGTGAGTAAATTCCTAGAAACACACAAATTACCTAAACTGACTCCAGAATAAATAGAAAATATGAACCTATAACAAGTTAAGAGATTGAATTAGTAATCAAAAACCACCCAACAAAGAAAAGTCCAGGACCATATGGTTTCACTCACTGGTGAATTCTACCAAACACTTAAAGAAGAATTGACAACAATCTTTCTCAATTTCTTCCAAAAAAGAGAAGAAAAGGGAATACTTAATTCATTCTATGATGAGACCAGCATTATCCTGATACCACAGCCAGACAAAGGCACCACAATGAAAGTACAGACCAGTATTTGTTATAAATATAGATGTGACAAATTTCCAGAAAACACTAGAAAACTGAATGCAATGGCATATTAAAAGGATTATACATGACGATCATGCAGGATTTATCCCAGGAATGCAAGTGTCATTCAACATAAGAAAATCAATCAATGTAATATATCACATTAATAAAATGAAGGGGCACACATAATTATCTCAATTTACACAGAAAACTTTTCATAAAATCCAACACCCTTTCATGATAAAAATACTCAGAAAATGATGAATACAATGAAATTATCTTAACATGATACAGTGCACTTGAGAAAACCCGCAGTGAACATTATACTCAATGGTGAAAGTTTTCCCTCTTCTATCAGAAATAAGACAAGGATGCCCACATTTAATACTTTGCATTGTATGTTTTAGCCAGGACCATCAGGCAAGAAAAAGAAAAGGCATTCAGATTAGAAAGGAAGAAGTAAAACATCTCATTTGCAAATGACAGGAAGCTGTTATACAGAAAAATAGAATTCAGTAATTGCAGGGTATAAGATCAACAAACAAAAAATGTATTTCAATATCCCAGCAATTAATAATTTGAAAAGGAAATTATAAAACAATGCCACTTCTATAGTGCTGCAAAAAATAAAATAACTGGAGATAAATTTAATAGAGATAAAAACACATAAATAAACCAAAAAAGACAAAACATTGCTGAAAGAAATGAACAAACATGCACATAAATGAAAGGACAACTTGTGTTCCTTGACTGAAAATATTGTTAAGATGACAATACTATATAAAGCTATCTATAGATTTAACACAATCCCTATCAAAATTTCAACTGCCTTTTTTTTTTTTGCAGTAATGAAAAGGCTGATTCTCTTATTTATATGAAATTGCAAGGGCCACAGATAGCCAAAACAACCTTGAAAAAGAAAAATTTGAAGGACTCACACATATCATATTTCAAAACTTATTATAGAGCTATGGTAATCAAAGCAGTATGGTACTGGCAAATATAAGTATAGACATAAACAAATAGAACTGAGAGGCTAGAAATAAACCCATACTTTATGGTCACTTGACTGTTGATAATAGTGCTAAGCCATTCAATCAGGTAAAGAATGGTCTCTTTAACAATTGATGCTGGGACAATAAGACATCTACATGCAAATAATTAAGTTGACCTCCTACATAATATCATATACAAAAATTAACTTAAATGGATCAATGATCTAAATATAAAACTCTCAGACCTAAGTGTAAAAACTCTCAGAAGAAAACATAGGGGTAAATCTGCATGACCTTTGATTTGGCAATGGATTTTTAGATATGATATCAAAAACATGAGCAACAAAAGGGAAAAGCAGATAAACTGTACTTTATCAAAGCAAAAACTTCTGTGCATCAAAGAATATTATCAACAAAATGAAAAGACAATCTGCAAAATGCAAAAAATATTTGCAAACTGTATATCTGATAAGGGTCTAGTATCCAGAATATATAAAGCACTTTTACAACTCAATAAAAAATAATCTAATTTTTAAAACTGGTCAAAGGACTTGAATAAATCTCCAATGTTGATATACTACACTCAACATCACTGGTCATTAGGGAACTACAAATCAAAACTGAATGATATCACTTCATACACGATATGATGATAATAATAATAATAATAATAATAATAATAATAATAATAGGAAAAAAGTATTGGCCTGTTCTCTACAAAGATATGGAGAAACTGGAACCTTCATATGTTGCTGGTAGGACTATAAAATGGTACAGACACTGTGGACAAAGTTTGGCATCTCCTCAAAAAATGGCACAGGATTAATATATGATCCAGCAATTCTACCACTCCTATATACCCGAAAGAAGTGAAAACAAGAGTTTAAACAGAAACTTGTACACAAATCTTCACAGCAGGACCACTCATAATAGTCAAAAGGTAGTAACAACCAAATATCCATCAACTGATGAATGAATAAACAAAATATGATATATTCACACGATGAAATATTTGGCCATAAAAAGATTATAGCATGGAAAAACCTTGAAAACATTACGCTAAGTGAAAGCCATTCACAAAAGACCACATAATATATGAATACATTTAAATAAAATATACAAAATAGGTAAATCCGTAGAGCCGGAAGGCAGATTATTGGTTGCTAGGGGCTGGGCGAAATGGGGGGTGAAGAGCAAATGCTCAGTGGGTGCAAGGGTTTCTTTTCGGTTGATGAAAATGTTCTGGAACTAAAGAGTAGTGATGGTTACACCAAACTGTGAATGTACCAAATACCACTGAATTATACATTTTAAAATGGCAAAAATGGTAAATTTTATGTTATATGTATTTTATCACACATGCACACACAACAGAGCATGGAAAGAGATGAAGCAGAATCCATGAGAGAAGATAGGCAGAAAGAAAGAGTGAGATAAACGCTTGTTATCTTTCTGCTCCTCATAGTCTCAAGGGCTGGAAGTAGAGTTTCTGCCCTTAGATTCCTGAGAAATCCTTGCAATAAATATCTTTACTTTTGAGACAGTGGAAGTGAGTTAGTGCTTTTTGTATTAAAAGTACCCTAACATAATTCCTATCTAGTTATTGTCCCCACTCCTCCACTTGAACTGCACTTGCTAAGATTTCTAAATGCTATCTAAACACCAGATTCAAGGGCTTTTTTTTTTTTCAGTCTTTCTTTCCATACTTTTTTCATCTAAAACTGTATCATGCCCTCAGTCTTGAAATAAATGCTTCCCCAAACTTCTGTGTTGCTCCTCTGCTGAGTCTTATTGCTGGAGCTCATTTACTCTCACAGTTTTATGTGCTACTTATGTGTTGATGACTAGCAAATCCATACTTCTAACCCAGGACTTTCTTCGATGTCTTAGATTTATATTTCCAACTGGAGCTATCTCAAAAATCCGCATGTTTCCTCAGGCTAGCTACCAACTATATAACCTCCTCACTTCTGCATTTGCCTACTTAGGAAGGTAAAACCAATTACGTGCCTCCCAGTGATGTTTCTCTCCTCTCCAAGAAACATGCTTTTGGAAAATGTTAAAGCTGCAACACGCTTGCCACTTTTCTATGCTGTGTTACCAGTAACTGAATCTATATTTCTATTCTATCATGAGAAGCAGTACCAGGAGTGCAGGAAATAGTATCAGGGAGCTAAGCATTACTCTTAGGAGGAGAAGAATTTCTGACAAAAAGCAAATATATTCATAAACACATTCATTCATTACACCATCAACTGAGTATCTCTTAGGTACCAGGCACTGTTCCAAACAGTGGAGATAGTGTCGAGCAAGACAGAATGGTCACCATGCTCATGGAGCTGATATTCTAGTGCAAGGACAAACAGACAAGGAAAAATCAGGTGTGATAAAAATAAAAATGCAGTGATAGAATTCACTGGTTGGCTAGTCACACAAGTCTATACTGATTGCACGCATGTGGCAACTATCTCAACACAATAGTAGCTGCAAATTGATGTCTTTGATTTCACACACAAAAAACAATAAAAAATTAAGCTGTGTTTTGGGAGGTCATTTTGGTTCATGATTCATAAAAATGGCCCAATGAACTAGTGGACAGTATGGTAAATACATGTGCATAGAATTACTTTTCTCTCCTATTAAAAAACAGAAACCCAATTCTATATTTAAAATTATTCATTCATAAACAGATTTCTATTAATTTTTTTTTAGGTGAAGTGTTTTCAAAATCACATCAAATTTTATTCCAGGTCATTCTGCAGAATTCAGATTAGAAACTTTTCAGTTTTCAGAGGATCCAGGGAATCAGTAAAGACATTCGACCTGTCCTCTAATACAAGGATCCAGTGTGAAATATGACCATTTTCCAGACATTTTATTGCTTAGACGATGAGCTCTCCCTTGACAGGGCAAACGAACACTTTCACCAATAACTGCACTTTACTGTACACTTTTCATGTAGCTTCTATGCTCTTTAGAATTGATCTGATACACAACCAAGTGTCAGAAACAAGGAGAACTTGTAAAATGGGGCATGGAGTTGAAAATCAAGAAAGTGCTATAATACAGTAAATCTACTTTTAAAGGAAAGAGAATCAGTACTGAGTACCATAACTAGAATCACACAGAATATTCCACTATACTTGCAGAAAACTAATTCTGACAGTAACTGGAATAAAAGAATAATTTAGTAACTGTTATAGAAAAAAATCTTTGGCAGTTCCGTGCACTCGGGGAGATGCATGGAAAAAGAGGGGGTCCCAAAGCTTGGGGTAAATGGAGTCACATGGTTCTTTCCTCGGAGATCTTTAGCATTGGACACAAGAATCAAATCTCAGTAACAAGCTCCCTTATTACAGTGCTTTGTCTTTCAAACAAGTATTTTAGATAAAAGGAAATGCTGAAATGCTTTATAGATAATGGATATGGAACTGAGAAAACTTAACATTACATGTTAAAAGGATCCAGATGTTTTAAAGTCCAGATACAAAGTTGCTTTAAATCTCTCACTCAGTGGACAGCCTTAAAGAACCCTGATCTAAATGGCATATCTGAACATAATACATTACAACAGGACCCATTATCATACATACTTTGGCTATACAAAGGATCAGATCTCAGTGCTACAATGCACATGTGTAAGCCCTATGGTAAAAGTCTGGTAACAAGCAGGCTAGTGGCCAGTGATACTTATATTCTCATCACTAGCACATTGCTTGTATAGTATGGATGTGTCTTTACTTTCTCCATCTTCAGTGTTGTTTAGAAGCAACTTGGCTTATAATATTCATTCATATACATATGCTTAAAGCTGTAGATCAACAAATATTTTAAAACTATTACTTGCCAAGTACTCTACTTTAAGCATTTAGGAGAAAACACAGATGTTCTTCTTGCCTTTGAGAAAATTATAGTCTAATGGGAAAGACAGACATTAAACAAAGAACCACAAATAATTAAGCAAATAATTACACACATATAAAGTACTATGAAAAACATATAGGAAAGTATCATATAAGAAAACTAAGCTAATCTGGGACCTTGCTTTTTCCCCACTGAGGAAAGAATGTTTAAATCGAGATAAAAAGGATAAATAGAAATTTCCCAAAGTCCTCAGAAAACACAAGTAGTGATAATTACAGCACGGCACATTTGTGGGGACTAGGAGATATTTAGCCCCTGGCCAGAAACTACTTTATAATTATGATAGTTGTTGAAAACAGCTGATGATTCTGATACATCAGTCAGAGACTAAGAATTGGGAGGATGTTCTGTTTTAAGATCAAGTACTTCAGTAACATCCCTGCGACCCTTAGCACCAGGAAGGCTGTCCAGCAGTGTGGAGATCAGAACCTGAGAGAGAAGCTTTAGCAGAGCTATGGCCTGGTGGGGACAGGAAATTCATTACATTTAGGGGGAGGAGAAAGAGAATTTCCTAACTCTGTCCACTGCAAGGGCCTAGGAACAGTGATTGCTCTAGTAGCAATAAGATAGTTTGTAGCTAGATCTCAGCTTCTATTCTCCTCTAAAAGGAACTTGAGCTATCTGGCTATTACAGGGCTAAGGATAATACAAGATGAGCCTAGAATATCTTTTGTGCCACAAAGAAAGTAAGTTCTTAAAGAATGACAGGGTCACATCAAAAAGACAGAAGGGCCAACTTAAAGAGGCTCTTACTGATGTAATCTGGAACAATTTGAGGGTCAAATAATGAATAATTAAATAATAAATAAGAATGTAGTAGTCCACACTAATTAAGAAAAAAAGAAAGAGGAATAAAGAAAGAAAAAGGGAGCAGCTCTTCCTTATAGTAGAATGCCTATTAAAAAATGTAAGTGGAATAATAAAATTTTAAGAATCACCTTTGACAATCATTGTAGTAATAATTAATTGAGACAAGAAAACATTAATGAATACTACAACTAATGGGTAATAGCTGGATGACAAATGGGATATTCAGAGTCTCAAAATATCTGCACACAAGATATTGATTGATGATAAAGGGAAATGAGAAACTTGATAGCAGAGAAACCTGGAAGATATCAGCTAATGCAAGTGATCAAAGCAAACATCACCGGTGCAGGGAGACAGACATCACGTGCTACCTGATGGGATGCAGTGAGAAGAGCAGAGCTCCACATCCGTGACATTCCTGTCAAAGATGATTGACCTGACTCTCCTGTGAGGAAAAACAGACACACCGAAATAGAAGAATGTTCCATGAAATACCTCTCTTCTAATCTTAAAACATGTTCAAGTCAGGAAAGACAAGAACGACTGAGGAACTGTTCCAGACTAAAGGAGACTGAAGAGATATAATAAATAAGCACAGTGTGACATTCAGGATTAAATTTTTGTCTGCTAAAGACATCATTTGGACTGTCAGTGAAATGTAAATAGGGTCCCTGAGTAAAAGGAATATAGTGGTTCCCTGGCTTTTTTCACTTCTATGGAAGTTTGAAATTATTTTAAAATAAAAAGTAAAAGAGAAAAAGGTGTACATTAAAAAAAAAGAAAGAAACTGTCTAAAGTTTAATTAAAAGAAATAAACCACCTCTCAGATATAAATACATACAAAAATGTCCATTCCTTCTGGCAATGTAATGCATATTAAAGCAGTCTTAAAGTATCATTTCATATCTGTTTGGTTTTTACTGCAGTAATTTGTTTATATGTTGGTTTGCTTTGTCATATGATAACTAGACAAGGTTTATTCTTTATTTTGTTTTCTAAGTACTGTTACATAAAATGACTCATAAACATAATCCTTACAATAACTCTGTAAAGAAGATTCCATTATTTTCTCCCCTTTACAGAAGCAATAGAGGCTTAAATACTTAAGCGGTTTGCCTGAAGTTACATAGCTGGAAAGCGGTGGAAGTGGGGTATGAACCCAGGTAGTCTGACTCCCACAGTTTTAACCTCTATGCTTTGCATATTCATACATGGCTGAGGTACTAAACTTAGCACAGACCTTTTGAAGAGCAATGAGACCATGCCATCCTATAGTCAACAAATCCTCTAGACACTTGCCCACTAATAAACTGCTGAGAATTTATTTTAAGGAAAGCTATATGCAGAAAAGAGAAAGCTACATGTATAAAGATGTTCTCTTTGATGATATTGATGCAATATTCTGTAATCATTTAAAATAATTATGGAGATATATGGTAATTAGGAAAATGTTTATAATATATTAAGTTAAAAAATGCAAAGTATATGTTTACTTGGAAATATGTATAAAAACTGTGTGTGCAAAAAAGCAACGAATTAAAAAGTAAAATACAAAAATGATAGTAGCCATTAGAGAGTCATGGAATAATTGGTGACTTTTTCTTTCACATATTTTCATGGTGTTTATAACAAAAAATAGAAATCAAACACTCCCAAAACATATCTTATGAACAAATATCTAGAAAATTTGTGATTCAACATAGTATAATGCACACACATCTAAAAGGACATATACTGGAATATCTATTGTGGTTATCTCTAGGTGGTGAGATTATAGGGGATTCTTTTTACTTCTTTATACCATTTTTAAACTTAGTGTTATGCACATATCATTTCTAATAAATTATTTCTAAAAGAACTGTATAGGTAAATTATTGCTAAATTAAAATACTTTAACATAATCTTGGCAACTGACTCCATAATTTCATAAGAAAAACAGGATAGCTTTCTTATATCATTTGTTCTGTACTCAGGATTCACTATTTCTGTTCCTCTGGCTAAATATGCCAACAATTATATCTTATATAAACAGTCCAAAAATTATTGAGAATACATCTATTTACAGTTTATGCAGAAGCACAATTCTTATATACACAGATTACTGACCAATGAATTCATATCAAGAACAAAATATCATTTATGACTTTATTACAAGAATTTAAATATATTTTTCTCAGATAAAACTTCTTACTGTGAACTTTAAAGTCTAATAGAAAAACAAAGCTTAGAAAATTAGTCACAGTCCCGAACAAAATAAGAAAAATAATTTTAAATAGGGAGAAATATCTAATGTCAGCGTTCAAAAGAAATGATTCCTCTTATTCAGTACTTTTAATATATTTCAAATGTTTATAAAAGAAGTGAATAAAGTCTTCCTGAAATCTGAATATTCTATGAGGTTGAGGAAAAAAAAAAAAGATCATCAGTCAGAAAAAAAATGAAAAAGTGAACAACAAAAAAAGACAAAAATAAGAATCAAAATTTAAAGGCCCTTAAGGGTGAAAAAAATTCCATGATAGGAGGACTTAGATTATGAGCAAATTTTAAGCCTAGCATAATCAAGAAATGTCCATAGGAAAGAAAAGAGAATGTTATAGAGTATAATAATAATAATAATAAAGTTATATTCAAAACTATTAACTGAAGACTTTAAAAACTAGAAGGCATTTCATCTATTTGGTATGGTTTTAAATATAATCCTGCTATGCACATGTATAATGCTATGAATGGCTTGCATGTTCTATCACGTGAGTATTAAAGTGAGAAGAGCCCTCTGCATTAGAGAGCAGATGAATATATTTGCTATCTCAAATTTGATTGGCTAAAATTGAGATCATGCTGCCCAATCTTCTCCTTGTACTAGTGTGGCTGAGAAATAACTCATCATACTTTTTTTCCCCTTGTGTTATTAAATAGCACATAGAGGCAATGAAGCCATGCTCTCTCTCAAGTTTGCTCTCTTCTGCCTATACCAAGCATGATTTTTATTCTCAAAAGCCATTTCTTCCTCAAAAGAACTCGCCAAAGTTGTCATCCTTCCTATCAGCTGCCCCACTGGGCTCTGGTGAGTGACATCCAGACATTTAAACTCAAAAGCTGCTTCAGAAGGGAGTTATTAAAATTCAAATGAGCTGGGCATATAGAAGAAGAAAACACTCGTTTGCATGCACACCTCAGCATTTGGCCATCCCATTTAGCACCATAGAGCAGGGTCTGGTTTTGTTTTTGTAAATGGGCTTCCAAGGCGGAGGTCAGCCTCCCACGGTCCCCACCCCTCTGGGGTCATCATGAGTAATGTGTAAGGCTGAATAGACTCTCCTCTGAATCTAGTCAGCAAACCTGACAAGAAGGCAGCCCTCTCCCACAACCTGAAAATACCAAAAATCTGACTGGTAATATGGCATTTTTTAATACTTCATTTATCAGTTTAAAACAGCTTTCAGCAAGACTGTATATAATGTCATTGATGCCAGTTCCACATGATTTTTTAGTTTTAGAGCAGAACATTTCCTTTTGTGCTCTAACTGTATAATCATAAAAATATTACATTTAACCAAGAATTTCCCGCAGGATTCAGAGAAAAATAATTCTGCCAAGAAAAATGGATTTGGGGGACCAAATGACAATTTATTCACTAGAAAAGAAAGTCTATCTTTCATTTGACCTTAGAAATTTTTATTTTATTTCTGATGGAAATTATCTCACATTATCATCATTTAGAAGTTTTATAAGATATCAGTGAGCAAAGTAACAAAAAATGAGCAAAAATATATATGCCTAGAAGTATTCTGGCCATGAACATTTTAGATGCTTTTTTAGTAAAAGTTCAATTTCTTACTAGTGAAGAGATCTCTATTATATTACCTATTTTAAATAAACTTAATTTATGGCACTATAAACAATTAACTTCACATTATGTGTAATATTACAACATGTTTATATATATCATGTATGACAGTGACATAATCATATTTTAATTGAAATTTTTTATTGTGGTGACACTGGTTAACGAAATCCAGTAAGTTTCAACCATATATCAGTTTTTACTCAGGATATGTAAGCAAATCATGCTAACTCATGACCCTAAGATAACAGCACAATTTCTAAACTCCAGAAACTAAAGGAACTTATCTTCAAAGTATGAAAGTAGTTTATATATAGTCTGGAAGCTCCAGGACTACTGTGCTTAGTATGAAATCAGAAGACATGACCTTTAACGTCCCTTTCAATGGTGAGATTTTATTATTCCACAACTTTTAATAATCAGACTTCCTTCCTCCAGATTTCATTTTAATCTGTTGAAAACTTTTTTAAAAATAAAATTGGGATGATCTTGTTTTTAGGCACTGATTTTGCCCAGACTGACAACAAAACTAGCAAATATCAATGCAACTGATTCCTGAGCTGTGACATTTTGAGTTTTAATCCATTTTTTCCTCACAGCACTGAATAGTAGATAAGTTTCATTACGGAGTACTTATTTGATAAGTCATATGGCATTCTTCTGGCCCTAGTTAAAACAAAAGGCACACAATCTCTATCTTCAGGTTGCTTGCGCTGTAATATGAGTGACAGCAACACAGAATCACAAAGGGATGAATGTTTGCAAAGAAGCAGATCAAAAGTGATCATACAAGGTTCAGGGAGAAAACCTATTTCCAAGCCAGGTCCTGAAACGCACACTGTACCCAGGTGTGTCTTCTCTTGTTAGGTCTCGCACACTAGAAATTGACACGAAAAGTAATGTACACTTATACTTTTGAAATGACCCAATGGAAGTATAAGGTCTTTGCAGAGTACCCCCCAAGATCATTCTTAGAGACTACACATTGATGTACCACTTATTGTAGTTGGCCTCCTGGTCATCTGTATTACAAAGATGATCTAGCAGAAGAAAATATCCACCCCTTCAGATTTGTATTGTTTAATACAATACAAGGCTGAAGGCACAGAAACTTAACATGTAGAAAGAGTGTTAAAATTCAAAAAGTGTGTTTACTTGCCTTTTTTCCCTCCTGTAATGAAGAAGCCAATGGCTGCTCTGATAAAACTTCTTTCAGGCAAATAGCTATAGTCAGTAGGAACTGTGGAGACAGAAAATGATCAAATTAACCAGTGAACTTGGCAGGACTAATGAAGGAAAGATAATGATCTCATGCTGCCATATTAACCTAACCTAGAAACAAAAGCGGAGGTGTTTATGCCATTAATCTCAGCACCATACTTGTGGCTACAACTAATTCTATTAGATTAAGTGACCGGCCTTGAAGTAATCACTTAGGCTACACCAGCTATCTAAAACAGTAGGAATCCTAGTAGAGGCTGAAAAACCACAGAGGACAAAAATTTTACAGAAGTAGTTAAAAAAAAATCCATGAACCATAATCCTGTGACCTTCTCAGTGTCAGCAAGGAGTCTGCTGGGCTTCCAGGCTGAGACCACCAGTCTAGGAGCTCCTTCAGAACATCCTGAGTCACACATATGAACCATGGAAATACAACAATCAGTATTAATAGCAGCCAGTCTCTTAATTCATAATAAGACAGGGACGCCTGAGTGACCAACATGTACAAATAACCAGATACGCTGACCTGGAATGGTGAAGCAGTGACATTTATGCCGGTTGAGTCCTGGGAGTTTCCTAGCTTCTTTTCCTCCCAGTTCCCATAATTGTTTCATGAGATGGTTTTACTGAAGTAAATGGCTCAATTGGAATATTCCATCTGAAAAAAGTGGCTATACTTTTCCAGACATATAGTCACATAGTTCTGAAGAACCTGGGTGTAGGATGATTCACTAGGACCTGATTGAGTATATGTGGGCCAAACCATGTACCCCACAACATAACAATTAAATGCCTATGTAAAAGAGCTAAAGCCTGATATAAATATGCTATTTTACCAGGATATTGTGAGAGCACTGCCCTTCAAAAGTAGCATTACAAAGGGTTTCCAATATGATTAAATTTTTTTTCTTTTTCCCATTTTAATACGACACCTTCCAAACATCTAAAGTTCATCATGTTGGGAATGCTACAGAACAATATCCCATTTCTGTAGCTAAGGAGAGACAGAAAGTGAGAGAGACAGTAATTACAGGGGCCCATGTTCATGGTAATGCTGTCCATAGACTACCTGTCAGAGGATATGTGAAACTAAATTTTAATGAGGAATCTTTGGTACCTAAACCTCTCTGGCCTGTGTCCAAGAGGGCCGATGGGTCAAAATTCTATAAAAAGCAAGGAGCAGACATAGGTCTCAGTGCATTACAGTAATGTCTCTTCAGAAAATCTCCAAGTGCAACACAAATTAAGAATGTGGGAATTGCAAATATTTCTTATTGCTTTTACAAAAAAGCTGGCAATAGAAAAAGCCCTGTTATATTAACATCTAGGATTTCAGTTCCAAGGCCAAAGTGATGTACAATTGTAACAATTATTTTCTCAAAGGCAGGAGCCAGAAGAACTGCAGCCATATAAGAAGAGAATTTTAATGAAATACTAGCAGTATTTAAACTATGATTACATCTAGTGAAATAAAAAGAACTCTAGTCCAGGCCTCAAGGACCTGGTTCCTTTTTTTCTGGATTTGTCAGTAAACTGATTCTATATGTAAGTAACGCCATTTTTCTGAGCCTCAGGTTCTTCATCTAGAAAATATGGGGTTAGATTCAGTGTCTAAACTCTTCCCCGAGGGAGGCAAAGTAGAAGAGTTCAGATCTGAGTTCTATGTTCGTGTCCACCACTAACTAACTGCCATGTGACCCTGGGTAGGTCAGGAAGCCTTTCCAAGGTGCATTTCCTCTGAAGTGTAATAGGGAAGGTAATACCCACTCCTGAGGGGTGCTCTGAAGGTTAATGCTCTTAACTAAGTACATAGCCCCCAGTCAGCAATCCCTGCTTGCGGCTCCAGTGCCCCATGGCTCTAATCTTACCAGAGGTTCTACTTTGATTTGAGGACAGAATAGATAGATGAAGATGTCCCAGAAGCCAGATTGCATTGGATTGAAGACCAATCACCCCGGATACACTGATGACCTATGGATGAAAATGTAACAGTTCAGTGACAGGGCAAGATCCAAACTTCATTCCATAAAAGTCCACTTACAGAAAGTCACTAATCTTTTATGACGTCATGACTTGTCTGGTAATAAGAAGTTCTACGAGAAGAGGTGATATTACTTGTCTAGTATACTAAACCTGGGACATAAGGGTTATCAACAAGTATTGATAAATGACCGAATCAATGAATCGATCGATCAATCAATGATGACAGAAGAAGGAACCAGAGCTTGTCTCAGGTATCCCTGACTCAGATTGATCTCAAAGGAATTTTTCAAAAAAATGGGAAAAGAAAATCCAAAAAGTGAAAAAGAGGTAATAGTTTCTCTAAAGATTAAAATACCTCTAAAAAATGGAAGGAGATATTATTTTGTTCTCTTCTTTACATAATGTTTTATTATTTTATCATTCATAAGAAGCATTTTAAAATTAGTTCAAATCACAGATTTTCTTCCCTAGTTATAGCAACTTAAGCTTCAGTAGAATTTTTTTAGAATATTCATATTCATACATGCATTTAAAAAAGTTTCTTCTGTTCAGAGATTTATGTCTGCTTTTAAAAATATGAATTACTAAAACTTCTTTAAGTGGCAGGTATTATAATCAACTATATTTTGCAAAGATAAAAACAAGTATGCTAAGTGAAAAGACTAGTCTACAAAGTTCTATATACAGTGAGAATACCAACTATGCAAAGGAAATTAGCATCCTTGAAAAGAAATATGACCAAATATTAGAAGCACTTGCTTCAGGCTGGAAGGACCATTAGTGGTATTTTTTCAGCTACTTTCACATTTCATGCAATAACATAATAAGTTTTTAAAAATAAAAATCTTAAGATATAAAATCATTTCTTAGCATACGAATGTTTATTCTTTATCCAAGGATAATGCTAACCATGATTTACCCAAATACTTTTATCAATAACATTGAACTAGTGACACCTGATCATTCTGCTTAGGTATCTGCACTGCCCTCTGATCACTTTCCATTTTCCCTTGTCCTAAGGGCCTGACATTCCTCACAGTGTCAGGTTATAATTTTTAAGGAAACCAAATGACAACTTAAGTTAATTCAAAAATGCCAGTTTTCTTTTTTTCCCAAGGCAGTGCATGTGTCAGTAAATGTACGGCCATAAACCACTTTCAAATGCCCCTTGAATTCACCATGAATAACCAGAGATTTAATTTTCTAAGTAAGTTTGTCTCATGAAAGAGGAAAATGACAACAAAGGGGAATATCTGTTTCCCTACCTGAAGATTTTACATTCCTCTTCTCACCTGTGTTATGGTTCTGATGACTTCATTAAGTCTGGCTTGAAAATGAGAGGTCTGGATGGCTTCTGACTTCAGCTGAAAGAAAAATGAGAAATACTCACCCCAATATCCCAGAAAAAGTAAATATTGATATTCCCAGTGGAGAAGTGATCATCTTCTGAGCTATGGAATAATTTGTCATTATGTCCTTATATTTCAAAAACAAAAGCTGTGATCTCCTTAACAGCAGAACCCATTCTCATAAACCATTATTGTATAAACAAAGGAACTCCTTAGAATTACTTAAAAACTTACACATATGCCCACTGTGGAAAACATTCTAAATAATTACAGTGATATAAATTTAAACATTACATATGCAAAATAGAGTTTCTTATGAATGACTTGACATTTCTTATGATTCGATCATTTTTTTCTCAGGTAGGGAACATTGTAGAAAGTATACAAGTTGACTAGGTTCAATTCCTACAAACCAAATAAATTAAGAAACAAATCTCCAGAGAAAGAATTCTCAGCAAAGAACAATTTTCCACACTTCAGGTCACTAAAAAACCCAGTATAACCATTACCATGAGCATATATTCTTTTGTCATTAGCACACTGAGATACTGGGCATTCTCCTCTTGCCATCGCTATATACACATTTAGATTGCTTCCTTTTTCTTTTTCTTTCTTTCTTTTTTTTTTTTTTTACCTGCATTATATCTCCTTCAGAGCCTACCAAGGCCACCATACCATGAAGAGCTGCCAAGCAAAGCATTGTGGGAGTGCCCTGAAAACAAAGCATCAGAATACGTCAATGGGGAAATAGTCCTTGGGTTTGAATTCAATAAAACTTATTATTATATCATAAAGAAATAAATAGTAGAAATTATACTAAATTTGTAAGGTCAACATAACATGTATCACTGAACTAAATTGACTTGAATAAAGTAACAGGTTAGTTGTTAGATCACAGGTGGCTTCTTGTTTTTATTAAAAAAAAACACAGTTTTGTTCTAAAATTAAAAGACAAAATAGCCAGTTTTTTTTTTAATTATAATAGTTGACAGATGTATCATTTATCAGGGATGAAAAGTACATGTTCTTCTTGTTTGAAATTGCCTGTTCTTTTATTAAGCTTTAAACCTTAGCAGCACTTATAAATGGTTCAATTAAGTAGACTTATTTCCTTTAAAAAAAAATTAAAACAACATGCAAGAGATGACTTTTACCTCTGCTAGAACAATTCTGATCCAGGCAGGAAGCAGTTTGTTGCCCAAGTCTTCAGCTTTTCCATGTCCACATACAGATAAGCCATGAACTATATTCCCTAAGGCCAAGGCAAAACCTGAGGTCTGTTATAAAGAAATAAAAACAAGGGGTAAGAAAAAAAAATAATGGCACAGATCAAAAATATTTATATATAGAAACACAGGCACTTCTAGGGGTTCCCTTTCCTACCAACAAGCTCTTTAACCATCTATAAATCAGAGATTTGCATATTTTTAAAATCTAGACTTTGGTTTGCAAGAGAAACTACAGTCTAATTGCAAAAGATTCCACTGCAGTTGAGTGGTTTATCTGAGGAAAATAATACTGCCTTATTGAGCAACTTGGCTCAAATGACCCAAATTCTCAGATGGGGATAGGGTGAAATACCAAAGTAGATCACAAAAGCTCAGTTAACTCCTAAGCAAGAAGAGAGAATGTCCCATAATGAGCAACACATATGGAAACTTCTACCTTTTGATGTTACAAAACCTATTAGCGAGCAGGCATATAACTCATAAAATAGCAACAATACCATATAATATATGCTTAAAACCAGTGAATCTTGAAATAACCCACTCTGGCCAATATTAAAACTTTGGACAAACCTTAAAAAAAAAAAATTACCACCAGTGTAGACATTCTAGAGCATGTGCAATCAGATGGAACGTTATTTTTCAATTTTTAAAATTGTGGTAAAAATACAAAGAACACAAAATTTACCATTTTAACCGTTTTTAACTGTGCATGCAGTTCAGTGGTATTACGTACATTCATATTGTGTGCAACAACTACTGGTCTCCAGAACACTTCATCTTGCAAAACTGAAAGTCTTTACCCATTAGATGGTAACTCCACATTACCCTGTACTCCAGCCACTGGCAACCACCATTCTACTTTCTAGCTCTAGGTACATAATATAAATAGAATCATATAGTATTTGCCTTTGTGTGATTAGCCTATTTCACTTAGCATAATGTCCTCAAGGTTCATCCCTGTTTCAGCTCATGACAGGTTCTCCTTCCTTTTTCTGGTTGAATAATATTTCAGAGGGAACATTCAAGGGTATTTAATTTACAGGTATTTAAATATTCCCATACACATTCAGCCATGAGCAGAGATTTTCTGCCTTGAATGTACTGAAGCTCAACCCATCAGAACCCTCTACACATTCATAGTTATACAAATTGTTGTCTCTGACTCTTATATTCCCAGCCATGTTTTAAGATTTTATAAATATAGAGCAACAGTTGGAGAGAGAGCAAAGCCTTTGTATTCTCTCAGACCAAAAAAGAATCAAGTCTATAGAAGGAGGCAGAGGATGGGACTGCTGGCTATAGCTGTGAGAGAAGAGAGTAATTAGAAGTTCCTCAGTTCTGAGCACAAAAATAGCCCATTACATTCTAATTCAGAGTAAGTCAAACTCAGCATGAGACCCACAAGGAGAAACAGGCAGGGTACACATTCCAACCTGCTGGTTGTTCTCTACCAACAGTCGAAGCTTGTTCATAATATCTTCAGCCTCTGCAGCCTCAATAATTCCAGCACTGAATGCTGATGTGCACACACAGCTAATGGTATAGGCAAGGACCTGAGAAGAAAAGACAGCAGACAAATGTTTCTTCGTGAGGGAAAATAAAAGAATATGGTTTAGATTGCCTTCAAATACACCAACTACAGACTGTGGACTGTTCTACTCCTAATCTGTATTTCCTAACAATGTTATGATGTGGATGTTATTATTCTTACTTCATAGATATCTGACTTTGAAGATCAAGTAGACATAGCGAGCAAGTGACAGAGGTAAGATTCAAATCCAGATCTTTATATTCTAAACCAAAAACTTCCTTTATCAACTTAGAACACAGCATCTATCAAGAGTAGAAGCAGATTTTCATAAGAGTGGACATTACTATGTGTCGTGTGATCCGATCCAAGGCCAAATAGCAGATTTTCATAAGAGTGGACATTACTACGTGTCATGTGATCCGATCCAAGGCCATTAGCACTGGTAGGATAATTTAACAAGTAAATGCAGAAATAAATAAATTAAGAAATGAACACATGACAAATAAAAAAGAATACTGGGAATAGAGACAGAATACTCAGGTGTGTGTCCCAAAGTGACTATTTATTGGCTAAGTAACTTTGGGCAAGTCAATCTATTTGAGCCTCAGTTTTTGCAAATCACAGTTAATCACTCCTCCCTCCTGCCTTGTGTTTTCATGATGAAACTCTCCCTTACAAAGAAGTTCTTAAGACAGAGTGGAAATGTTCAACTCCTAGTACTGGTTGATATAGCATGAAAGAAGGAAGCAGTTTCTAAGGTATAAATTGGATAACAAAACATCAGAAAGAAGAAAAAATGCTTGCTCAAGGCCTTATAAATCAAAACATCAAGGCAGACAGATAAAAACCTTGCTTTCATTTATTAATCAAATCGCTCCTCAGTTGCAGAGTTTCCTCCTTTTGCTTAAAAGAAAATATGTACTTTTAAATTTTACCCTGCCCCACTTTAAAAATGGAAATGTGGTGCATGCATGTCTTAGAACAAAACTTCAACCCTCCATGCCCCAAAGAAATTCACCGATTCAACAAGTCCCTTTGCTGAAAGCAGAGGAGCTGAGCAGGGAAACACAGCAGCCATTATGCACTCATCAATAGCTTGTGGGCAGGCTGGGACAAAATAGAATCTGCTCTAATGAGAGGGAGAATCTGGCCAGGCCAAGAGGTCATCTCTGCGCTCCCACAGAAGAGCACAGACAGTCCAGCTTCACCTGGGCACAACAGACACATAAGCCTCAGATGTTCTCTGTCAACATGGTCGACACTCACAGACTGTGTCACATGAGTAAGTTTGCGCCTTAACAGAAAAAGCTCTTCATTTAATCTGGTAAGGGGAATTTCCTCAATCATTTTTCCTGCTAGCTAATATTTAAAAAGCAGATGCCTTTTTTGATCCACAGTTTAAGCTTTTTCCTGGTCATCCTTCAAAGTTACATTTAGCTTGGGCAAAATTCTAAAATCTCCATTTAACCTTCCTCCAGAAATTGCAGGTCTTCTTAGAAAGTACCTCCTAGTGATGTTGACTTAGGTTTTTGTATTCACTAAAGGTTCTTATCTTATATGCCACATTTAAGTTCACGTTGATTTAAACAGCTGCACAATTTGAAAACCTCATGATATAATATATAGGTTGTTTGCCATTCAGATTTTCTCCTTGTCCCAGTTGACACTGAGGAAGAATTTAATTTCAGGGTTACCAAAATGTGAGAAGCAGAAAATAAGCAGCAATAGGAAAATAAAAGACAGAAACAAGAAGAAAACCGTAGCTTTGTCTCCTACCTCCTGAAACGTTCTGCTCTGGCTCCCACTGTCATCGAGGTATGTAGAAAGCTTCCGAAGTGATGCTGCCACATGAACTTGTGACTCCATTTGGCTGCTGTGGCTCATGAGGGACAGAACAAGTCCAACTCCCAATATACAGCCCGTACTTGGATACCAAAAAAGATCAGGTGTTAAAATCACAAGAATCCATGTTATCGCTCCTCACTTATTGTAGGAGTTTATGGTGCTCTGGAATCCGAGGTGAGATGACTGGATTCTAATTGTGCTGCCTGCTATGTAAGTGTGTCCTATGAGCCACCACAAGTATATCCACCTCCCCCTCAAAAGAAAAGCTTTATGTCAAAACAGGTGTCAGTGGCCCATGCTAGTGCTGTGTACCCACTAGAAAAACAAACAAACAAAAACATAAAATAGTTTGATTTTAACTCTATGGTAAGGAGAGAAGGAAGTATAAAAAGTAGTCAAACCAGTTCTATCTTTGCCCTTAAAGAAATGCTGTGGCCTTCTCTCTACCCCTCCGCCCCGCCCGCCCTCTGCCCTGCCTGTGTGCACTATGCACTATGACTAACTGCATGAAGACATAAAAGACTAAATTTCAGGATATGAGCTGAGGACATCTGACTAATAACAGGGTGAATAAATGAGAAGCATGATTATGAGATACTGCTAAGTGCTTCATGTTTCCTAGTCAACTTCAACAAGTGGAATTTCTTTCTTAAAGAAATTGTGCATTTGTCAGCACACCATGACATTAATCCTCTTCTCCCCTCTGATCCCACAGGGTACCACTGGGTCAGAAGAGAAAATGGACAAATGACAGGCTTGTCAAAAGTTACCCCATGTGATGATTCAATTGGAATCGTGGGCTTTGTGTCCCAATTCTCCTGAAAGAATACATATTCATTTAAATAAATGATTGTTCTCTCAGAAAACTTCTAGCTAGTGTGATAATAAAATGCAGCTTTGGGGTGATTTTTTTTTTACTTTTTTAAAAAAAAGTTGTCATCACTGTTGTTTTTCAAATTGAGGAAATGCTGAGTTTTTAAAAAACCGTCCTCACTCTGATTTGGCTTGCCTATCATCATGATATCTGCTGCTTAAGAATACATCCAGAGCCTTTCTCTAATGACATATTTCAATACCTTTATGTCATTTTGCATTTATATAAGAATCTGTCTCCTTCGCTGGCATCAAAAACCTTCATGTCGTTTCATGAACTTATTAATTGCTTCTCCCCAACAGCTCTGTGCAAACAGAGCTTCTACATATGATAAGAGACACCCAAAAGGATGGGGAGCCTACAGGATTTACTCAAGGTCATGGAAAGAGTTTCCAGCAGAGCATGGCCAGAAGATGGAGGTTTCTATTCCCAGCCTTCTGTGCCATCTGCCAAACACCAGCCCCTCTTGGGCGCTGCATGACGCCTATGAGAAGGCAAATAGCTCAAGTGTGTTTTCTAGGTTCTACTGCATAACAGCCTAGGATTAGAAAATTCTTTGTAAAGAAGCTACTGCAGTAACAATCCATCATTACTCAGGCAGAAATGCTGTTACGGCTTACATGAACTTAACAAGCTCAACTAGCATAATACATTTCCAACCAGTTAAGTCAGCATCTAATATCTGAGCACTGCATGCTTTTTTATTAGTATGGATTTAAGTCTTTCTGTTCACTTAGAATCTACAGGGAAGTTTTCCTGACTATCTTTCTATACTGATGCATAAAAAATTTTGATAGAATTATACCAAAGATACACTTAGACAAAATGTGATTAATATATTTAAAAATGTGACTTTTGCTCCCCCGCTGACTATTTAACTGCTAGCTACACTTAGGATTTCAAATGTTACTTCCTCAGGGACACTCTCTGGCCCAGCAGGGAACCACTTTAGCATTCTCCCATAGCACCCTGTACTAATTTACTTCAGACAATTTTAATTATAAACTCTGATAAGGATTGTTTGAGGGACTACTTAATTACAATCCACCTCTGTCGCTAGCCCACAAGCTCCATGAGGGTGAGTACTTTTAAGTTTTTTCCTCATCACAGTATCTTTGGCACCTAGTATATTGCTGGATGGGGACAGGCATCTAGCCAACGTTTACTGAATGCTGAAGAACTGACTAAGTGCAGCGTTTTAAGAGAGTCTAAGGTAAAGAGATGTTCTACAAAAACAAAAAAACAAAAAACCAAGACTTGATTTTTTGTTTAACTTGATATTTTGTCAATTTTGGCAAAATTGATGAGTAATAAAATTCACTGGATCCAAGATTCTATCAAGAAAACTTGATTTCTATTTCTTGCCAGATTAATTTAGGAAAAATGGGTGTTAGGTTAATGTGCAAAAGGATTCCTTTTAAAGCTCGCTTAAGTAAGTATTGGGGTTTGTCTTTCTCAATAAATAGGCAGGTATATAAATCTTGCTCTTTGGGCTATTCTGGGCCCAGAAAAACCTCTATCCCTTGGACTGAAGCTCCTCCCTCACCATCCCGAGGCACATGGGCACAAAGGCTTAGAAAAAGAGATCCTGGCTTTTAGTTCAAATTTACCTAAATATTATTACAGCATACTTATTCTTAGGCAAGGTTACCATTCACTAATGATTCATTTGCCACAGTGGTAATTATTGAACTGTTGTAACATATGAATATATAATCTAACTATATTTTGTGCCAATATAAATGTGAAGAGTGTATGCACTTATTCACCTTCTAAATTGTTTCCTTCTATTTTGTCTCATTTTTTCTGACATGCACAAAGAAGGCAGTTTTAAATCTTTATTCCTGATGTTGCCTTCTGATTTCCAAATCTGCTATATTTTAATTTGTTTATTTTTTGCCCTAAGTCTTAAAAGATTCCCCCAAATGCCTAGTTCAGCACTGCTACACTTTGATATGTCTGCCAGCTCTAATCCAAGAATAACTTGGGCAGAAGAAGCTTTCAAATCTTTCTGTTCATTGAAAACAGAAGGGGTTAGATGTTGGTGTCTCAGACAGATGAAATAAAAACAAATTTCAATTTTAGGTATAAAATTGAGGTTTTGAAATTGCTAACAAATCTTCGATAATACTAAAAAATTATAAAGAGAATATGAGTTTAAAAATTACATGCCCTATTATGCCATTACTTATTTGAATTTCTTACCCAAGTATATTAAAATATCACTAGCAAAAAGAAATTCTGAGACTTTAAAGCTATGCATTTCTAAAATAATAATAAATGTTCTTCTGTATGCTTAGTGCTAATAAATCACCCTTGGAACATATTCAAAGAAAGCTATGCAATTCTGATAGTGTGTTGCTATATCAACTGAGATATATTTTTCTAAAATTAACCAGAGATGAATCTAGTTTACTGAAGACTATCCTGCAGATTAAGTACTAAGCCATATAATAATTAGTTCTAATAACAGTTAACATTCATATAGCACTTTGCCCTTTACAGAGAGCTATACAAATGTTATCGTATTTATAAAAGCTCAATAGTAATTAACCAATGCTCAGATAGACTGACTAGGCACAGCTATGAAGGTTGCAATGGTACAGTAAGTACCACTAGATGGCAGCAAAATGTTAGTGATAGGACCACAAACACTACCGAGCCCAGGTGCTTGGTTCTCTCAGCAGGGACATGTCCATTAAATCAAAGAAGCGTGGTGAATTTGCTCTGGGTGAATTCTATCACTTGAGGTAGCATGCTCTCAGATCTATTAACTACCTTCTGGTAACACTATTTCACTTGAGAGAGGACTACCACAGACTCCTGCAATCTCATTTGAGGAGGGGCTACTTTATGCCATGAGCCAGGCATTCAGGCCTGACTCTTGTTAGATCCTCCTTTTTCTAAAATGATGAATATGACTTATGCATCAGAAAAATAATAATAAATACCATACTGTAAAGTGTAAAATTGCTTTCTATTTTTTTTTTCTGATTTTAAAAAATACTTATTTCCTTTTATTTCACCCATTCCACCACCCATCTCCCCTTTGGCAACCATCCCCTTATTGTCTATGGGTATGTTTCTGTTTGATTTATTTGTTTTATTTATTCATTTTGTTTGTTTTTAGATTCCACATATATGTGAAACCATATAGGACTTGTCTTTCTCTGCCTTATTTCACTTAGCATAATACCCTCTCGGTCCATCCATGTTATCACAAATGGCAAGGTTTCATTCTCTTTTATTGTAATATTCTAGCTTTCTTTCTAATGAAATGTTGTCTACACTGTACTAGGCAAGAGAGAGGAAAAATAGCTTTGAAGTCAGATGACTTAGGTTTCTCTCCTAGTTCTGCAACTTATTGTGTGACCTTGAACCAGTCTCCTATTTGAAACTCACTTTCTTTATCAATAAACCAAAGTGATGGTGATTGCTGCTTTAGCATCAATATTTAGGCTGTAATCAGGGATTAATTACATTAGAAACTGCCTAGCACAATATGTGGCTACTTAGTATTAGCTGAACCTCAAACCGAGGAGAGAACTACAGAAGCTATGACAACCACAAAACATTAGGAATGACAAAATACTAAACTTTGTTAGAGAGAGAGTTTCTTGAAGAAGAAACTGAACTTTTAATTTGACTTTGAAAATAAGCTAGATTTTAGATTTCAGATTTTACCATATAGACAGAAGCTTTCTGATGACTCTATTCTATTTGACTCTGAAGAATTAATCCTCTATCTAGGTCTACTCTTCCCTCTCCTAAATACTGCTATTCACTAACAAGGTAAGAATCAAGAAAGAAGGTAAGAATAAAGAAATGCAAAATAAAGAAATCTTATTAATATAAAATGTTAATTTTAAGTTAAATATACTTAGACATATGACGTTATATGCATAAATACCCATACTGTGGTTAATTTAGTTATCCCCATGGTCCTCCTTACATTCAAACAATCTTCTTGTAAACTAATGAAGATGATACATGAAAGCCATTCTTGATTGTTTTCACTACTGAAAGTTTGCGGCATCTTAATCACAAGATTTTTCCCAACTTCATAATGCTTGAGCTATAGCTAAGATAAACACTTTTGGGGGAAAGGCAGAAGTAAGAAAGGGTGTGTGTGTGTGTGTGTGCATGAGAGAGAGAGAAAGAGAGAGAGAGAGACAGACAGACAGACAAATCAGGTCCTACAACTATTTCACCATAAAATGCAAATTTTATGGCAGAGAAAGAACTAATCTTTAAGTATCTGTTAGAGAGGAAGTGGAACCAACATACTTATATTCAAGACTAGTGTCAAAGCAGCAATTTTCCAGGGCATCCAAAGACTTCATCAGAAGAAGGTTCATCTGCTGGCCAGATATATCACTGGGTAAAAACCAAAAGGGAAAAAAAGAATTATTTAAAGTCATCCCACTGTACAAACTACTTACTATATAATATTTTGCTCTCAATATTTTATTGAAAATCTATTTCTTTAGAAAGAACATAAAAGTAACAAGTAGAATATTGATGATTCATATACACTTGCAGAAAAACTGAGTTAGAGAATTTATTCAATAATTGGGTTTCTAAACATTACAATCATTTGCAAACCAATAAACCCTAAACCTACTACTTTTGCATTTTTTTAGTTCAAATATTTTTGTAATGGAAGTATAGTTGACATATTATATATGTTTCAGGTGTACAACATAGTGATTCAACATGTATATACCTTACGATGTGAGCACCACAATAAGTCTAGTCACCATCTATCATCATATAAAGTTACTACCATATTACTGACTATAGTCCTTGTGCTTTACATTATATCTCCATAACTTATTTATTTTATAACTGGAAGTTTGTACCTCTTATTCCCTTTCATCTTTTTCATCTACCCCAACCCCCATACTCCTTTTCCTCTGGTAAACATCAGTTTGCTCTTTGTATCTATGAATCTGTTTCTCTTTTGTTTGTTCATGTGTTTTATTTTTTTAGATTCCACATATAAGTGAAATCATGGTATCTGTCCTTCTCTGACTTATTTCACTTAGCATAATACCCTCTGGATCCATCCATGTTGTTACAAATTCAGTCCAAATTTGAAACCACTAAAAAATAAGAACCAAAGTCAGAATCCCAAAAAGTATTTCTAAGAATGCTACAGTGATTTTCTTCAGAATATTTAATAAGTTCATCAATAACCGTTTCAAATCTCTTTCTTGCAAAGATGGCTACTTCTGATTTCATCTCCCTGAGAGAACTGAAAGGTTATAATTTTATTCCTTTACTTATATTTTTTTAAAAGGAAGGGGAATGCCAGACTTATATTTTTCTGCCTTTATAAAGTAGTTGATGAGAGTTTTGTAATTGTCTTGGTGAGAACTATGACTTGTACAATAAAATAAACTTAAAGGATAGTTGTTTTGTTGTTTTTTTTTTTTTTTTTCCGACAGAGTTGTGGGCTTCATCACCAACACTTGATTATCTAGAGTTCCTACATGTCAACTCTTGTGCTACTGCCTCAGCCCATGCTGAGTGGTATGCAGCCCCAGGAATGCCTATCAGCCAGAGAGCACTTTCAATACGTCTTCTCAAACTAAGACTACAGTGGTTTTGTCTTGTAAGATATATCTTACAAGGAAGACACACACACACACACACACTTTTAATAGCTTTAACTAAATAAGTGCTATTATAGTTGTTTTGGGGATTAAAATATACTAAGCTAAACAAATGCTAAAGTACTAGTATCCTCTGGGAGTTATGACAGAAGCAAGCTTTGAAAAAGTATGCTTTTCTGAATAAATTCTAGACTGAAATTTAAATTTAAGAGACTTTTTATAAGCTTTAGCAAAAAAAAAAAATAGATTGTCATAATTCTCTTTTACAAAGTAATTTTTCTTTCTTGAGACCAATATATCCCATTCCCCCACAGGGCCATTTTGGGCCTCTTATTTGATGTCATTGACTATTCAGAGTCAACAGCCCTAAAAACATATACCTTAATTTTAGAAAAACGAACACTTTCTTCAAAAATTCCATTATCTGTTAAAACTATCATTATCTAGCAAAATATTTATTAGTACCAAAGTATACATTTCAGGTTCCCCTGCTCCAAAAAATTAAGAAGGTGGGAACCATGAATAATTATACTGGGTGGCTTCAGTACTAATACCAGCCAACAAGGAGACTGCTATCACACACAGGATCATTAAGGCAAAATTAAAATTTGCAGTTATTCTGTGGGCATTCAGCCATGGGAAGAGCCTCTTCGTGTCCAACCCCAGGGTTTTCTGCAGGTGCGAAGTCAAGTAAGATAAGATAGGGGTGGAAAGCAATCTAGGAACCAGAGATAAATGCTTTAGGGGAATCACCATAGGTTTCTCTGGGTAGTGTGATTAAATTAACCACAAATGCAAGCTTGTCAAGCTCTAAAACCAGCAGCAGCTCATCCAAAACTAATGAAAAGGGGGCCAGAGCCAGGACAGGATGAAATGAGTTGCTTCGAATTAAACTGCCATGGCTCATTTTTAGTTTTAAAATGTGTTGCTTGAAAAGATACTGAAGAAAGAGCATGAACACAGATGGTAAAGAGACTGCCGTTTGTAGCATAGTAGCAAAAGAAGAAAAAAAACACTTTCAAGTTTTGTTTTTAAAAATGCTTTTTGTTCTGTCACACACACAAGATATTTAACAGTCGATTCACATGCAAAAGAAAGCTTTTTGTTTATGTCCAGAACCAGGCCTATATATTCTAATACTGGTGAATAGAACAAAATGAATATTCTGGAAACGTTTCATTTATGATCACAAAGACTAAGCCAAATTTTCCTAATCATCTGACAGATGTTTCCAAGAGCTGACAATGATTATCTGAATTATGTATTTCCCTAGATCAATAGCAATTCTTATAAAGGTTTCACTTTTCGGTATTTGCACAAAACTATGTAAATTATAAATGGAAACTTAACTACTGGTTTTAAACTGAAATCTAAATATAGTATCATGTCATCCAATTTATGCACATCAGCACCATTTCTTGCCTTTGGACAGACAGTTCGTTTCTGCCAACCAGGGAAGTCTCACGACAGTTAACATCATAACAGGATGCCCCTCCCTACCATCCTATTTCCAATGCCGGAAAATGGGGCTAAATTCCAAGGTAGTGACATTTAAATATTCATGATATTCAAATATTCATGCTGTACCACACTACAGTAAATCTGGATATATAAAATTCTAAGATTTGTTATAAAATAAAGTTAAATATAATGAACAACAAAACTAGATTCATGACAGGAAAACTTTCCCAATTAGTGAAATTTTCCACCTGGGTCTTTGATATTCATTAGCTTCATTCAAGGGTAAAGCTAGCAGGCCAAAAAAATGAGCAATCAAACTGAATAAAGCACACAGTATAATATACACAGATTATGACTCTTTAAGGATATAAAACTGTAGCCAGGGCACAGGATAAAAATATTTAAAATTGGGTACATACAGTTCTCGAGTGATTGAGTGATCCCCATGCCCCCAGGTACAAGGGACACCCAATCCTTTCCTCTCATTTTACAGTGATATCAATAAAGGATCAGCAATTATTTTCACCCTTATAAACTAGGGGGGAAACAGCTTTTCTTTATTTATAGCACCATAAGATTTGACTTTTCCTCATGCCTATTACAGAGATATATTCAAGGCTTTCATCTAAGCATGAAATTATTTTTGAGCAATCTATCACTTTAATAAGAGCAACCCTTAACGTACATTAATATCTATGTGATGGTATTTTAGAAAGACAAATTCACCCATAAAGGAGGATAAATGATCAACGTGCCTATCTCAAAAAGTTTAGCAAGCACATAGTGCTCATATAATGTTTATGTATGAGTGTGTATCTGTGTAAAATCCTTCACCTAAATCACAAAGAAGAAAAGCAGGGATATTTTGATAAACCGTACCTGAGTTTCTCCTCACACAAGTGAGAGAGAAACATCCCCAAAGCAAGGCCCATGTGGATTTGCACGGCTTGAGACTCATCAGCACTTGGTTTCCCAGGTAACCTGGCAGTCAGCATGTTCAGGATTTCCTCAACCTTCTCTTTGCAAGAGGTAATGAAAACTGGCACAAGGAGAGACAAAGCCGTGGCAGCCGCAGAACGGGCGATGGCACTAGCTGTGTTTTCACCAGAATAGGATTTCTGGGGCATGCCAAAGAAAGAAAACAGGGGTTGGCCTTTTGTTTAAAACATGAAAGAAATATATCTATCACAAAAACACTGTGCAACAATACGAGCTTCTCTTAGCTCCACCCCCACTAAACAAAAAAATAATAATTTTAAAAAATCTGTTTCTGTGTTCATCTACAGGTTACATTTTCACTCTTACTGAAACAATTTGCTACTAAACAGTTACCAAATAATATCCTTTGAAAGTGAAAAAAAATTATAAGTGTCTCCTTATAAAGGATGTGAATTCCCTCACTAGAAAGCCTGAAATCATTTGTGTTTTGAAAGCCCACATGTAATATAATGAAAAACCCAAAGTGAAGCTATCTAAGCTTGGAGAAACCACCAAGCCACATTATAAATGTCCTGAAGGCCAGGAGTTTTCCAAGTGAAAGAAAAACGGGAGGTAGGGCAGTTTAAGTTCAGTATGAAGGGTAAGTATAAATTTAGCACAGGGATCTACTGGCAGATCTCCCAAAATTTTTCGTGGGAACATTTCCCAGTAGATGGATTATTTCCTACAGGGGGTTAATTCCTTTTAATTAAAAAGGAAGTTGAATCCTAAAAGCCTCTGGTTACAAAGCAATAACCAGCTATTGAAAATGAAATGGAGAGCTCTATATGTTCCTTCTTATATGTAATTATGGGAAAAGAAATGAATAACAGCACTAATAAAATGACAGGGCAGCCAAATATGAACAGTGTCTACAAGAACCCCACGTTAGAGAGCTCCACCAGACGTTATATACATATATAAACGTCTCAAGTGGGGAAGAAAGTCCTTTTATCATTTCTCACTTTAACCGCTTCAAATTTTCAGACACACTATAAAGGCCATGCTATCCCTTGCAGTCAAAGCACATTAAAAAGTGTGTTTAATTCTATACTCATTTACTCTCTAAGTTTTAGAACTTTGATAGAAATCAAACATGTGCTAAGGTATTCTTAAAGTTAATGTAACACTATTGCATTGACAATACTACTCAAAATTACCCAGCTACTGAAACACTGGGAATAAAGGAAGTGACTTCTGAAATAGAGCTTTGAGAAAAGTATAATAATGAGAAAATCATAAAGGTAAGAGGCAATCCTGAGCTGGCTAGTGAGATTATTTTTACTGGTTTGCAAGAACTAAACAGCATTATTAGAAATCTCATACAATATCCTGTCCTGCTGAATATCTGAACCGGATAGCTATTGCAAGGACCTCCATATAAGCTAACAAGTTTTTCACCCATCATTGAAGAACACTTCTGACAGAAAACAAATCATAGTAAAGAAATTACTTATGTGAGAAAAATCTACCTTCCAATTTAATTCCACATTATCTAGAAAGTCATTTTTTTTTGTCCTCAAGTATAGTTAAAAATCTAGTTCCAGACCCTAAGCCCCAGATGAATACATACCAGGTCTTCCCAAAGGCAGGAGGAAAGAGGCACAGAGAGAAGACCTAATGCAATGGAGTTTCAGACTAAATTCATGATCTTAGCAACTGTTCAGGACCTGTGCTATATTTTTATTCAAATCAACTATAATCCGCTGCCACTCAGCTGATTGTCCCATGATCACTATAATTCCCTAAGCAATGGACTGTGATAAGGCAGAACCAAAATATTCCTAGGCAGACACAGAAGTAAAGCATTCACTACAGCCAATAAAGGGGAAATGAAATCTAAAAAAAATAGTGTGTTTTCAGCTTGCTTCAAATCTTAAGATATATGTATGAAGAAAGATGACTCACAGGTGCTTTTTATGATCAACAATATCACTCTGTGTATATATATATATATATATATATATATATATATAGTACTTTGTGGTTTTCAAAAGATTTTTCTATAAATTATATCATTTGATCCTCACAATCTTGTATAAAGTTGGCAAAGCATTAGTTTTTACTTTAATTTTACAGATAAGAAAAATAAGATGATGGATTAAGTGTCAGGTCAACTGTCACAAAACTATTAAGGGATGAAGCAAGGGCTACAATCACTATAGATAATATTGTTCAATCACTTCATTTTATATAAATAGGAAAACAAAAGTCCTGAGCAATTAAGTGAGCCGCCCATTGCACACACCCTGAAATGGGGAAAAAACAACACCCAACAAACTATGACTAGAAACTCAGGATCCCCCCATCTTCAGCCAATGTTTATTTTACTACAACCGTAGTTCTGAATTGTGACTACATGTTAGAATAATCTACAAAGCTTCTAAAATACTGATATCTAGGGCCCAACCCTGAGCAATTAAATCAGAGGTGAGGCCTACAGATCAGTATTTTTTTCAATTATATGTTTAAAGTTCCCCAGGTGATTCTAATGTACAACTAAGGCTGAGAATCATTACAGGATATCATGAATTTCATGTGAATAATTGATATGGGAAGAGTCAACCCTTGAGTTTTCTAATCATTTTTTATTTCTCAGACTTACATAATAAAACCAGGAGAAAAGCTGTCCTCTGGGTTGGTAATGGCTATCCACAATGACCAGGAGAGTATCAAACACCATGGAAACCCACTCTTTCATTGAAAGGAAATTAGGTTGAACCTGAAAATGAAGAAAACAAAATGATAATGGAAAAAATTAAAAATCTAAACATAATTTCTAGATCCAGAATGCAATCCCCTTCTGTATTAAAGAATGAAGTGCTATTATTAAAAAGTAAACTTCACCTGCCAGGACTGAAGGATGTGGGTAGATATTTAACAAACACACATCCTCACCTGTGCTCCAAAAGAAATAAGATTTACCTTTTATACAAGACTTAACAGAGGAGAGAAGGGCTGCAAAACAAATGTATCCAATAGCTCCTAAGAGCTGTGTTTAGTGAGGATAATGTGAAGGTTAAAGAGAGACATATACAGAGAAAGCAACTCAAAATTTCTCAGTTCTGACTTGCCATTTCACAAAGGAGGCAGTAAAGCAGCCTACAAAATTTTGATCACCATCTCTAGCATTTCTGCTTACTATCACTATATATTTATCATTCAAGAAACATCACAACATTTGCCAAGCTAATTAGGCATGAAAACATAATTGATTTTCAGTTTGGGAAAAAAAGAGGAAAGAGAATGCAAAAAACAAATAAAACAACAATTAAACCCAACTCATTAAAAAGGGAACTTGATTTTAAAAATCATTCATGACCGTGGATGTCAAAAGCATTCATTAACTCACATGTGGTGCATGGTGCAAACTTTAAAGATCAATTCAGTGTGAAGATCTGCTTGGAATTAATTCCTAGAATCAAATGAGGCTGCTTTATTAAAATCTTTAGTTGCTGGTCATTTGCAGATTTCAATGAATTTTGAAAACTTCAACTTTAATCAAATAATGAGGTCTTGTGTTTGTACTGAACAACAGTCAAAGGCAAGGTTATCAAGGGTAAAGGTGAAGTGCTGTCTCTGTGTTGTGTGGCTTCTCAATGTTTTGTGTACTATGTGTTACAGCACAAAACAAAAAGGCAGGGAAATAAAGAATAGTAAGAATTTAAACTCTGAGCTAGACCCCTAGTAATAACTGGGGCAAACTACCTGTAAAGTTGCATGGCTCTATTTCTTCTCTAAAAAGAATTTCATTTTCCTCATCATTACAAAAGATTCTGGGATTAAACTTGAATTTTCATGTAGTAACGAATGACATTTTTATCCTATGTGCAATAATCCCTTGACCTCTGTCTCTTTCCCACATGTAATATACATATGTAGCTTTTGCCACACTGCATCTCCTCTTGTATACTGGTAATAATATCCTTTGGGGAATTCTCTCCTTCCTGATTTGAAGCCTTGGTAAAATGTTCAAACAAGCCACAAACTACCTGTCCAATCCCACCCATCGTGTACCCATGGGACCCACAGGACTCTGAATCTTAAATAAGTGATGCAAAGACAGTAAATGACTAGGGCTTATCCATCTCAGTGGTGGTGGTGGTGGGGGTTCTGCTGAGATGGTTCACTATTACCTGTACCTGGACTCCCCAGGTTGCCTTAGTTACTGTTCTTCCCCATACCCAATTTTTAAGCTTTGCCTTCAATCTCAGGGGCTTCCAGATACCTTATCTTCCTAGTTTCTTTTTATTCAATGAGAGCCTTTTTCTTTGCTTGAAATCAAAACAACAAAAAAATGACAGCAACGAAAAACAACCCCCCCCCAAAAAAAAAAACAACCCACCATGAAAAAAACAGAACAGATGGCCCATAAAATATTCTGCAGGGACAGAGACAGGCTGAATAATATTAAAGTCCAGTTTTTGTAGCAAGAAGTGATGGAGTATATGCTGATGCTGATGATAATGGCAACTATTACTGAGTGGTTAGTATCTACTAGCTGTTGTGCTTTCCATATATTAATTCATTTAATCCTTAAATAATTGTATCTGTTAAGTATTATTATTCCTATTTTACAGATGGCAAAACAGGCTCTGAAAAGTTACCACCAGAAGTCATAGAGCTAGTAAGTGTATTAGGATTTAACAACTACTCCAAAGCCCATGTATTTAACCACTCTGCTATATCGTGTCCAGATACTGAGAGCTGTTAGATAATAAGGCTTATAAGAAGAATAAATCCATGCCTTTTTATTTGGACAGATATGAATTATTTGAAAGAGTACATTGGAAATGAACATTGGCCAGCTTGCCACATGTTTAATTAAGAAATAAATGCCTGGCAAAAATGAAAAGGCACTGTCATTGACATCTACAATTAAAATGCAAAGTACAATTTTTTTTCAGTCAGTAAACACTGCTTATTTATCATTTTTTGACAGCATTGTTCACTTTTAGTAAGCCTAGTTAACCTCCTAAGATTGGTTACCACTGATGCAATCACAAAAAGACAGCCCTGTTGCATAAAATTGGTACCTTCAAATGGAAATGACCACTTAACTGTGATGGAGAAAGCGATACAGAAAAGCTGCAAAGAAAAGTGTCTCAGAAGACTCTAAAACTCACAGTGTAAAGGCCCATCAAGGAGCATAACTTGGTGTTGTAATCACAGACTCTAACCTCGGACATTCAGAACCAGGCTTCCAGAGACTTTTCACTTTTCAAATGTTAAACAACAAAGCCCTACTGGTTTAAATCACCCTTAACTCACCTCTAGGACCCCCTCAGCGTCTGAGGAGAGGCTGGCTTCATGTTTGAATACGATGACAGCAAGGCTGCTTAAGGCCAACAGTGCATTGCCTTTGACCACTGGGCTCTCCCTGTTTAAAAAGAAAAAAAATTCCAAGAGAGGATTTTGGGGCATTAACCAGAAGAAAAGGCGCTATTATAGGGAGGGCAGATAAGGTCAAAAGCACTTCCATTCCTTCACAGAGCCTCATAAACACAGGTCTGTTTGTTCCCTGAGGCCAGCAGCTTCTTTCCTCCTTTTGACACTAGTGTTGATTTTTAACTTTTCTTACAGATGCATGATCATTATGCCTTTTCATAACTTAAAAACCAAGGTTACAAATCTAAGTTCTTTCTTCCTAAAAGTTTTATTTCATCATGTGGTTACAATTCCTGAGCTACATTCTTCTATGTCATCTTTGGTCCATAGAAATATATTGATTTGTTCTGAAAACACAATGAAGGACAGTTACATGAATAAGCCTGGCAGAATGGAATTGGCCTCTGGCTTTCCTAAAGCACGGTGTTTGGAACCAGCTCTAGTCACCCACTTCAGAGAGCATACTTTAATGGCAACATGACACACTGGCAGCTTTCCTAAGTCATTATTATCATCCCCTTCTTTCTCTTAACATATCAAAGCCTGCAAAGTCAATTCATAGTACAGTTTAGAGACCCTAGATAAGATGCAAAAAAGGACCTGTTTGTAGGCTATTTGGATTGAGAGTTGCCTTTTTATATCCAAATGGTAGTTTTCTAATATTAGTAATAAAATCGTAAATTTGATTTCTGAATTATCAAGAAAACAGAACCTTTTAAGTATACTTACCATTTGAAAATGTATATTGAGTATTTTTCCATAATTCCAATATGATCTTATAGAATAATATCTCAACTGAGACACTGATGAGATGCCCTTAGCTTGCCAACTCTATCGTAATAGAACTCAGGCAACAGAGCACCCATACTATCAGAGAGTTTAGTTCTCGGTCCTATGATTGTGGGTTCCCATAAATACAAAGAATGTTTACAAAAAGCTGGACTTAGGATCTGAACTTGAATGAGTACAAACATCTAAGAACTACTCGCTGCTTACCCCAGTGCTGGAATACGATGGATATGTGAAATAAGAAAGACTTCCGGCTGTGCTTCCCTTGCAAGCCTAGAACCTCCAGTTTCAGGCTATAGTCATGACTAAACATGAGTCAGTGGGTGTTAAAAAGTTAGTATACAACATGTGCTCTTGCATTTTTTCTTCCATTTGGTAAGAATGGGATTTAGGGTGTGTCATTATCAAGTTCTTCCATCTATCTATTCATTTGTTCTCTCCTTCTTTCTCTCTCTCCTAACTTGGGATGGCTAAGCTCAGTGAAGACATGCTCTGCACAAGTGGTCATTTTGTACACTCCTCCTTAATTCATTCCTCTATATGGCCTGCCTTAGGTTAATTATATATATATATATATATATATATATATATATATATATATATATATATATATATATAATGTCAGAGGATGGTGTTGGGGAGAAAATAGGAAAGAAGACTTGTGGTCTAAGTAGATGGCTTCATCTGAGGTTCTGCTAGAGTTTTGCAGTGAGGATTATTGAGAATTTATATAGCTAATAATAAAATACCAAGAAGAAAAACAAGAGCCAGGTCTTCTGAGGTGCTCCAGCCATAAAATCAGTTAAAACCAAAATTAAACATTTCTATTATCTCTTTCCTTTAGCTGAGAATATCCTGAAACCTGACCTGATACAAAATGGAAATGAATTCCTAAAGTTAGACCAAAAAGTTTTAAATTCTCAGTGTTCTGAGAATTAGAGATCCAGATTTTATCACTCTGTAGAAAAACTTAGATGGTCCTCAGAAATCAGATATTAAATCTTTTAAAATAAGAGTATTAGAAAAGATGAAAAAAAAGTAACTTTTTAACCCTGAAACTCTGAAAGAGAATTTAGCCTCTTATTTAAAACAGTGCCCCAAATGATTTTGTTTCAAAAGTTTCTCTGGTCTTGACATTCACGAGCATGTATTATTCCTCTAAAATGGAGAAGAATGTTTTAAAGCCACTGATAATTCGATTTTTGGTTGCAGCCTCAATGCATCTTTGGACATTAATCTTTGACTAGAAAAAACTAGTCCACAGTCCACACAATGCATACTTAAGCCAAGCTATACATTTCAAAAAGGTATTATGATTAGCTCTTGATTATTTACATATTTCCTACATGCCTAGCACAGTGACTTATGGAGAGAAGACAGTCAATAGATACCTTGTGAAACAAATTCAAGGAGCTGCTGGTCAGGTGAAAATCTACAACCGGTTCAGCAAAAACTCATCATCTTGTTGATCAAATAAATATCCCCTATCGGTCAAGCAGTGGTAACTAATTTGCATAATAAAATGTCAGCATCAGTACAGTATTTATCTAGGCAACACCACTGACACTTTAATTAAATTGTCCTTTGAAACAAAACTGATGCCATTAACCTAATTAAAAAGCTCAAGGAAGAATGAGCTACAATGACGCTTTCTTAGGGACAAACTATTATGTTACATATTAGTAAAGTGACCCAACCCCTTGGGAATTTTTATCTTTAGATTAAAATCTGTTTAATTAATAACAATGAAAATAAACTTACATTAATAATCCCATTTTATCTGTGTTCTGATTTTCCTTTAGCTTTATTCCTGATGCTTTAAAAATGTTTTTAAGTAAGCAAATCAGTCTAACCTTGCAATTGGTATTTTACTTCATGTATTTAACTTACAGCTCACAACAAAGTAAGTCCTACACCAGCCCAAACCAGCCTGTGGCAGCCATGGTCCAAGGAACAGAAGGCTAAGATGATGGGAGGTGGTGGTGGGGCCCTCACATGGTTGGAGGAAGTCAACGGGAAAAAAGAAAGAAAAGCAGAGTGATTTTCCCCCGCTCTATCATTAATCTCTTTGCCTCTCGACCTCAACTATCTCCTATTCACCTGCTGGATTGTCAGAATTCCTTTAATAAGATAAAGCCTATAAAATACTTTGAAATTTTTGAGGAAAAGGTAATACCCTGAGAACATGAATTATGTTCTGTACCACTGAGATCGGAAACACACTCTTCTTGGTATTAGTCCTGAAATAATGCTTTGTAAATCTGAAGTCTTGTTGAAATAAAATTTTAGAATGGAAAATGTAAAAGCTACTAGAGAGGCAAAAGTAGTTTAATAGAAAGCTGCTAGTTTCTTTGAGCTTTTTACTGCAAATGTCAGAGCACTGTTTTTAACAGGACATAAGTAGACTATATGATAGAATAAATCATGAAAGGTAAGGTCAAAGGCAGCCCCCATCCCAGCACCTCCTCCCTTCTAATGTGCAGCTGAGTGCTCTCCCACTGCGTCTACAATTTGCCAAACTAGATAAGCAGACACAAATGAGTCCCTATAGAAGCCTCTCTGTACTTCAGTTTTAATTTTGTCAACAGATATGTCAACGGATAGTTCCCAGTGCTTTCCACGGAACTGAGTGCAGGGAGGACTATCACATCTAATTCCCTTTATTCAGAGGACATGAGGCTGAGCTGTGATCATGCACAGAGATCGGACTTCACAGTTAAGTGCCTGTTTAAGAAATTACTGGTGAAAAGCCAACTCTAAGGTAGATCATGTGTTTGTTTAATTAAAGCAAAACAGATTTAGCTACAAAAAATTTGGAGACATGATAGGGATAAACTATACTGCAAATAAATATTTTGAGCAAATATGGACTTTAAATACACATGAAAGCCTCTAGGTCAAGGGTATATTTATGTTAGTTGGTGGATGAAAAGAAAGGAAGTCAAACAGAAATGGCAGCTGCCAAAGGTGATGGTGGAAAAGAGAAGTGTATATAACTGACTGACTTATAGCCAGGAACAATTAGTCAGCTTGTTAACAAAGGAACCTGATGAGATTGTTCAAGCAAGTTCATTAGGGCATAATTTTTTTAGAGTTGGTGTAGAATAAAAAGCCTCAAGGTACTAATGCTTAAGTTATTTTTGGTCAAACAGCCATAAGGATATGACTGAAATTTCCTTTTTACTGTATTCTTCACAGTAGTTTCTATGTTTAAAAATTCAATTTTTAGATACCCTGGATCCAAACAACACAAAGGAAATAAAAGGATGCAATATTTTAATTTATTTGCTGGCCCATAGTTGAGTTAATAATCTATTTTGTGTACCCATAAAATTCACATGAGCAAGGATTTCTACCCCCTGCCCCAACTAAATTAGAATTTCAAAAATCTAAGTCAGCATGGGGCATTTTGTTATGTGTAAAACAAGGACACAACTTCAGTAGACTCGTAATGTGAAAGTATGTTTTTATAATTATTAACCTGCATTTTCACAAAAAGACATGTAGTAAGAATATTGAATAAAATTTTAAAAATAATTAAAGTTATATATATTCTTAAGTTATGAAATACCCTACAAGAAAAACTGTATGTATTTGCCAGGAAGAAAACGTTTATAGAAAATTTTTGGCAAGGAAATAAATGGACCTTACTTTGCAGCTGCCTTGGTTATCTCATCAGTCAACATGTCTCGGACCCTGCAATAAGATGAAAAGAATACAGGCATTAGAGTTTATGTTAGAGCAAGAACCTAATCTTTTTGCTTATTTATCAATTAATAAGAACCTCTATCTATGACCCCAGATATAGAAACTCATATGTAGAATTTTAGTGTAAAGCTTAAAAACTGTAGAAAAGACTTTGCTTCAAAGAAAGTTTCATCTTCCTATTCCTTAGGCCGTTTAGGCAGGTGGAGAACAAGCTGTACACAGCTGAGGAGAGATGTACAGGCAGTGCCATAATTGTGTCATCTCTTAAAATGATTGGTGGGTATATGAGTCCTTTATATTATTCTCTGCTGTGGTCTGAATGTTTGTGCCCACCTCATCCAAAATTCATATGTTGAAATCTTAACTCTCATTGTGTGGTATTTGGAGGTGGGGCTTTTGACAGGTGGTGAAGGTGGAGCCCTCTTGAATGGAATTAGTAAGTGCCCTTTAAAAAGAAACACTGGAGAATGTTCTGTCTCCCTCCCTACCTCTTTTCTTTCCTCTCTTTCCCTCACTCTCTTTTCCATTCTTTTTGCACAAGCGCTCACCAAAACAGCTATTTACTATTTCCAAATTGTAGAAAATAGAATAGTCCTTATAAAATCACTCTGAAGCTAAAATAATTGCACTTGTGAATTTGAAGGAAGGTATGCACAATTCAAATATTCACAGAATAAAAAGTTTTTCACTATAGGACTTGAGATAAAGTGGAAAACAATCATTGACTGCTAAATTGACATTTTGAAGAGGATATCACACGCAACTTCACTACACACTTTGAGTTTCATAAATTCAGTTTTTAAAATTTATTTGCAAATGTTATTATGCATATATAAATATACATAATAAATTCTTAGCTTTTCAGCACTCTCTGAGAATAAGCCATCCTTAAGAGTTAAGTATTTCAGATAGTTACAAACTGCTCCTACAGATCTTAAATTTGTATTTTATAAAACCATTTGACAATAAATTTCTCTAAGGTGTATTATCCAGTTTCCTAGATGGAGTATAGTGCATTTAATGTATTCTTTTATTGGTCAATGTGGAATCATTTATAAATGATGACCTGCCTGTACTTCTTTGTAGGGTCAAACCTTCCACTTGTGAAATAGTTTCCTCCTCTTTACCTACTCTCTTCTGTCAGCTGCATCACCGATTTTTCCATTTCTACCTGTAATACCCCCCTTACAATATGAACAGACTGTAATATCTACCATCTTAAAGTAAGAAAAAGCCCTCCAGCTATTGCCCCATTTCACTGCTTCTCATAAATCAGAACTCATTTAAAAGAGTTGCCTATACTTGATAACTCTAGTTCGTCTTCTACTCTCTTTAGACTCTTCTATAATCTGAGTTTTGTCCCCATAACTCCACCAGAACAGCTCCTACCATGGTCACCAATGACTTTCAAGAGGCCAAATCTAATTCCCAATTCTCAGTCTCCATCTTTTGTAGCCTCACAGCAGCATTTGACACAGTTGGTTACTCCTTCCTTAAATCACTTTCCTTCAATTCTCTCTGTTTTCTTCCTGCATCGCTAATCACCAATTTTCTGTGTGCTTTATTGGTTTTCTTCATCTTCCCCCCTTCTAAATGTTGAAGTACTCTGGGGCTCAGTTCTCTGACCCTTTCTCTACCTTTACTCACTCTCCAGGCGATCTCATTCAGCACCATGATATTAAAGGCAGTAAATATGCTGATGATTCCCAAATTTATATTTCCAGCCCTGACTTCACTCTTGAATTCTAGACTCATATGATCAATGACCTACTTGATATCTCCAGTTAGAGGTCTAATTAGGTATGTCAGACTTAGCAAGTCCTTAGCAAGTCTAAACCTGATTCCTAACTCACACAGACCTGCTTTTCTATAGTCTTTTCCCCATCTCAGTAAGTGGGAGCTCCATACTTTTTGTTAAGATATTCAGAGTTAGAATATTGAAATTGTCCTTGACTTCTATCTTTTTCTCACATCCTTCATTCCATGTATCTCTCTATATATTTTGGAAAGTATGACCAACATACCACCTCCACCAAATGATCACTTTCAAAAGAGGGAATTAAAACTACATGTAATTAAGATAAAATTAAAACTACACTAATCTTAAATCCAATGTCACCCTGTTTAAACTTCATTGTTATTTTTAAAATAAATGTAGAAAAAACTTGGAATAGAATTAGTTAAACACATACACACAGCTTCTGCTTTTCTACACATGCCAATTGTCAGTAAATAAAAATCTAAATCAAATAACCTTTGAACAGATTCTTAGATTAAAGAAAGCTGAGGCTACAGGCAAAGCTATTTGGATTCTGGACACTTAGATTTAGGTTGCTGCAACTTTAATCTGACAAGGTATTCATCCCAACCCATGTAACAATTTAGATTGCTTTTAATGTGCCAGCACTTATACATTTCTAGATAATATAATGTGAATTCACTAGGGGATGTCTGCCAAAAAAATTAAAGCCCTAACGTGATAAAGTTGCTCCTAATAATGAAGATGTCTTGGGAAGAAGGGGGCAGAGGAGTGGAAGGGTACTTCTTGAATAAATGTGGGTTAGATTCCCAAGGAATTGAGTGGGAAAAACAAAATTTTTCATTCAAAGCATACAAAATAATCAGTTATAGGGGAAAACAAACCATTTCTACACTGCTTTAGAGAATAATAAAAAATATAAAATGTATGAAGAAAGCTCTCCTTTTTATATTATAATATCTGAGGAGGAGATGGAAAATACACCTATCAGATCTTCAGCCATTTCCCTTTCAAGCTCAGATAGAAGTTAAAATTCCCATCATTAAAGCCTTTAAAGTAGTCACTTCTTCCCTCATGGTTCATTTCCCATGACATCATGAACTTGTCCCCTTACCAGAGCCAGGCTGTGCTTTTTTTGTATTGCACCTCCTCAGCTCCTTCTTTTCCATGTTTTAACTGCAACTCCAGCTCTCCTATTCTTCCCTGCAACAAACAAACAAACAAACAAACAAAACAGCATAAATCCGCATACAAACTCGATAGCCAAAATTATCTTAAAATTTCTTTGGAAAACATGTAGATAACAGATGTATCCTTTCCCAGTTGGCATAAGTGTTCCTGATAGGATATTAGATTATGAAAGAGGACATGTGAGGAGAGATAATTAATTACATTACTGCTCAGGTATTTCTACATTCACGAAATAAGTATATTCTGGAGAAGCTGTACATCTGGCAAACTTAGTACCAAGCTCTTCATTTGGGGGTATCTATTAAAAGCAGATTTTAATTTCGCAGGTCTCATTAAAAAAAATTCCCTATATTGTAATGATCTGCCTGCATCAGCAGCTGATAATTTTATCTGATCCTATCCCAAGATTATGGTCTGAGTACCAATAGAATGATAGCAAAAGTATAAAATTATATAATACTTAAAATTCTGGTACTATATTACAAAAGTTAATCTTAAGTAGCTACACATTATATTTCTCTCTCAAGTGACCATCTAAAATAGGTATCATAATTCTCAACCTGTACCATGTAATAAGAAATATTACCTAATACCATCACTATAAGACAAAGGCCTTCAAATATTTATTATTGTCTTTCTTTTACACTCAGGGTTATTTTGATCAGATGTTTTCCCTTCACTCCATCACCAATTACATTATTTAAATGTATTAAGATACTGGTTTATTGATGAGCTCTAAATTAGACAAGAACTTAGATTGCATATTGAATTACTGAGTAATACCAAACCATTTTCAAAAGTGGATGCAGAGCTTACATTCTCACTAGAAGTAAATAAGAGTTCTAGTTACTTCACATCTTTACCAATATTTACAATTGTCTGGCTTTTTAATTTTTACTATTCTTACACATTAGTTTTCATTTCTATTTACCAATGAGATTAAGCATCTTTTCAAATGTTTATTGACTTTTTGTGTTTCCTATTCTGTCCATTTTTCTACTGACTGTCTTATTGATTGAAGAGTTCTAAGGTATGTTCTACAAAAGAAGTGTATCTCTCTATATATACTGTAGAGAGGACGCAATATAGCTTGATAGGTTAAGTATATGGGTTCTGAAATCAAATTCAAACTATCTCATGATACCAGAACATCATATTAAATTTTAGAGAAAAGTGTTAATGTTGTACACTGCCTGATAACAAATAATAGCTATTATCACAAAGTTCTTTGTAAATAACAACAAAAAAATCCTACCTCTGGTTATTATATTCTTATGAAATGTTCTTTCTAGAATACATCAAAATCCTTCTTGAAATAATTCATATTTTCATCTGTATATGTTTGTAAAGTAAAAGACTCCCCAAAATGTAACATCCAGTATACAATTGCATATTCTTATATTTCTCTCATATACTCTTCAGTTGCTAGTCTGTGAACTCATTGAAGGCAAGGATTGTTTCATCAGTCTAAGGCATCCTCGTATGCAGCATAACCTTCTGTACACAATTCCCAGGGCCTCAGCAGTTTAGGTGCTCTGAGATTTTATGGGCATTCTACTCACATCCTTTATTAGTTTCTGTTTACTTCAATCATATCCATCCTCACCTACCTGTTTTCAGAGATACAATCCTGGCCCGCTCATTCTCCCCTCTGTCTTTTGGAACAAGGTATCAAAGGTGATCAAAATGGCAAGATATTGATATTAACATTTAATATTGATATTGCCCTCCCAGGAGGGCAGGCAAAATAGAAAATATTTTTTATTGCCTGCCTTTGTTTATGCTTCTTAAATTATGTCTCTATACTCTTAAAACATTTACTTTCCATAATGCTTTTCCAAAAAAAGACAAAGAATAAGAAACTAAAAGGTTAAAATCTGGTTAGAAATAAACAAAATACAAAAAAAGGCTGTACACATGCAGTCTTTTGAAAAGGCCTACTTTCCTCTCTCCAACAGCCATAAACCAGTTACAACCATTCTATGTGACCATGTAAATTTCTTATTTTTTTCTTTCTCAGAGTCTCTGCTCCTCTCAATCTCCTCTTCTGGAATGTCCTTCCAACCAGTCCATGGCAGGCTACTTATCCAGATCCACTTTGTCTTCCAATTCTGTGCTTACTGGTATTAGAAAGCCAATAACATTTAACTCAGTTGCTTCTGCTTCTGGTTAACAGCTGTGGTTAAGGGGGGAAAACGCTCATGGGGAGAGAAAAGACTGAAATGATTACCTGAATTGAGAGTTTTGAACTGTCCATAGATTCCAGTGATTAATCTACCTAACTTCTTCTTTTTTTGCTTTTTCTTTATTACTCCCCAGCCTATGTAACCAAGCTGATTATAGTGAGCAATTTCACCTAGCTCCAAACCTACACATGAAAAACAAACAAACAAACAACCCTTACAAACGGACAGAGAGTAATTTACTAATTTACTAGGGGTCATAGTTCCTGACCCTGGTTTTGATTTCAGATTATTTTGCAGCTAGCTGACTGACACAGGAAACAAGTGTCTGTAGTCAACCTGCTTTAATTCTTCTCTCCTGTTTTGAGGTCTTATTCACGACCCCTAAGAGCCCTTTACACAAAAGCTGGAGACTAATTCCTCAGCATTCCACAAGGGCAGCAAGGTAAAGATGGCTGTAGAGGAATCTTTTATGGACTCCAAATTGTCAATCAACTTGTATCTGCACTTTCATCTTAATGGGAAGAAATCCAAATTCCTCCTCATGTCAACCACTTTGATATGCTTATAATTCAAAATCCCACATCTTTATGGAAAAATTAGATAAGGCTGAAAGCAAATGCCTAAGCAAAAGCCACGGTAGTGTTCAGACCTGAAACGTATTCATATCATGATCAACCTCCAGGAAATAACCTAAAATGTACCTTTTAGTATCTCCTACGTTTAATTGAATTAAACATGGCTCCTCTCAATTGTCCTCAAATTTAATGCTACAAAATACATCTAGCACCAGATGGAAGTAACCATAACCCCTGTACAGAAAATGTATCCTCCAGGACAGAAATTCTTGATGGAAACAAGGAGTCTGGTAGTTGCTCTAACTCTTTCTAAAAAACCATAAATTCCAAGTATAGGCTCATTTTAAAAACTTGTTGAACAGTTAAAATGCACTAGTGTACCTTCAATAGCAATAACCTTAAAAACATAGTTGTACTTTCAAATAATACTGAAAATCTTATTGTAGTCTGTACTTTTTCACTTCCTTTGTCACCGATTCTCAATGGAACCAAATTTATTCAAAATCCAAAGTAAAGACATTTTAAAATCCCTTTTTTTAAAAAATGCCTACAGCACCTGGTCTTCCTAGGTGGTCTCCCATCCAAGTATTAACCAGGTCCTACCCTGCTTAGCTTCCGAGATCAGATGAGATCAGGCAGGTTTAGGGTGTCATGGCCTTAGACTCAAAGTAAAGACATTTTAAATGATAAACAAAGATGTACACTATCACAACAGCAGAAAGGCAGAATAATTGACATGCATTACTAAAAGTACTCAGCTGGACTTTCAAAAATCAATGTGTCCTTTATAATATTAAAGCAATTTGCATTATTTATTGTTACAACTAATGTGCAACATTATGTGTTAGGGAGAAGGCATGAGGCTGTGGAAAAAACTAAGGTTCTGGAGTTAAACCTATTCTAGTTAAGTTCCAGTTCTTTAATTTACTGGTGTGTTTTGCACCATTTGTTTTGCTTTCCTAGCTAACCCTGCTTCTCAATCTATAATCCCATTTATACATGGGTTTAAGGATACCCACGTCAAAGGGTTTCTGTAAAGACTAACTGAAATAATATATATTAAGTGTTGGATACACTAGTTATTCAATAAATGGTAGCTCTTATTATAAAAACCATGGAGTTGTTTTTTTTTTTAACTAATTGCAAGTCACCTGTATGAGTTATACCATAATCCTGTTCCAATTCAGCTTCTCTTATGCTAAGAGCAAAGTACAGTTCTCAGATCATTATGTAGGAGGAGCTCTTCTTGCTTTCTCCAGGTGCCCATAGTAGTACTTTGTACATCCTCTACTAAAACATCGCAGGTGTTGTACTGAAAATGCTAGTGGACATGTTAGTCTCCCGCAATGGACTGGGAGCTCATTTAGAAGAAGGAGTGGTTTATGTGTCTTTCTGTGTCCCACACACCCAGCACATGGCCTGGCCAGTAAAAAGTACTCCAAAAATGTTTGGTGAAGAAAAACACTGCGAATTCCCCGAAATTATTCAGGGAAAAATGTGAGGAAAAGTACATACTTTGACAATCTCACTCTTCTTGAATAAAAAGTGTGTGTATGAGTAATGTATTCACTCATGCATCTATTCAAAACTAAGTGCCGAGATGCAGCTGAGTGTAAAAAAGCAGGTAGGCTGAGCAAAAGGAAAAGGTTCGAAAGAAACATCTTTAAAATACGGATTCCAGCATGGTTTCAGGAACCAACTAAAACACTGATGTTCAGAGCATGGTGGATAGACTAACTGCATTCTCATTACCTGGCAGCTTGGTAAGCATGAAGATTCCTGATTCCTTACTCTGTTCTAATGATTCAAAAATCTCTGAAGATGCATCAATACTTTATAAATTTTAGACTCAATAAAATATGTTGCAACAAGGTTTTAAGACGAGAACACCAATGCTTAGATGCTTGGTTATTCCTCCCACCTACCTTCCTCAGCACCACCATCTTTTAGGACAGCTGTTACCTTTAACCATACAACCCTTCCTAGGAGTCCATGAAAATCTTATTCTGGAACATAAATTACTTAAGTGCCATCAAATTTTTTCTATCATTCTTAAAAATGAATTTTAAGCTAGGAAAAAAATTGTTGTTTTCTTCTATTGTTAACTGTTCACATATTCCCAAACTGATTAAAAATCATTTCTAATTTTAAACATTTACAAAGTATAACTTATGATATTATTGGATTAAATGAAGTCAAATTGAGTATAATTGATTTATTTAGCGAGTGCCTATCATGATTTAGACACTATGTCAGGGTCTAAAGAAACAACAGAGAAGAAAAACAGAACTGGCTTTAGGGAACACAGATAACTGGAAGGAGGCCCCAGACAAATAACTAAGGTGACAGGGCTTCGAAAGGAAAAGCATGGGTTCTAAGGAAGCATATAAGAGTGGCATACAATTTAGTGTGTGGGTGGGGGCACACAGGAGCCTTTCCAGATAAAATGATTTAAAGAACAAGTAGAAATTAGGTCGGCAAAGAGGGAATGGCAGTATCTACACCAGAAGAAAAAGTGTGTAATTGTCAAGAGGTTACAAGAGACATGCTGAATTTGGAAAATAAAAAAATTTAGCAAGTCTGGAACATGAAATTCAGAGGAAGCATTATGAGATAAGGCTAGAGATGTAAGCAAGTTTAGCTTGAGGAGACACAGGTACAAGGGCAGATGATAAACTCAGTTTGTGACACTCTCAAGTCAAGGTGCTGTGTGACATCCAAGGGGGACATGTAAGACATCTGGAAGATGTTCAGAAGGTAGCAAGGTGTAGGAGAATAGTACTCAAGAGGGAGCTCTGGACAGGACACAGGTTGGATGGGGGCATCAACATTTAAAGTTTAAGTGCAGTTATATATATATATATATTTTTTTTTTCCCAGTTTAGGAATATATGTTTGTTTATACAGTTTATAATCTTTTACAAATAAAAAATCAGTAATACAATACACTGAATTTATGCTGATTCAATTTGAGAAACCTTCAGCATAAACAAGTTGAACAAAGTCCTTTAGATACAATTTCTTTTGGGTTTCCTGAAATACTTTTCATTATATTGCATGTCTTGTTAATTCCAATCAGCCTATCCAAAAATCTTGAACATATTATTATGAAGAGAAATTATTATAAACTGGGCATTTTTTGTTTGTTCATATATATATATATATGTAGTGATGAAGGCAAATAATAAAGCCAAGGAACTGTTTTCTCTCCTCCTGAAAGGTTAAAGATCTTCTTCCAACTTTTCTTAGATGGTCGAACACTGAACATGATTCCTTCAGAGAAAGGATCCAAGCTGTCTACAAGCTCCAGTTCAGCATCACCTTTCAAAGTAAGCATTTGGTAATTTTCCTTTAATTTATTTGTTTTTATATAAAACCCTGCCATGAATTCATTAAGTCTTTGTTTCTGAAGAAAACACATTCTTTTATGAGCAAATATAACCATTGAATTTTTAACAGTGCTATTTTCCTAAGTGCTTATGTATTAAATACATTTTGGAGTACAGTTTGAGATGAGGAGGAGACACTCCCCTGAAGCAAACCATCCTATGATTTCATTACCTGTAAAATGGCATGATAAGCTCGATTCATGTATGCCAGCCATGCCTGTGGGAGAAAAACGGCACGGTGCCACTCTGAAAGCTGGATGTGAACCTGTGGGAAAGATGTACCACAACATGAGTTAGGCTACACAGTATTAAAACAGAATAAAATTAAACTATATCTTCAATTCTTTCTTTCTCCTTATTTAAATGGTTTATGTTCTGAAACCAAACAAATCAGTCTAGGATCAGAACCACAAATAAGGTCTTTTGAATATTTTCAAAGGAGAGGAGATTAGAGTCCTGTAAAGACAAAATAAAATAAGCCTAAAATTTCCTAAATTAAAGCAAATAAAATCCTACAATAATAACAAATTAAGATGTACATGTAATACAAATATGGCCCTGAAAATTAGGGGGAAACTCTGTAAAGCTTCTTGCCAATGTCAGGAAACGAGGTATTGTCTAACAAATCTCCCTAGTAATTTTAAATAAAAATAAGTATTGCTCACATCCTAGATTTCCAATATGACAATTTCTAAAGTAATAAACTTAAACTGCCAACAGAAATATCATGTTGTGTAGAAACCATGATGGTAAGAGCATGCAAATGAGTACTGCACTCAGCAATTGTGCACACCACTAGATAAATGCCCTTTAATCAGTGTGGGTAAACAAGCGAAAAATGAAATATGCCGACACTGAAACCCTGTTTCTGAAGCGAGGCCCAGACACAACATCTGGTTTTCATAGTCATTTCTGTTTTTACCTATTAGTATACGGCTATCTTGAAACAAATCTTCCCAAGGTCTGCTTCTGTTAAAGAAAGATCACTCAAGAAAAACAGTCACAGTGCATCACATTTCGTGTTTCCTGTAACTCATCTCACCAAACTTAAACAACTAAAACTTTAGTCTGTATCCTACAGACAAAAAAGCAGTAACAACATAAAACCCAAATTTCTATATAATTACCCCCAGAATCATAATAATTGGAGCATTTAAGGAGATTTTAGTGTATTATAATAATTAATTTTCTTAAGTGCTTTGTGATAGGAAGGAGAACAGCTTCTTTGAATACAGTTGGTTCCCGTGCCCTCTGTTATTTTCTTTAATTCCAGTCTATAGTGTGGGCCTACTATGTGCAAGGTATTATGAGAAGATATGAGGATTATCAATTGATCTGTGTCTTCAGAGAGCTTTCTAGTGAGAGTCGAAAATAGGCACAAATAGATTCTGAGACAAAATTATGAAGAATCTGTGGGAACAAAGAGATTAATTCTATCTGCTCTCTCTCCCTCTCAATCCACTGCTGCATTTAAAAAAATTAGATACACAAACCGTATGAAAAAGATACTAGAACCACAAAATGAACTTCAAAAAATGAAAGACAGTTTTCTTCTTTTTCTGATTAAGTACTCTCTATTAAGTAGGGTAGGGGAGCCTTGTCCATATGTTACAAATATCCTTGTAGGAATGGGCCCACCAGTTCCTGCTTCTCTTGTTATCCAGAAAGGAGACTACAGCCTAGACCATGTTTCCTGCTGGGGAGGTATTCATCAGTTGTTGACTTGTCCTCTGTTTCCAAAATGTGCTCAATTTTCTTTAACTTTTTTCCCTATCAGTTTTGTTCCCTTTTCATAAAGTACATTAAGTCCTATATTGACACTTGGATTTTGAACAGAAAGAACACTCAAACACCACAATCCATGGTCTCAACTGCTTCTTAAAATTGAGTTAAAAAAAGAAAGCACATGGAAAAAATGTAAAGGAAAATGAGCAAATCAAATGTTGAGTTTCTAAGAACAAGGGAATTTGTGCCAGGAAATCTAGTTAAAAGGAAGTTACAAACTAAAGGTAAAAGCTAATCCCCCTCCTGCTGCTCCAACCACATCTGAAGGTGGTATGGAGAAACAGTAGAACACTTAAGACTAAATACCAGCCTGAAGCCTCATGTTTCATGAGATTATACCTAGTTTTACTGTTCTATTAGGTTTCCTGTGAATAAATCTCTTGAAAGATGCAATCTCTTGCTCATTCCTTAATTGAAGAGAGACTTGGGAAAACATGTTAGAGACAATCATCCATTTGTGATACAAGCAAAAGGAACTTCCTTGGCCATTTTTAACAAAAACACATTTTAGGATGCTATTCAAATTCATTATAGCCACCCATATAGATAAATGTTATTAGGTTAAAAAATACAATGAGTATTTTTAAAGTAAGAAAACCATGTATAATTTCCTATACTTGTGAGAAGCCTTTGATAGAAACCGAATCAACAAAATAATTTCAAATTATGAAGCTGCAGCCTTGTTATTCAGCTGATGATAAAGAAGGATTTCCAATCGCTGTGCACTAAGTTTTAAGGAATGTGTGAAATTTACTTTTTCTAAAATTAACTACACATACTCTTGCAATGACAGGTGTTTGATGGACTGTTGAGATGAGTAGGTCCTATGATTTAGAGAAGAGTAAGAATAAGAGTTCCTATGGGTAGGAAGTAATAAGTATAATGAAATATTAAGTATGTGCCTAAAGAGACCATATTAGAGAAATATGCGAGTAGGATAAGAAGGAGAAAAATATTAATGAGTAAAGGGTGGGGATGGGAGCAGGTTACACAGTTAAATAGGGTGGTCTGAGTAGATCTCATTGAGAAGGTGAAGTCTGAGTGAAAGCTGAAAGGAGATGAAGATGTAAAAAACAAGGTCCATGTTGATGGGAATGTAAAATGGTTCAGCTGCTATGGAAAAAAAGTTTGGCGGTTCCTCAAAAAGTTAAACGTAGAATTACCATATGACCCAATTTCACTATTAGGTAGATAACCAAGAGAAATGAAAACATGTATTCAAATACTTGTACATGAATGTTCATGCAGCACTTTCACAATAGCTGAAAGGTGGAAATAACCCAAATGTTCATGAATGGATAAACAAAATATGATATATCCACAATGGAATATTATTTAGCCACAAAAAATGAATGAAGTAATGATATATGCAACAATGTAGATAACATTGTAAAACATTACATGAAAACATTATGTAAAAGAGAAAAAAGCCAGACATAAAAGGTCATACCATATGTGGTTACCAGTGGTGGGGAAGGAGGAGAGAAGAGGCTAGAGAAAGAAAGGAGTGCGGATGGAAAATGGGAAGGAATTGCTTAATGGGTACATGGTCTCATTTGAGGTTAATAAATATGTTTTGGAACTAGACAGAGGTGATGGCTGCATATTATTAATATACCAAATGCCATAAGTTGTACACTATAAAGTGATTTTATGTTATGTGAATTTTACCTCAATTTTTTTTAAAAGGTAAGACAAATGTCTTAAAGTGAGCACCTGGCTGATCTGTTTGAGGAACAGAAAGGCCAGTATCACTAGCACAGATAGTGTGAGCACAGAGGGGAGTAGAAAGAGAGTAGACTGGCGAATTAACAGGGGATCCAGAGAATGCAGGTCCTTTTAGGTAATTTTTCAAGAGTTGCCTTTATTCCTACCAAAGGAGGAACCATTATAAGATTTTGAGAAGAATGACATGATCGGATCTATATTGTAAAGGAAACATGCTGACAGCTATGTTGAGAGGAGTAGGGGGCAAAGGTCAAAGCAGGGAAACATCTTAGATGCTACTATGACAAACCAAGCCAGAGATAATGGTGACTCAGACAGAGTTCTATCAGTAGCACTGCAGACTAATAGTTTTCAATATTTAGCTATGTAATTTTTCCATACCTCACCTCAAATATTAAGTAAATATTTAGTAGAATGCCAATATATAAAACAGAAAGCAGTAAAACCTGTCTAGATGAAGAGAGGACAAAGTCTGGGCACCTGGTGCTCAGGCCTCTGGATCATCCAACCCTAGTCTGTGGTGGTCTCTAGGACCTTTTTAAAACATAGTTTTAACCAGAGGGACATAAAAAAGATCAGTGGTTATAAGGAAATGGGGGAGGAGAAAAGGTCGAGTATAAAGAAGCACGGGGAAGTTTTCAGGGTGACAAAACTGTTCTTATCTTAATTGTGGTACTGGTTATATGAATGTGTGTACTTGTCAAAATTCATAGAACTAAACATTAAAGGGGGAGAAATCTACTGTATGTATATTATATCTCAATAAAATTAAAAAGTTTGAAAATTACTACTTTTAGAACATGTACTTCTTTTAGAACATGTACTTCTCAACCACACACCTCCCACAATGCTATATACTTCTTTGTCACCATCATTCAAAATCCACTCTTCCTTTTATCATTCTTTTTTCTATCAATATTACCTATCAATATGCCAGTCACATAAGTTTAAAACTCCTGATTTATTTTACACCTCTTCCTTTTCCCCAACTCAACTGTCAGCTCAACCTCTGAAATGTTTGTTATATTTGTCCCTACTTTCTTTCTCATTGGTTTATTCCTAATTCCTGAATAGATTACTGAGGCTTCCTAATTAATCCCCTAATGGCCTAAAATCTTTCCTCTTAATATACCCTAAATGGTGCAGTTACTACTACATTAATTCAGAATGTCTTCTCAAACCCTTGATGGTTTTTGAGAATAAAGTCCAAACTTGTTTGTACTATGTTCAGTCTTTTAGATTTAAAAGCACACCATTTAAGAAATCATTCATTCTCATGTAAGAACTCTACTGGTCAAGATCCTCTACCTGTTGCCCCTTTTGATTTTCTGCTCTTCTCTTTCATTTTACCTGTATTCTGGCTGAACTGGGTTATAAATCAATTCCCAAACCTGTCCTATACTCTGTAGTACCTTTCTATTCACTGTTCCCTCTGCCTTGAATAGACTGTTTTCCTCTCATTTTAACTTACTGAAATGATTTCTCCCATCTCTATACTTCCAGCACACTACTGGCCTTTCCTGTAACACTCAACACACTCTGTCTTAGATTATTTGTGTATAGACATTAATCTCATACAATCCTAAAGGCAGAGATTGTGTCTTATTCATCCCCAAATCCCTCCCATATTACCTATAGCAGTGTCTTGCAGTAAGTGTTCAATTAAGTACCTGCTGAGTTTAACCAAAGTAAATATAAAATACATGCTTTAAGATAAATTGCCATGTGAAAACCATAATACCATAAATGAGTAATCATAAAGAGTATGATGTGCAACTCAATCATTCTAGAAAACTATTCTAGAAAACTCTTTTTTAATAAAAGCAGCCAAAGTTAAACACAAGTTGTTGAGGACACAATTTGTTATTTAAAATAAAAGCATGTCCAAAATTTTCTGGCCAGGAAATGTTTAATTCCAGGTAAAAACAGAGTGATAAGGCAAAAATTTAAAGCAGGCATTATAAACTTTACATTTTGAAATTTCCTAAACTTTTTAATTTGTATTTTATAGGTTCTAATTAAATACACCTAAAATACTAGCTCAACAGAAAATATCCTGCTTAGAAACAATTCACAAATGTAGGAAAATGCTGAAAGTGAGAAAAAAAAAAGTAGATCATTTCCTCACTGATACATGTTTTACTTGAAAGGACTACATGACCACTTAATTAGTTAATTTATCGGTCAGCAAATACTGCCTAGAAATTTGGTAGTATTTTCTCTCTCTGGGTGATCCTAACAAATAAGATTATTCATAAGAAAATACCCATTTTAACATCTCTTCATTAAATACTATCTATCGAGTAGGACAAGCCTTGGTGAAGTTGTCTGATTGTCAAACTAGAATAATGTCAGGTAGGGAAACATGTAAATATTGACAGGCAAACTGTTTGCTATTGATTTAAAACCCCCGTCTCACAAAATAAGGTATTTTTTTTCATGCTCCCTAGATATATTTATCAAAAGAATAAAAATATTTAACTTCAGTTGCTATACATGAATATTGAGCCACTACATTTGGTCTGTAACTGACTCACACACTTTTTCTCTTTCTCTCTTTCTTTCTTTCTCTATTTCTCTTTCTTTCTCTCTCTCTCTCTCTCTCTCTCTCTCTCTCTCTCTCTCTCTCTCTCTCCCTCCCCTCTCCCTCTCTCCTCCCTCTCCCATGTTCTCAAAAATATCAGTTGTACTTAGTGTTAGAGACTCCAAAAGCCACTCGATGCCTCATGTTTATATATAGGAAATAACAGGCTTCAATTTTCTGTCAAGAGTAATCTTATTTGTACAAGACATTATTTTGTTATTTCTGTCCCCTGACAGATAGTGTTTAGAAGACAGGAAGGGTTTGTGGAGGACACATTTTCAAAGTATAATGACACTTATCTCTTTGTGGATGCTTTCTGGACATTTCAAACTCTCTTTCATCCCTTCCTTGTTCATTCTCACTTTTCCCCTCATTCTATCTCTCTTTTCTCCTCTCTGCCCTCATCTTCCCCCTCCCTTTCCCATCAGGGCAACATTAGCTTGAAAGCTGACATTTCAATCACATCTCAAGCAACCATTTACTCTGTTATTTAACAGGAGGGGGGAAAACCCAGTTACCATAACAACTCACATAACATGGTAAAACACACCAAAGCATACTTTTCAGTATTTTCTAAAGGGAATGTTTAATAAGGATAGATACTACTTCTCTCAATTATTATTTAGAATTTTCATCTAACTGTTTCATATTGCATGAATGGTAATACTATTCCATGTTCTTCATAAATGTTTTTAAATAAAGAAACTGAAAGAAAAAGGCAAACACACTCCTTATATTTCAAATAATGGGTTATATCACATGTACTTTTGAGAGTCTAGGGGAAAAAATTAAAGAAAGCATAAGAAAAATAAAATTAATTTATACGGCAAAAAGAACCAAATGATGATCAATTTAAAAAAAGAATTTAGAAACTAAGATTTCATTTAGAATACTTGCACTGATAAGTCCCGATAAAGTTACTCTGAAATAAAAATAATAAAAGAGCTCATTACCTAATGCTAAGGCAGAAATATGGTTGAGTAGTGTGCAACAAGATCAGGAAAATTTGCATGTACTCGAAGATGGAGGAAGTAATGAAGTGCGATTGTCATTCTTATCCAGGGACAAATCAGTATCATCTAATTTAGGCGAGAGTGTCATGTCAGAGTTAGAAATGCCAAAGGATGACAAGACAGGGAAGGGAACTATCATTCACCTTCAGCTTCATCAACAGGAGCCAAGTTAGTTTCAGGATGAGTAGTAGTAGTCATAAATCAGAGGGAAGAGGACAGTTTCTTGAGCTTAGTGAAGTCCTAGTAGATCTGAAATGACCCCTGGATGACCCCAGTTCAAAACAGCAAAAAGAGAGAGGGCACTTCAGGTTTTAAAATCTAAACAGTGATTACAGTAATTCCCCCTTATCTGCTGTTTCACTTTCTGAGGTTTCAGTTACTACAGTCAACCACAGTATAAAAATATTAAATGGAAAATTCTAGAAATAAACAATTCATAAGTCTTAAATTGAGCGCCATTATGAGTAGGCTGATATCTTCCTCATCCTGTGCCATCCTCACCCAGGATGTGAATCATTTTATCCAATGTATCCACAATGTATACACCATCCTCCTGTTAGCCACTTAGTAGCTGTCTCAGTAATCAGATGGACTGTTGCAATATCACAGTGCTTGTGTTTAAGTGTCCTTTATACAGCCTAATACTACATCATTTGCCTCACCATGTAAGCATCATATCAACTCACATCACACAAAAAGAAGGCTGAATTAGTTCAATAGTGTATCTTGAGAGAGATACCAGATTCGCATAACTTTTATTACAGTATATTGTTATAACTGTTCTATTTTAGATACTGTTGCTAATCTTTCATTGTGCATAATTTATAAATTGAACTTTGTTATAGGTAGGTATGTATAAGGGGAAAAATATATATAGTTTGGTTCTATCTGCAGTTTCAGGCATCCACTGGAGGTCTTGGGACATATTTCCTGTGGATAAGGTGAGACTACTGTATACAGAACTGCTCCTGGTATGTCATATCAAACCCAAATCTGATTTAGAATTTGTAAGTCTTCCAAAAGTAACATGAAAGAATTTCACTTTAAGAAAAGTCTATGAAAAAAAAGATACTTTTTAAAATAGAAGAGTATATAATATTTTCCAAAAGAATTTATCACAGATTACATTAAATAGCTCTCCAATAAAGCAAAATACATTTCAAAATCTGAAGAGCATAGCACTTGGGCATTCAAAACCAAATTTGTTTACCAATTCATTCATTCACTCATCCTCCTATAGCTGAGGCATTAGAAGGCCAAACACTGTCCTATAGGGATATGTGATCTTTGGCAGGAAAGGGAGGCTAAATCATATAAATAAATAACAACACAAAACAATACATAAGAGACTGTTCAAATAATGTCGTTTCTTAGTAAGACCTCAACAACTATTAAATTCACCAGCAATTTAATATCAATATTCCTGGAAAAAGAAAATTATCCCATAAAATGGATGTATTTAATATAAAATACATCCAAGTTTCGAAAAAATTAAAATCATTAATTCAACAAACATTTATGAAGTGTCTAATATGTGCCAGAAATACCAAGCACTGAAGCTACACATGAGCAAAAACAAAAATAAAAAACAACCCCCTGATTTTATGAAGTGTACACTTTAAAAAAGGAGACAGACACTAGTTATTGTATATGTTGTACCACTGAAATCCCTCCTCAAAGATTATATGGACGGATAGATAAAAAATGAATACATAGTCTCATATATTAAATAAATGGAATCTGTAGTTACAAACATTCCTAAAGAAATCTCCAAGTCTAGATGGTTTCACTAGAAAATTCTACCAAATATTTAAAGAAAAATTATTTATTAGGATAAAATTACCCTGACAACATACTAGCCAAATATATTGCAAGAAAACTACCCAATGTCCCTCATGAGCGTGGATGCAAAAATCCTTAAAATATTATTAGCAAATCAAATTCAGCAATGTATAAATAGGATAATACATTTTGATCAAGTATAGTTTATCTCAGGAAGGCAGGTTTGGTTCACAACAGAAAATCAATCAAAATAATTTCTTGTATCTACAAACTAAAAAAGTATACAATCATCTCAACAGATGAAAAAAAAAGTTTGACAAAAACTCTACATCTATTTGTGATAAAAATTCACAACAATTTAGAAATATAAGGAAACTTCACTAATCTAATAAAGGATATCTACAAAAAAGCTATACTAACATCATGTTAGTTAATACTAAATGCTTTCCCCAAGACTGTACACAAGGATGTCTGCTCTCACCACTCCTACTCAACATTGTCCTGGAGGGCCCTAGACAATGCAATAAGAGAGGAGAGGGAAGGGGAGAAAAGGGAAGGAAAGGGGGAGAAGAGAAAAGAAAAGAAATAAAAGGCATACAGATCAGAAAGAAAAAAATTAATACCATCTGTATTCACAGACAATATTAAAATGCAAATCAAATAATTGACAAAAAGCTTCAAAAATATATAAGTGGGTTTAGTGAGGTCATAGAAAAGTAACAATTATACATTTATATCTAGCAGTGAAGAGTTAGAAATTAAAGGAAAAAACAGTGTAATTGCATCAGCAACAAAATACTTAGGAATATACAATGTTTATAAAATTAAGCAAAATATGTGCAAGGTTTGTAATAAGAAAACAACAAAACATTGACCTAAAATAATGGAAAGATATATATTGTACATGGGTTGAAAGACTCAATATTGTTAAGATGTCAATTCTCTCCTAAACTGATCTACAGATTCAAGGCATTTTAAAATCAAAAGCACAGCAGGCTTTTTTTGTGGCTTCTCAGAGCTGATGTAAACCTTATGTGGAAAAACAAATGGCCTAAGATAGTCAAATTGGGGGTGGGAACAAGATTGGAAGGCTCATATTGCTTGATTTCAAGATGTATTATAGAGCAACAGTAACTAAGTTGTGTAATTTTGATAAAAGTATACATACATAGATCAATGGAATAAATCTGAGTACAGAAATAGACACACACAAAAATGGACAAATGATTTTTGACAAAGGTGCCCAGATGGAGAAAATATGGCATATTCAACAAATATAACTCACAACTTATGAAAAATTAACTCAAAAACTCCATACGCTCAAATGTAAATCTTAAACTATAAAACTTCTACAAGAAAATACAAGAGATCCATCAAGTGATTAATGGATACATGATCTATGGTATATTCATATACTGGTATATTATTCAGCCATAAAAAGAACTGAAGTACTGATATATGCAACACTATATATAAACCTTGAAAACATATTAAGTGAAAAAAGCTAACACACTGTATGATTCCATTTATATAAAATGTCCAAATCTATAGAGAGAAAGAAGTGGTTTAGTAGTTGCTAGAGGCTGGGAAGAAAAGAAAATGGAAAATGACTGCTGCAGGGCACAGAGTTTGTTTTTGGTGTGTTGCAAATATTCTAAAATTGTGGTATAGTTAACACAATTCTATGATTATATTAAGACTACTAAATTGCATACTTTAAATGAGTGATTTTGATGGAATAATAATTATACTTTCATTTTTCTAAATAAAAGAAATACATAAGAGAAAAACAGAAAAGTTCCTTTGAGTCTTTGGGTTACACAAAAAAGTAAGAACCATAAAAAAAACTTGATAAATTAGAATTCTTCAAAACTAAGTGTTCATCAAAAGACACTTAAGCAAATCAAAAGACAGGTTATAGATTAGGTAAAAACATGTGAAAAACACATTTCTAATAAATGTCTTATATCCAGAATATATAAATAACTCTCATTTGAAAACAAAACATTTAATTAAAAATTGGCAAATGATCAAGACACCTCATGGAAGATACAAATGGCAAATAATTATATGATAAGATGCTCGACATCAATAATCATTAAGGAAACACAAAAGGGAAACCATTACTCATGTATGAGAATGGCTAAATTTCAAAAAACTGATCATATTAAGCACTGACAAGGAGGCAGAGCAACTGTAACTCTTTTACATTGCTGGTAGGTATTCAAAGTGGAACAGTCATTAGGAAAACAGTCTAGTAGTTTCTTATATTCAATTACCATTCACTTAGCAACCCCACTCCAAGGTATTTATTTACACACAAAAAAATGAAAACAAATGTCTACACATACACCTATATGAGAATGTTTTTAGCAGCTTTAGTCATAATCACCAAAAACAGGAAACAACTCACAGGTCCGTCAATGAGTGAACTAATAAACAAATTGAAACTCTCGTGACAGGTTTAATTTTTTTTTTTTAAATAAAAAAACTGAGAATAAAGCAGTGCTGGAAAACAGATCAGAGTTTGAAGAAACTTCATTGGGAAAAAATACCAAATAGATTACGACAATAAAAACACTAGAAGCAAGAAGAGATAGGAAATACTAGTCATCTTGGAAAGATCTAAAGGTTTCTAAAAAATGTTCTCTGTTTAACCTGGGATGGTATAAGGAAGTTCTAAGACTGTGGAGTGATGCTGACTAGGTTCAATCTCCAGGCTTCTCTACTAATCAGCTCTGTGATTTTGAACATATTAACAGTACCAACCTCACAGTACTAATGTTGAGATTAAAGAAATTAATATACGTCTGGCACATTTTTAAGTACCTGAGCTGATTATTAGCTATTATTATTGCAATTGTTATTCTTTTTTTAATTAAGTTTATTGGGGTAACATTGGTTAATACAATTTTATAATTTTCAGGTATACATTACCATTTGACATCTATATATTCTATTGTGTGTTTATAACCCAAAGTTCATGCAATTGTTATTCTTATTAATCAGTTCTTAGAACTCCTATTATGTGTTGTCACACAGTTTGAGAAATGGTATGGCTCATTATCTGTCTTTATTTTTAATGAACTATAGTAAGCTGAAGATAAATCCAAACAAAAATCCTACCATAGATTTGGCAAAATTCTGTCCAATATGTTTTCCAATTGACTCTTAAAATAATGATCTTATTTTCTCATCTCTGAAATTTTCTAGGCATGTATTCTGTAACACAAGCAACAGATACCTTAACGCAAATATGTTCTCTGTTCATATCTAAGGCACACCTCATAAATTCTGATACTACTTGCTGAATTTATTAGATGTCTTCTGCTCTTCCCCTACATTAATACTTTTTCTTGTTTCTGTTCTAATAGTGACTTTTAAAATTGGCTTTCCAGTAATATTAACATTTTGGTTATCCTTCCAATATCAACATGTACAGCTTAAAATCCCAAAAGGTACTGAATCCCTCCCCTTTCCACACCAACTAGTAAGATGCTAGGGAAAAAATCAATCTAGAAATCACCTATGGTTTTCCCTCTTTTGTGAAATTAAACCTCTCTTTTTCCCAGAGAAACACTGCTCTGCCCAGATCTTTCTCCCCTCAGTTAAATGAAGACACTGTGTTAGACAAAATAAGTTTCTGAACCAGTTACATAATTTCAACCCTAATTAAATTTATGAGAGGAACAAGGGTGGCATAGGATAAAGATGGGTCTTTAAAAACCGGCTATGCTAACTGGTAGTAATTGCTATGATACAGAAAATAATCAAACCAAATTGGTGATAGTGATTTATAAATTATGCATCAATATAAGATTTAATACATAGTATAGAAGCCTTAACTATTTTTACATCAAATCTATTAAATTTTAATAACATTTTCATTTGTAACTGCTATATGTTATATCTAAATGATATAAAATAAACCTCTTTGCTATATTTTGTTTTTGTTAGTCATTCATACATTTTAATTTATATATGCCTGAATAAGCAAATGTCATAAAAAAATTTAAAACAATAACAAAAACATATTTCCCAGAACTTCCCTCTTCCCTCTGGTACTGCTGTAATCTGCAATGATCAGATTTCATGCAATCATCTAATGGCATTATATAACTTTATTTTAAAAGGGTAGCCTAGGAGAAAAGTAAAATAAACACTAAAACCAAAGGTTTTTTTTTTTCCTTAAACAATTTATTTATTGTTACTTTCCCAAATTCACAAACATGAACATGGAGCCCTACATACTTGCAAAGGATTAGAATTAAGAAATAAACATTATTTCTGTACATAATAAAGGTATTTATTCTGAACAATGGAAGTTAAACATTGACAAAATAAACCAAATTCCTAGATATTAATCCCAAATAGTAGGCTAGGCAGTAAGGGAAGCATGTACGTTTCTCTCAGAAATAACATCAAAATGTTTTAGTATCCAGTTAGGTCAGCTATTTTGACTGCTTTTAAAAGCAACTTACATTAATTATGATTGGGAAAAACTATTTCCCAATACATACTACATTTCATGAGCATAAACTGAAGGAGGGAGACCCCAAAATATAAACAAGCAAGAAGACTCTGTTAGTTATGGGAAGGCACCTACCTCATGCACCAGAGCAAGGGAGGTCTGCTTGAAACTTCGCCCTCTACTGGCCATCAGTCGATTCAATGGTTTGCCATCTTTACTCTGATACATTGAAACATCGTAACAAAATAACATACCACCTTAAAAAATAAAAGAAACTTATAAAAACATTTCTTATAAAAACTTCCTTAGATTATCATAAATCCAAATTCAATCAATCTAGATAGCAAATTTGATTTTTGACTATAGATATCTAGAAAGAAAAAATAAAATATAAAAAATTTACTATATTTAAACTATCACTTATTTACAAGCTTTATTCATTTGTAAATAAATGAATAAATTTACAGTTCATGAATTATTTTGATTTTTGTGAACTGTTATTTCGAGAGTCTATTAAGCTTTTATCAAAAAAATAAATTTCAATTAAAGAGAAATGTTTGCAGATATCAATTTTTGTGAACTCCTGATAATGTGGGTTCCTTTAGTCTTTATCTACAAGGAGACAAGTTTTACCTCATAATGGCACTCACACACATTTATTCTTTCTTTTTTTTCCCTCCTCCTTCTCCTCTAACCCTCTCTTCCCAGTCCTTCCCACTCTGGTCAATTTTCGGCTCCAGCTGGCACCTAGTGTCAATGGAGAAGCAAGGCAGAAAGCCAAGTGTTGGAGCACGAGTTAGTGAAATCTTTGGAACTACCTGGGTAATTCTGAGTCAAAGAGAAGACACATTCAAGGACTGAGATAATTTAAAATAGAAATCATTACATTTTTTAAAATCTCTTTTTGAAGTATGGTATATATAGAGAAAAAAGTACATATCATAAGCATACAGCTCAATGAATTTTCACAAACTTAACAAATGTGTAATCAACACCCAGATCAAGAAACAAAACATTATTAATGCCCCAGAAGCCTTTCTTCATATCTTCTCCCAGTTACATACACCCCTAACTCAAAGGTAGCACTGTCTAGCAACCATTTTGTCTACTTTGGTAACTTATATAAGTGGAATTAGATTGTAACATCACTTTATACCTGGCTTCTTTCACTCAACATAATTACTGCAAGAATCATTCATACTGTTATTGGCAGCTATAGTATATTCATTCTCATTACTGAATAATATTGCATCATGTGAATACCACAATTTATTTATCCATTTTACTGTCAAAAGGCATTTAGATAACTTCTCAGTTTAAGGCTACTCAATGTGGCTATGAACATTATAGTATATGTCTTCTAGTGACTTCATTTGGCTTTATCCCTAAAAAATGAAACAGCTGAGTAACAGAGTATAAATTTGTTTGGTACCTCTTTTCCACAATGGTTGTACTAACTTACAGTTCTAGTTGCTCAACATATTTACCAATACTTCATTATTTTCTACCTTTTTAATTTTAGCCATTCTGTCAGTATCTTATTGGGGTTTTAATTTGCATTTCTCTTATGACTAACACAGTTGATCATCTGCTCATATGTTCATTAGACATTTGAATACCCTCATTTTGAAGGGTGTGTTCAATCCTTTTCCTGATTTTCAATTGTCTTTTCTTATTAATTTGCAAAAATTCTTTATATATTTGAGATATGAGTTCTTTATCTTACATGTATTATAATTACCTTTTTGCATTCTGCGGCTTGCCTTTCATTCTCTTAATGATATATTTTTTGATTAACACATGTTGATTTTAAAATAATTTGTCATCTTTTTAACTAGAGTTTTTAATTACAGAATCATGTTATAAATATCATTCCTTTTCTCCATATTTGTAATAAATCCATTCACCTTGTATATGTGAGTCTATTTCTGAACACTCTATATCTTTCACTGGTCAGTTGGTCAATCCTAGCATCAATACCACACTGTCAATTATTGTGGATTTATAAGAGGTCTTGATATTTGATAACGTATGTCCTCCTACTTTGTTTTCATTCTTCAAGATTACCTTGGCTATTTGTGCATTTCCACACAAATTTTAGAATCAGTTTGTCAATTTCCAAAAAACTTACTGGGATGTTGATTTGTACTGGGTTGAATTTATATATCAATATGAAGAGAATGAACATTTTTATAACATAGAATCTTCTAGTTCATAAACATTGTATATCACTTCATTTGTTAAGATTTCTTTATTTTCCTCCATAATATTCTGTAGCTTCCAGCATAAGGATTTTATGTACTTGTGGCTAAATTTATTCTGAGTACTTGATATTTTTTGATGCTACTATAAATGGTATAAGTTTTTAAATTTCGTTCTTTATTTTTTATGGTATATAAAACATGTCACTGATTTTCACATGTTGACTTTTGTTATGTATGCAGTAATTTTGCTGAATTCATTTATTAACCTTAGTCTAATTTTGAGTTTTCTATCACTTACACAATCATGTACACAACCATCTGCAAATGACTATTTTATTTCTTCCTTTCTAATCCTCATGACTTTATTTTGATTTATTACACTAGCTATGGTCTCCATTACAATACTGAATGTGGTGATGACACTATTCAAAAGTAAAAGTTTCAATATTTCAGTATTAAGGACAAAGATGGCTTTGTAGATACTCTTTATCAGAATAAAAGTTCCCTTCTATTTATAGTTTAATGAAAATATTTTTTTAATATCATGAATAGGAGCTTTATTTTTCAAAGGTGTTTTCTGCATCTACTGAGATCATCTAAAGATTGTTCAGCCTTTTCCGATTAGTGAAATTATATTGATTTTCAAACATGATATTAACCACCCTTGTTATGCATTATCCTCTGTTTGTATTGCTCAGTTCAATTTTCTAATATTGTTTTGAGGAGGTGGAGGCATATTTTTGCAACTGTATTCATGATAGAAATTGGTTTGTAATATTCCCTTCTTGTATTTGTCAGGTTTTGTTATCAAGATTATCCTGATCTCATAAAGATGGTTCTTTTTTTTTTCTATTCTCTGTTAGGATTTATGAAAGATCATTATTTCTCCCTTAAATTTTGAGAAGAATTCACCAAGGAAGGCATCTACACCTAGTGTTTTCTTTGTGGGAAGGTTGTTATAGATTCAATTTAATACAAGTCAAACTATTGATATGACCTATTTATCCTTATGTTAGTTCTGCAAAGTTTTATATTTGATGAATTTCTATACCTCATCCAAACCGTGAATATATTGGCTAACGTTCTTTATTAATATTTGTATTATGTTTTTGATTGCTATAGGGTCTGAACTGGTATCTCTTTGCTATTCCTGATATCTATATTTCTCTATTTTATTGTCCATACTTATAATGGCTTTATCATTTTGTCAAATTTTCAAAAAAATCAACTTTTGGCTTTGCTGATTTTGTTTTCTATTGTACTGATTTTTGATACCTTTATTATTCCTTCTTTTTTCCTTTCATTAAGTTTAATTTGTTTTCTTTTTGAAGCTTCTTGAGATGAAAGCTTAAGTCATAATTGCTTTCCTTTTTTCTTTTCTAATATTTGCACTGAAGGTATAAATTTTTTCTAAAGCTGTTTTAGCTAAATCCCATAAGCCATATTTATTTTCATTATCATTCATCAAAATATTTTATGATTTCTATCTTAATTTTTAGTTTAATCCGAAGATTGTTTATATTTTTCAATTCTGGGAATATTCTAGTTATCTTTTTGTTACTTATTTTTAGCTTAATCCCATTATTGTCAGAGATAGACTTTAAATGACTTCAATACTTTGAAATGGGTTGAAGTTTATGCTTTGTCATATGGTTATTTTGGTAAGTTTCCCATGTACAGTTAAAAAGCACAGGAATTCTATTGTTGTAAGGTACAATGTTTTATATATTCATTAACCAAAGTTGATTCACAGTATTGTTTAGATATTTTATAAACTTATTGTTTTGTGTGCTTGTTCATCAAGCTATTGAAAAATATGTTAAATGTTTCTCTCCCTTATTGTGGTGGTCTATTTCATCTTTTAGTTCTGCTAATTTTTGTTATGTATTTTGAAGCTATGTTATTTTGTATGCACTGATTAGAACAGTGCTATTTTTTCTCAAAAGAGTGACTTCTTTAGCACCATGAAATGTCCTCTTCATGTCTAGCTTCTTATTTTTTCATGTCTGTATTTTTTCATTGTATATTGGATAGTAAATTAAAAAAAAACATAGAAATTTTAATCTAAATGAAGTTACCCTCTCCTCTGTTAGGCAGATAGAGTGAAGGACTGATCTCAACCACATCAGGGATTAAACTGAGTTAGGCTTAATTATAGCTTTAGTAAACCTCAGTCTGCCTCTGGTTCAACACTGTTATCAGCACAGTGTTGAAGATTTTCAACTGACAGTCTAATTGGTCTTTGACTCCTCAATATGGCATAATAATGGAAGATTCAGACCTGTCCTCAGAGGTTTTCAGCTTACCTCTTTAACTCTCCCATCTCATAGAGTTCCAAATTTTGGCAAATATCTTAAGGGAGAAATGGGTGTGTTTAAGGTCCCTCGAGTCTCCCATCTTGTCACTCAGGTACCACATGAATGTCAAGATCTATATTGATTTCTCTGCTTCCTGCATCAGCCTCTTGCTACAGCCAAGCCTGAATTTCAGCTTCCAGCTGAGGCTGGAATTAGTAAATGCACCCATGTGAAAAGAGCTGTAGGTCTTCAGTAACATTTTAGTACTCAGTGTGCCTTGTTTGCAGACCCATTCTCTTAAGCACTACAAGACTGAAAGAGAATTCACTTTGCCTTATAGAAACATCAGCCCAGTTCTTTAACTTTCAATACAAACTTAAAATTCAGCAAATATCTTATGAGGAAAATTTCCAATTGTGTCCCATATTAGTCAGAGTCTTCAGAGAAAAAGAACCAACAGAGGATATATATCTATTGGCTGAAGACCCAGGAAAGCCAATGGTATAATTCGGTTTGAGTGTGAAAGCTTGAGAACTGGGAGTGCCAAGGTCCAGAGGCAGGAGAAGAGGGATGTCCCAGTTCAAGCAAAGAGAAAAAATTCACTCTTCCTCTGTCTTTTTGTTCTATTCAAGCTCTCAAAAGATTGGATGTTGCCCTCCCACATCGATGAGGGAGATCTTCTTTACTCAGTCTATTGATTCAAATAATAACCTCTCTAGACACAGACTCTCAGACACATCCAGGAATAAAGTTTTAGCAACTAAGCACTTTTTAGCCTAATGAAGTTAACACATAAAATTAACCATCACATCACCCTAGTCCCATGGAACCACCAAAAGCACCATTGCTTTCTCCATTCTCCAGCAGGCCACTTCCTGGCCAACCCCTAATCCTAGCTCAGAATCAGAATCAGTAACTTTCCCCTACAGGGCCAGGAACAGTCCTAAAATGTCCTCCCATCCTGGAATTTTAGCCTAGCTATTCATCATCTTTGCTTCTATAGTTCTCTGATGCCTTTAAAATGGATTCTTTTTTGTCATTTATCCAGCTGTGTCTAGATGTTAGCTGTTGCTAATCCTGCCATAAACTATTCCATCCTACTTGGAAACAGAAGTTAAAACATAATATTAAATATGTATAATTTGATATAAGTACTATGCTCACCTGCAAGGCCAGGTTTCAAACCTGGTTGCTTGTTTGTTTCATACATTTTTAATATAAAATTGGGGATTCCTGCTACAGTCTTTCCTTGGTCTGAGCGGGTACCTCCTTTTAATGCAGAGTGATATACCCCACGGGGCATGTTTACCATTTCTTGCTTCACAAGTGATCTAAAAAATTCCTCCAAAGCTGAAAGAGATAAAAGAAGATCAAAAGTAAATACTGTATGCTAGGAGAGAAACATTCACTCTTGACTCATACATAAATACACATGCACACACACATCTTAGCCTATTTCATGTCAAACTTCACAAAGTAAAAAACTCTTGATTCTCATCCCTTTTTCAGTCTTCCTCAAGTCAGAACATGATACCTAGCTTCTCAAGGTTAAATATTTAGTCATTCTTAATTTTCCTCTTTCCCATACTCCTTATATGGACTCCATCAGCAATTCCTTCTAGATCTACCTTAAAAAATATATCCCAAATACATCCATTTCTCCCCATTTTCACTTTACTAGGCAAGTCATTATCTCCTTGCTTCATCATCTGGACTAATTTAAAAACTAGTTTCTTGGTTTCTCCTCCTCATGGCCACCCCTACAAACCATTCTCTACCCAGAAGCCAGAACTGTATATCATTCCCCTCCCTAATATCTTTCAATAGATGTTCACTGTACACAGAATAACATCAACACTTCTGGCAATGATCAAGGCTTTCTATGATCTGGCCCCTAACTCCCCCTCTAACCTCATCTCTAACCACCCGTGATCCTTGCTAGCTATGTTAAAGGCACACTTTCACGTGGCCTTTTTCCTATTCCTCAATAACACAAAGTTCATAACTAAGCCAGGGCCACCATACTTGCTATTCCTTCCACCTTGTACACACTAGTCCCAGATTTCCATTTGAATGTCTCTTTCTTGTCATTTAGGTATTTCCAGAGTGGGCTTTTATTACTATCAGTCTGTAGCAATATCTGTACAATTATTAAAAAGCAAAGTATTAGTTCATTATTTTTTTTGCTTTTGTCTTCCTTCTAATTAATCTCAAGATCTTTATAGCTTGATAAAGCTATAAAAAGAAGGATCCACCTAATTAAATTGGAATGTCATTTTGAAGAGCTCTAAAAGTCTTCTTTAAATGATCATGATAAAATTAAAGACAGTAAGTGCTCCCTGGGGCATCTATTATGTGCCCAGTTCTGTCATTCTTATGTAGAAGCATCATAAATGCACCCAAACTTCTCCATTCAAAGCCCAAGAGAACACTTATGTGGGATGCTTCTCCATTTACACATCCAGATCCAACCTCTCTCCCTCTCAACCCTGCTCTGTGCTCCAGAAAAATAATTTTTCACAATTGTATCAACAGGCTCCCTTGTCCTCTGGCTTCATCCAAGGGACACTGGCAAGAGGTCAAACAGTGGAACAGAGTGAGGTTAGGGCATGTATTCTCCAGACAATCACCTGCAGGATTGAATAGGGTGCCTGCTTATGAAAGCCCTGGCTTCCCTTAGGCAGCCCTATTTATGATCCAGATACTCTTATTCTCTTAACTGCTACCTCCCCATACCTCTTCAGGTTGAGGAACATTAACCACTCTGGGATGATTCATCACAGATTATAAATTTCCTTTAACCCTGACAACATAACTGTAAATATTCTCTTTATTAAACTCTTAACTACTCTATCTGAATGTACCTTTCTTCTCAAGACCGTAATCAATACATCATCTAAATGAAAGAGATGAGGAACATTCAATTGCAGGCCGTATACCCCAATACCTGCATTCACATGCACCATCTTTCCCAGCCACTAATCTAGCAAGTAGGACTTTTTCCTCATTATCCTTAAGGCTTGCCCTACTCTCTTCCTTCCAGATGAGCAGTTGAGAATTTGAAAAGAGCTGAAAATATGTAGGACACAGCATTAGAAATAAATTTTTAAAACAATTCAAATGTGCTTCAACAACAGGTGAGTGGATAAAATAATTGTAGTACGTCTTACAATGAAATACTAAATAATAAAAAACAAGAATTCATACCGACAAACTTTTGGATGAATTCAAAGACATTATGCTGAGTAAAAATTTAAAAAAGCTAATCCCCAAAATTTACATGCCGTATTTCAAAAAAAAACTAGTAAAATCCAAATGGATCTATAGTTAACAGTCTTGTACCAATGTGAATTTCTTGGATTTAATAATGAACTAAGGTTATGTGAGATGTTACCAATGGGAGCAATGGGGTAAAAGTACACAGACACTCTCTAAACTGCTTTTGCAACATCTTATAAGTATAAAAAAAAAAAATTAAATCCATACCAGTAATACTCCTGTTTAAAATAATGAAAATTACTAGATTTACTTTATCGTTGCTTTTGTGTTTACTTGAAAGAAAATAAGAGGAGAAAAGCGCCAGGATTCATTAACATTCAGTGCAATCCTGTTTTCTGCCTACTGTACTTAGAGATCTAACATATGTAACTGTCTTGAATCTTTTAAGGTAAACATTCCTGAGGTTGGTCCTTTTTCCTAGTTCATTTTTGAGTTCTCCAGTAATTCCTGGAAAAAGCGAGGCACAGAAAAATGAAGAAATTTGCCCACGGTGACATGGTCTGCCGGGAACAAATAGTATCTAGACCACTCATCTGACTCCTACTGAATTTTCTCAAACAGATACAGTTGTTGCTCTCAAATCCTCCCTTCTTTCTCAAGTAAAGCCACCAATAATCATCAAGTACAAATCACGTTGCAGAGCCAGTTAACGGCCACCACAGCACTGTACAGACTGGGGGGACAGAAACCACAGCATGCAAGTGTATTCCCTCTCCTCCTTCTTCTCATACCACAAGCCTGGGGTGAGGGATTTCCCATATAAGAGGGAACAACGTCATTTAAAAAGCTCAAGAGGACTTTTAATTCCAAGGCTATTTTAAGACACAGGAGGAACTTTGGTAACCGAAGGCATTTTCCTTCCTCAGACTCATTATAAACTGAAGGAAAGGTCCTTGACTCTAAGGTAGGAAGTGGAGAGGAAGAAGAGAAGAACGAGAAACACATCTTTAAGGTCCGTTCTGGAAGTCGGAAGAAAATAAAAGGTGAACTCTTTGTTTAAGTTGTACCATTCCATTTTCTCTAATGAAAGGAGGTGGGGATTTGGGAAAGGAGCTTTGTCTAGAAATAAATAATATATATTTGGCTGAATTCCCTGGGAATCTTCACGTGGGATAAAACCAAGGGAAAACCTTTCAACATTATAGGCTAGTGAGATTATGATTGAGAAGATGAGATTTCTTGTGTTGAACATAATTTTCAGAAATTAAATTTTTACACCCATAAATGCTCAGGGGAGAATTGGGACAGAACCAGTAATAGAGTCATGCTCTGCAAAATATTGGCTAATGTTAAATTAGAATAATTAGATATAATTAGAATAAATTTTTTAAACGCCAAGGTCCTATAAACTTTATATCAAAACTGAATGACCATACAATTTGATCTACTCTTAAAAGGCATTAATTTATAGTTCTCAGATATTCGTATCATCTTTGGAGTAATATGAAAGAATAAATTATAATGATGAAACTACCCAGTAAATCTTGAGTCTAATGATCTTTTTACTTAACTTATATAATAATGAACCATATTTGAATCAGTGACTTAAAGTCACAATGACAATTTGTCTTACAAAATAAATTTAGCATTTGAAATGACTTTTGGTTTTTCAGTAAAAATGATTATTTAAACTAATTTTTCAGTTCAATTTTATTCGAGTCTAACTTATTCAGTATATTTTGATACCATACTACCTCAGGCATTCTCTATAGAACAGATGGATACATTCTGAATTTCAAATAGAAAATAAGTATGTAAGATTAAAGCTGTAATATGTACACATCACAACGGAACACAATCAGCTAGGTAAAATCACTGAAAAATGCTAGCTTTCCTGCCACTACATAAGAGTCACCTGGTAAAACCAAAGGAGCAGTAAGTGACAACAGTTTGAGATAACAAGAACCAGGAACTGAAAGATCCATATTCTTTTCGTCACCCTCATCATCTTCATCTTCATCTAGCTCATCAGGAATATGGATTTCTGGTCTTATCTGAAATAATAAAGAAGGAGATACTAAAACATTATGTAAAATCTTTTCTTTGTCCTTTTTATGTCAAGACAAGTTAAACTCATTGTTCTTTATGTCAAAAGACAATTAAAATTTATTTAAAATATTCTATTCATTTTCAGATTAACTAAATGTTAACCTCTAGTCATCTTATTATATATAACCCCAGATCCATGTAAAGAATTAATGATAATATAGTAAGAAAATCATCATAAGCCAATGTATGTCAGTAAACACTGACACATTCAATATCTTGGATTTCCATGATTCACAACTAAATATTTGCCTTGTCTGAATACATTTTTTAAAAAATTTGTAATTTTAGTCATATGTCTATGACAAAGCTTAAAATCTTCCAGTAGAATACATAGCAGAGATCAGGAAAGAACAAAAAGCTTTAGATGATTTTTTTTTTTTGAGATTTGGAAATTTGTTGCTATAGAATATAAAAACACTAAACTCTGTAATTGGTAGCTATACTTTATTGTGTCTGATTTACAATTTGAAGATCTTGTAGTTCCTCTGTGATTAGTTAGGTTTGTTTGAACCAAAAATAAAAAATGTAAAAAGATTACCGCTATTGTAGTTTCCACAAATATAATGTCAAGCAATTAATTAAATTTTTAATACTTTCAATGATATACCATCATAATGCCCACATTGAGATAATTAAGCATTAGGGGAGGAAATCAAAATATATAAAAGTGGTTGCTATAACCATAAAGTACCAGAATCCAGTCATTACCATTAGCCTGTCTCCCGGAGTTATTTTTAGAAATAATTAACAATTCCTGCAGACAGCCTTCTTCATAGGTCCCCAAAGCACTGTTCCATTTAGGAACTGAACTAAGTCAGGATTCTAGCAGGGGAATTTTAAAAAAAGAGGATATGCTTTTCTTAAGTATAATAACCTCAAATCCAATGAAGCCTTTCAACCATAACTAGTGTTCTCTTCAATAGTGAGTGAAAGCAACCTGACTACCTGAGCACTTTCTAAGATTTAATTCTGATTCAGTATTGAGTACCTAATTCTCAGAGGACTGAGCCAGCCATAATTAGAGATAACAATAATGTAAGCTCCACACAGGGCATGATGGCATGTGTTGATATCGGTGCATACCGGGTAAACCCTGGTGTGTTTGCAAAACTCTTGGTTCTCACAAGCGAGCTTTTCTAAGTGTTTCTGGTTTGCATACATACAAGGAAGTTGCCAGGTTTAGTATTATCAGGTGTAATCTTAGAGACTCTACCCAGTCCTACTTGTCTAAAAAATTTCAAAAAAGGAGTTGGTTCTGGGTCCATTTGCCTTGTTTCCTTACTTTTTACACATCATAGTGTAAACTGGAAATATTATTTGAAAAGCATACTGGGGAAACAGACAACAATGCCTACAGCTGGAGACTACATCAGAAACACATTACCATACCAGTCCATCTAAGCACTGGGAAGCTCTCATATATATCGTATTCACAACTGAAAGGAAACTTGGTAGGAGAGGGCAGATATAAACAATTAAGCTAATACAAAAACTTAGAGGGATGGTGAGGATGTGGATAAACAGAACCCTCATATTCTGTCGGTATGAATGTAAAACAATGCAGCCCATTTGGAAAACAGTTTGGCAATTTCTCAAAAAGTTAAATACAGTTATCATATACTCCAGCAATTCCACTTCTAGATATATAACTAAGAGAAGTGAAAATATATAATCACACAAGAATTTGCACACAAATATTCATAAATGTGAATGCATTATTCATAATAGTTAAAAAAATGAAGCAACTTAAATGCTTATCAACCGATGAATACAAAAATGAAATATGGCATATCTGTATAAAATTATTATTCTGTAATAAAAAAGTATGAAGTACAGATAAATACTACACATGAATGAAACTTGAAAACATTATGCTAAATGAAAGAAGTCACAAAAGACCACATATTATATGATTTCATTATAGGAAAGTTTCAGGCAAAGCAAATTTACAGAGACAGAAAGTAGATTAATAGTTGCTTAGGGCTAAGAAAGAGTAATGGGAATTGACTGCTGATAAACATTCTAAAATTAGATTGTGGTTGCACTGTGATTAGTTGCACAATACCTTGAATATACTAAAACTACTGAATTGTAAGCTTTAAATGGGTGAATTATATGAAATATGAATTATGTCTCAATAAAGCTGTTTGAAAAGAAAGTAAGGAGGGAGGAAAGAAAGGAGGGAGGAAAGGAGGAAGGAAGAAAGGCTATAAGAAAGGCAAAAAGGAAAAGGGAAAGGGAAAACAGGGATTAGAGTTGTTAGCAGCACAAGCAGAAGAGTAAGAAGCAGAAGCGGAAGCCACCACCACCTTCAGAGGGACTTTAGCTGGTGTATTAATTATGCCAAATGATCAAACGCTTCTAATTCCAGAATTATTTAGTATGAAAGGGAGACAATTATTTTTGCATACATTTTAGCCTATCCAGTCTTTATGCTCAGTAAACTAAATTACTTAAAACGAGTCATAATACCTAGGCCATCATCAGTATTTCTGAGAGCCACTATAGAAAGACCTATTAGATTGAGAATAAAAAAAAATCTAATCCACTCCTCCATCTTAAAGTGTCTAATTTCACAATCACGTAACTTAATGCCTATATTAATTTATCTGCTATATATTTAACAAACTACAGATGCACTGTAATTTAAGCATAGATGACACACTCTGCTAACTTATAATGGTATAATTACTCCTTCAATTTTGTTTCTTCAAAGGTGAGTTGATTCTCCTGAACAAATTAGCACTTATTGTTAGACCTTGGTTCCACACATTTCTGTTCTCCGCTCATCTCTTAAAGAACTGATTGTTCCCTATGCTAGCTCCAGTCTTTTCTCTTGGTTTGTGTGCAACAACTAAATATGATCAACGTGTACAATGAGTACAGCTAAAGAAAATCAAGAGATCTCATATAAAAAAATATCCACTAAAATTATATAATTTTGACAATTATATTACATTAGCTCCTGAAAGACCCAGGAAAACCACATATATAATTAAAACACATGCATGAATACATACAACCATGCCCTTCCCATTACAGCTAAGCTTTATTAAAGAAACTTAAAAAGTCAAATATAAAATGATAAACTACTTTTAAAATCTGCTTCCAACTGAATATTAGAAAGCTAATCATACAAAATGCCTCACTATGGGTTCTGATCCAGATAACCTTTCAACCACCTTTGTGTGTGTGTGACCTATGAAAATCCAGGAATTTGTATATAAACAAGATTTTATTTGGAACATGTCAAGTATGTGCATAAATTCATATAAAAAGAGAAACAGCTTCTGATGAATGCAGTGACATTCACTTAAATCAAAGCCGAACAGGTTACACCATATTAATACCAACTCAGCATGCATAATTATTACTTTTATATTACTCATTTCTAAAATTAACTCTGGAAATCAACAACACAATTTATCTTAAGATCTCTATAATAAAAATTTAATTTTTAAACAGCTGAATGTTTTTAATGAACTTAAGGCAGAGAGAAGAGTAAATCTTCTACCTAAATGTTTATCCATTATTGATTGTTTTACCAGAAAAGCAATCCTCTACAGTTTCTTTTTATTTTTGGTTTGGCTTGTTTTTTGGGGGGCGGGCGGGGGAAGGCAGAGCACTAGAGATAAGGCAGAGGAGAAGGATAAATAGCTTAAAAGAACAAAGAAATATTAACTAAAATTGAGAAAACATTTTTGTCTCTTTTTAAACATTAGAATTAACAGGTCCTCAAAGAAGCCCCTGAACTTTTTTGACCAAATTTAGATGTTTAGATGTAGGCCAACTTTGCATGTTTCAAGTGATTAATATTTTTACAAATCAACGAAACATATGGATTCATCCAACATTCCCAGCTCGTAAGATGATCGAGTACTTAGTACATATCCAATAAGTGATAATTAAACAAATGTATGTCTTGAGTGTCTCTCATCCATAATCTCACATAACTTTCTAATAACAAACCAATAACAAGAAAGATGAGTTCACGAATTTGGTATTCAAATTCCTAACTCACTTGGTAGCTCATTCAATGCTACTTTCAACCACATTTTCCATCTTACCTTAGATGTAATGTCTTATTCAACCCACACTCTTTTTTTTTTTTGATGTCTGCCACTCCTCTAACACCTTTTGTCTACCAGCCTGTTAGCTTTCAACAGGTTTCACCGTTTTAAATTGATGTATCAATCAACAAGAAATCTTTCTTTAGTGAATCCAAAGAAGGATAGTGCTTACAAAAGTAGCTGCATTATAATCCACAAATGGAGTCAGGTTGGTAGGGATGTATTGTATCTTTTTAAAAAATTTTTACTTGGAATTCATACTATGCTCATTTAGAGGATTATTTCACAAGTTTCCACAAGCAGAAAGAAAGAATGTGGGTGCATTCTCACCTTCAGTTTTGTAAGTGAAATTGCCCTTGGTTGTCTCTGACAACAAAGAACCTTAATTTTTAAATTATAGAAGTCCATACCTAGGGACTTTTGAAACAACTGAAAATAAGCTTTTACAGAAAATGAGCCTCAGTTTCAGATCACTGTCATAATCTTCAAAACAGAGGGGTGGTGGGGAGGGAGCTGCCTCGGTTGTCTCCTTAGCCTTTGAGGACTTTGAGGACATTGACCACTTTCTGGACTTTCAGTCTAGGTATTCAAACATCCAAACTGAAAGTCAGTAATCAATAAAAAGAAGAAGAATGCATGGTGCAGTCTTGGAAACAGTGATTATCTCTGAGGAGGCAGGATCTGTATCAAAAGTGGGCATCAAAAGCAAACAGATTCCTTTTAAATCACTTTTGTACCTTCACCTTAATCCAGCTGAGAATATCCACAATAGTGAACCACTACTTTTGGGAGGTAGGGCAGAAGAAAAGATTGAAAAGCATGACTAAAATACTCTAATGGTAAAAAAACCCAAGTATGCACAGAAACCCCAATTTAGAGTCACTAACTTTTATGTCAGAAGGTATAAAGAGCTATTTATGACTATTCGAGGATCAGAGAATATAGAGAATTAGCTTAAGAAAATACCTAATATTTACTGAGTATAGCAGTTATCTGAATATAAATTCCAACAAACATAATCAAAAGCTGGATATAACCCTAAAGTAGGAAAAAAAATATAAACATAACAACATTTAAAAAGGGAGAGACTAAATACTCAACAGTATATTAAAGCTGTTTAATAAAAGCCATTATTCCAGCTGGGATATTTCAAGAATAATAGCTAAAAATAAAGGTTATTATGCTGTAACCTAAGTTAGCAATTGCTTATTAAAATTAATAGAGGTATCTTCCCAGATGCTGCAACTAATCTATTGGTAGGAGTTTACACACCAAATTTACATGTCACTTTGGGTATTGCTAGTCACCACAGTGCAGTCTGCAGTCTCATCTTTTTTAATTTTATGAGTCATAAATCACTTTTTCTTAAGGCTTCCCATTTGCAATAACTGTGTGACAAGCCAACCAATCTGTTTTTGAGACCCCAATAACATAAGAAATCCTGCCTTACTTAGGATCTGGCAGTATAAGAGGCTATCCTTCAGTCCTGCTTCTGTGCTGGCTCCTAATCAATTCAATGAACAAAAGTTGTGCTAGTTCTTATCAGTGTCTGATCTATAAATTCAATCTAGAAGAAAGAGTCAACATATTTTAATGCCTGAAGATGCCTAGAAAGTCATACCCAAACTTCTTGCCATTTGACCTCAAGGACAGATTCTGGGTAAAGTTACACATCACTTCTTCTAACACAATGTCTGCTTTATACTCTAAAGGCATTCAACAAACATTTCTTTGCATTTGAATTAGTACAAACATTGAAATAAGACACAACTCCAGGATATAACCTAATAATTTAAAGCTGGTTCTATTAGGTAGATACTAGGAAATATATATTTTTAGTTTAGTGTAAATACTAAGATAATGTCACACTATGTGTTAACCCTCATCAAGTTCTCTGGAGCTAACATACACATCAATTCACACTAAACTAATAAACATCAGATTTTTTTTCACATGGCATCTCAATGCTGTATCACAAACAAAGACCTCTGGCTACACAGGAAGCATAAACCTTAGTTTGTGTAGGCTGTGCTTGGATTAGAAGTCCAAGATGGCACACTAACGTGCTTCCTATGGTGGCACAGATTTTCTGGAGTAAGCCATGGGCACAGGCATGCAGTCATATACTCAGTCACCTTAAGGGGATTTCATTTGCACCACAGGTGTCTTCCATCTGCTTCAAAGAGATTTAAATTCATTATCTGTGACTTCCAGGACCACCATAGACTCTTATAGATTAAACAGATAATATAAATTCTTATCTTTCATGGACATGTCTAGAGTTACATATACATCAATCAGGTATGAATCTCCTAAGGGAGGGGCGGTACAAATAAAGTTGTAAAACACAGCATTAAAGAGAGATCAGTGACAAAGCAAAAAGGCCTACCTGCTCAGGTAGATGAAGAATGGTGTGTTCTCCGGCACTAAAGTGTGCCAGTGATTTATATGCAGCATTTGCTATAACTGGGTCCTAGGTGGGGTAAAAGTAAAACAAAAGAAACAATATTTATTAAACATCAACGCTGAAATAAGAAAATCTTCCCTCACCAACTTCAAAGTTTTACTGTCAGTGCTTTGGAAATGGTATCCAAACCTTGCTTACTCTGTCCCAAAGCACTGGCCGGAGGTATCAGAAGTACTCAATTTTTAATCTTAGTTTGGATACTAAATATAACTCACAATCACTCAGGCCCCCATTCGGCAGTATGGTTAGTGGAAGGTGTATAAGAGTTTAGAGTGTGATAGTACTGGAATTGGATTCTGATGTTCCAGAAACTAATGCGGCAAGTGAGCCTCTGGAATCTTTCATTCATGAGTTGAGTATAATATCACCAACATCCTTTTCTCTATACTCCTTGATTAGAAACAACATCTAAAAAATGGACTGGAGTTCTGCTTGGTTGATATGTTTGTTGGTGGTTGAGGGACAAAGCAGGAAAGGTGAAGGGCCATGAAAAATATGAGACAATGGCAACAAATACCAGCTTCACAAAGTAATAAGTACACTTAATGGTATGAAAATATTAACAAGCATAAATTGAGAATATTTAAAACCTAAATTTATTAATAGCCTTAATTATTTTAAAATCAAGGGAGTTATATTTTTCATTCTAAGAATCTTATTTGACAGTTCTTTGCAAGTTTGGTTGTGTTCTGCTGACACCCCTTATAATAGTACCTTGCTTTGAGTGTGGGTCCAGAGGAAGCTGAGGACTTGAACTTTAAAATTCTGAAACATCAACAAATATCAGAATAAATTTTTAAAGCAAAGATAAAATGAAGAATAAACAATCTAAAGTAGCAAATATGGGAAATTAAATCACTTTAAAAATTATACCACTACTAATTGACTTATAATGTATTTACCCATTATTCATAAAATGAAAATACTCAGGAACAGACTCATCATTGAAACACATAGATAGTTTAAACATAATTAGATAAGATTATTAAACTTAGAAACCCAACTGTTTCTTACTGACCTCTCAAGTCCTAATACAAATGTCACCCCTCTCTTTCATGCTACTGTTCCTGATCCCGTACCCCAAAGACAGTTCTGTTTTCTCCAAGTGGCCCTATGGCACATGGCGTACTTCAGTATCTAGTATGATTATCTGCGTGCATGTGGTCAACTCTCTACTAGGTTGTACATTCCTTAGGGCAGTGACTGGCTTTTTAATTTAAAGGCCTAGACCACAAAGCCCAGAACATAAGGAATACAAAACTCAGTTCCTCAAATGGCAAATACTTAATGAATAATTGAGCACAAATGTCATTTATCTTCCAACACTCAATGTCTTCTTTGTTTAAGCCACATCCAACTTCTTGCACTTCTAAATCATTTAAGGCTCTTCTGTATTTCCTTGCTTTCACATAGTCTATTCCCCAATTTCCAATGGAAAGCAATATTTTAGAAGTTCTTCAGGATCCTGGTTTAATAACACCACTAAATAAGGTTGGTGTTATTAAGAATCCTGGTTACTTCCACCACCACACTTTCATAGCCCTTTGATTAACGGTGCTCATCAAGTATTATTACAATTATTACTGCCTATGCCTACTTTCTTTACCAACCGTAGAGCTTTCAGAAGGCAGAAAACGACAATTTGATGTAATGGAAAAATAAAGGCTATGGAGCTAGAAAGTCTTGGCTTTAGACACCAGCTTTCAATTAGAAACTACAGTATTGGTCAAATTACTTGTTTGGCATGTAGTAGATACTCAATGAATATTTGTTTAATGAATGGGTGGACCTTTTGAATCCTCAATTCCTTAGCTATAAAATGGAAAATAATAAATTTCTATCAGACATTAAAGCTAATTGTTATAAAGAAACAAGAAGAGTGCTAGAGTATAATAGGTACTTTAAAATAGTATCTATTATTATTTATTAGTATCTCTAAGGCCTAGTATAGTTTTAATAAATATAGTTTGAATCATGAATGAATGTACCAATCACTTTGCAAAGCAATTCAGAAAATACACTGATTGAAACATGGGCTCTATTTTCAACAAGCTTATAATTTAATGAGGAAAATATATGTGCATATATATATATATATATATGCACAAACACACGTATATATGTATCTACGTATATATATATATACATGTATATATACATACATATGTATACATATATATATATATACACATACACACACACACACACACACACATACACACACCGGTAGTATAAAATAGAAATAAATGTTCTTAGAAAAGTATAAATAAAAAAACTTTGGCAGGAATAGACTCTTGGTTGAAGAAAAATTCTCAAAGGATGGAATGAGTTAAAGCAATTCTTTACATACTAAAACAGATTTTTAAATTAGAGGTCAAAAAGGAAGTAATTCTAGACCAAAAGAACATGAACAAAGGAAAAGAAATAGAAAAGTTTGGAGGCAGATAAAGAAACTACAAGTGGTTCAGTTTTCCTGGAGTGCAAGAGGCAGAAAAATAGAGCGAGGCCAGACTGTAAAGGCCTTACTCATAAGATATAAAGAGGATGGACTTCATTTTAGGCAAACAGAAGGCCCTGAGGTGACTAGGGGATAGCAATGACATACAAAATGCTTTGGAAAAATTATACTGAACTCTGGCTTAAATCCAAACAAACTCTAAGCTGTTAAGAGAAAACAAATTATTTAAACACACACAGGGAAGGATGGATGGAGAAAGCAAAGAAATGAGATGAGAGGGAGGAGATGGGGAGTAAGAAGGGGAGAGAGAAAGGGACACAGAAAGAGAGACAGAGAGAGGTCTCCCTCTACATTTCTTTACTTCTGCTTCCAAGTAGACTATGGCCACTGAAGGGAAGAAACAGATGAATGGAATGGCCCCAAAACAGTCTATCTGAACAAAAGAGCAATCGTAATATTAATATGAACTTGAATATAAACCAAAATAAAGTTACAGTGGAAAGAGAATAAAATCTGAAGAGGAAAAAACACCTAATCCAAAAGACAATTTATAGCTACTGGTAAGCAAACATAAGAAACCCACATATTTCATATATTAATCTGTAATAAAAGCTAAATAACTCAAAGTACAAGCAATACAAACAAGGTATATGAGTTCAGTCCTTGAAGACAGAAAACAAATATATATAACATACCCTTTGGTTTTTTGTCTTAGCTTTTTTTCAGTAGCCTGTCAGACTTTCTGATAACATAAAGGTATGTAAAAGTTAATAATAGCCATAGAAGAAACTTTCGGTGAACTATATACTCTCAGAGTTTCAAACTGATTCTTTTTTTATACCTTAAAACAAAAGTCCAAATGTGGGAATAAATTCAGAATATCTTGTATTGGTTCAATCCTGTATTCAACAACTACTTACTAAATATGTATTATGTACCAGGTACTGTGCTAGGTATTGTATCCTCAGTAAGAACAAATTTGATTTTATTCACTGTGTGTATTTAGAAAAATTAAAAGTATTATCCTATAGTCCTGTCCTATCATGTGATCTAAAACATAGAGACTATTCTGGGATCTGAAAGAGTAGTTTGTTAGTCTGAGAAGCATTGAATCAAACTAAAAGTCCACTAAGACTTCAAGTGAAAATCAACTGCTGCTCTTTGAAGGAAAAGAAAAAAGGTAAGTATGAAAGGGAATATGGCTACAAAAGTGGAGACAAATGAATTTGCCACCCTTTCGATTTCAATCAAAGAAGAAATAGTGATAAAAATGTTAAGCAGGAATATATGAATCTTATAGCAAAGCATCTTCCACCAAGTTTTTCAGTTCATTACAATGACAAAAACTGAGTAGTTTATAAAATTATTTTCCTCTCCTAAGATGGCTTGATTTTATAATCATCCTCACTGAAGAGTACAGATGAAGATGATATATATATATATATATATATATATATATATATATATATACACACACATACACACACACACATATACCACAGAGAGAGGGAGGGAGGGAAGGAGAGGAGTAGTGGAGAGGATGCGAACATGTAAAAATCAAATCTCTATAGCAAAGCTAGGAGCAAAACACAGATGACAATATGTCTGCAACTACTGGGAGAGTCTGCCTGCTTTTGTAAAAATCTTTATACACTATTTAACAGTGAAAACACCAATGAAATGAATTTAAACTGTTGGCCTTGTGAATTCTATAATTTTAGAAACACTATTTTTAACATACTGACTTTTTAAAATCTTGACTCTACTCTCAGAATAAAAACTTGGTATCCTTTCTGTAAATAAGTCTTAAAGACACGGAACTGATAAGGGTGGATACCCTCCCACACCTAGAGTCCATAAATATATCACTATGTTCTCAGAACAAAAAGTGCTAAAGGATTTTTAGCAAAGAATAGAAATATTTCTTCTAAAAGTTATTATAAAGCACATGTCTTCCCAGTGTAGAAACAATCTATTGAGCTCCAAACACATACCTCATATTCAGCTGTATTGACTGTTAAGGAAGGAACCAGAGAAAACAGTTCACTGAGAGTCTTCAAAATGAGAGGTCTTGTATCACAACTCAGCTTTGGAGAGAGAGCATTCCAGGTGGAGCGAATACAAACAACCTGTGAGGCAAATAAAAAGTCAATACCTAACAAAAAGCCCAACTCCTGTGATACCATCAGCAAAAGCACTTTATTTCATTATAAGGAAACTTAAGGAAAGAACAAGAACATTCCTAGAAGGTATGATAAGGTATCACCTCTCAAAAGAAATTATTTAAACCAATATAAACTGCTGTTAAAGAAGATCCAGCCTGCCTCTCACGATGGCTTTTTTTACTACTTTATTTTAGTTAACCAAGAAAATAAAACTACCTCACCCTTGCCCCCCCACCACCAACACACACACTTGCACAGACAAGAAATTCAAATATATGATGATGGAAGGAGATTTGACTTTAAAAATAAATAAATAAAGTTCAGGTCTCTATCAAAAAAAAAGTCTACTTATAAAAAAAAATAAAACAAACTCCAGATTAGGTACATACATTGTTGAGGAACCAGTCTCTGAAACAAAGAATGGTAAGATAATGCTAGGACATTTCTAAAGGTATCCACACTTATAGTTTTTCAGCCCTGCTCAAATTACATCACCACTCAGAAAATTGGAATGTTAATAAACATAAATTAAATACTCTCAAATCATCTAACAAATTTTTAAAGGAGGTAGGAGAATAATTATGTTATTTAAAATAATAATTTAAGACTTTATTTTAAAAGTCACTTCAGATTTTTTAAGATGTTAAGTGATAAAATCTAAAACCCAACAAAAATGCTATTTTTAACTTGACACGATTTCCTTAAACAAGTATTCTTAGTTCACTTCAATATCTGGTTTTATGGATAGGCAAATGTCTTCTTAACTTCAATTCCAACTATAAAAGATGATTTCTTCACTGACAGATATTTACTAAAAATTTAAAACTCAGGCAGAAATAGTGCCAATATAGATCAATTAGACAAAGTTTAACAAAGGTTAATTTTCTAAAATATTCCAATTTTGTCTCTTAAGCTTGAATTAACATACACAATTTATCTCCCTTTACATACATAAACTAGAGAAGCTACATAGTCAGTAAAAATATGTCAAAAATAAATGTATAATATATATTTAAGGACACAGATTAAGGAGAAGCTCAAAGAAGACCGAGAAAGAGTATCTCAGAAAACTTGCATTCAGTACTTTTGCTCTTATTTTCTACTTTCCTTGAAAGAGCAGAAAAATGTTCTTTGACTTGGGATCCACTAAAAATTTGGATTCCATTAACATTTACTAAGGGCACTATTATGTGCCAGGCATGATAATGAGCAAATTTACACAAAGAAGTAGTTCTAATGTATACTTTCTTAAAAGCTTTTAACATCAAGTATATACCCAGAGTAGTATACAATACAAAAGGAACAATAAAATATAAAACATAATCTAACCCGTCAAAGAACTTAGCACCCTGTTGAAAAAGAAACGTATATAATTCTAAATTACTGGTAAACAAAAAGGTATAGGATTAGATTTTGAACTATGTTCAACAGAAAATAGTTTCAAAAGGAATCTAGGAAGGAAAGATATGCCAGTGGATGGGAATCATCAGAGATGGTATCAAGGGGCAGTAAGTCTTAAGATGGGACTTGAAGGAGGAATGGACAAAACCAGGCAGACACTCCAAAAGGAAATGGAAAACAAAAGTCAAAACATACAAGAAAAGGATGCTGTAGGCACCAAAAGCATGAGTACTAGTGAGAAAAGGCTCATGGATCAGAGAGTACCTGTAATATCAAAGCAGTGTGAATGAGAATCAAAAAGAAAAGGCAGCCTCTAGAGATTTCTGAATTAAGGAATAAATAAAATTAAAATGCTACTTTTGAAAGATTCATCTGGTAGTCTTATAGCCAAAGTCAAAGCAGTCATCTACCTCTCTCTCTCTCTCCAATTCCTATAACATAAACACCCTAAAACATTTTCTAAAGATCATATGCTCAGTATACCCACTAATCGTCCATGTTTTCCTCTCACCTTAAATGCCTATCCAACTTCAATCTATGTTGTTTCAAGACCCAGTTCAGATCTCACTTCCACAGTTAAGTGTCCTCTTACAATTCAAGCCCTCATTTTATTCTTTTCTTTCCTCCAACTTCTAACACTTAAAACTCTGTATCACCCAATTTAGCATTTAATTATATACTGCCTAATATTGTTCACTCTTTTCGTGAATGCAAGTTGTCGCCTCAACTAGATATTAAGCTTTTTTTTAAAGACAATGACCACATCTTACAGTTCTCATTCCTCACTACTTAGCACAGTAATAAGTATATAACAGATTATCAGTACTTAACTATTGATGGTACTGGAACCTGAGCAATATAAATTTAAGGTAGAGAGTAAAGAATTAAAAGAACTTGGAGAACAAGGCAGACCACGTTGGAGCCAAGCCCAGCTGATAAGGACGTGTGGCTTGCCGTTTTCACAAACATGCTGGGCAAATCTCTCTTCCTGCTTGTCATTTTCTATCATGTGGCAGTCAACAATCCCAAGAAGCAGAATTTTAAGTAGCGCTTTCTCTGCCCCAGGGTTCCAGGGCATAGTCTGGGGCAAGATAGAGGGAGTGAGGGGCCTTCACTCTTCACTTCATCCCTTCTATCCATCACAACATAAAAAGTAACTACACCTGGATTTTTCCATACTTTAATTTCCACGAAGTCTTCCTTAACCCTATGGAGCAAGAAGCTGCCACTGAGTAGGGCTCAGTATAAGGGCTGCTTTCTTTTCTACTCCCCGCTCATGATTGGAGTCAGAAACCCCACCCTCTCCCATTTCCTAGCTATGTGACTATGAAAAAGTCATTAATCTCCTTCAATCTGTTTCTCCAGCTGCAAAGCAGACATACTACTAGTAACACTTGCTCTGTGTATAGTAACAGGTTAACAGTAAAGGCCATATTGATTGAGACAACCGTACGCAAACGTGCTTTAGACATTGTAAAAGATGATTGTTGCTGTTATGACCAATGGAACAAATAATGAATCCCAAAAGAATCAGAGCCTTTGCTTTTAATTCTTGTGTGGTAAGAATGACCTTGTTCCTTCTCCAAGGAACAGATAGCTATCTTCTAATTTTACTTTCAGATGCTATTTCTAAAAATTCCTGAGAACGGCTTACTCCCTTTGCCCCATGCTTTACTCCAACAGAGGGAAAGCTTTATAAAAACAAAACAAAGCAAAACAAAAAAACCTTTAGGCTATGAAAACCACCTTATATGCCCTTTCATAATGAAGGTAAAAGAAAGTACCTTCACAATTAAAGGACTCAAGTCATCATCATGCTGTGAAGCCCTCTTAAGCTAATTCAGCACACGCAATTCACAAAACAGGATGCTTCTGTTACCAAAACACAATAACAGGGGATAAGAGGAGGTTTAAGGAGACACACTCAATGGAGCATAAACAATGGGAAAAATAACACTCTTTCTTATCCTCATAATAGGGGGTTAAAGGTTATATGTATAAAAAATGACTAGCACAGGTTTATTTAAGCAATTTCAGTCTCTTAACATCGAGACAAGTTTATTATTAAGGCAGTGTTATAGAAAATAATAGGAATGAATAATGAGTTTGCCTTTTTTAAGTACCTTATAATCTAAAGAATGGTAATAATGATGATTTCCTATTACAGTAGATCAACTTCTGTTCATGGCAAATAACATAAAGGTACATATCTAAATCTCGAACTGTGCCTTAGATAAAAAATATTTATAGTTGATGTGGTAAAGCTACTCACATATTAATGATCCCTAACATCACTATGGCATTTCCAAAAAAGGCACATCAGAGAGCTTTTAAATTATTCTGTATTTCTGAAAAACCATTTGGCAGTTTGCAGTGCAGACGTGTAATGCTAGTATCTGGATAGAAGAAGCTTAGGACTGTTAAATGCCACAGGGAAAAACAGAGAGGCAACTATTAAATGGATTGATCTAGATTATCAAGCCACCCACGGGACTCACTACCCAGCAGCCAGGAGTTTTAGGTTCCTCTTTTATTCCCCCATGTGAGAAGCTGCAGCTTCCCTGGGATACCTCCCTATAGGGAACAATATCTTCCAATGCAAACTCCATTGATTTCACGGCAGGAACAGAAAAAAATGACACAAAGAGCTCCCTGCAGGGATGTTCACTTCTCAGTTTTCCGAAATTCTGTATGGATTAATTATCTATTTGATGTTGAACATTCTTCTGGCATGAATTAGCAAACTCACAGTAAGTTTGTCAGAAATATCCTTTCACAGAAAAATATTCAGATAAGTAGAGTCTAACCTCCAAGGTAATAAGGAAAAATAATAAAAATTCAAGCAAAATAGCTTAAAATTTCCCAGAACTGAACTGCCAGAAAGTTGTCCAGCAGATACAAAATTGATAGCAAACTGAGTATCCACCGGCAACAAGAATAAAATATCATCCACCTAATTTTTAAAAAGGGCTAAAGGGACTATTATGACTACACCAGAGAAAGAGACCAAGAAATAGTCTAGTGCCATTTCATACTGAAAAATCAACATGCTGTGTATCAAAAATAATTGATGATTAAGCAGTCACTTCAGATACTCTAAAAACACTTTAGAAAGCAATTTTAAACTGCAAAGACGAAGCTTTTAGGAATATCTATTGAGTTCAGTCCACTTTCGAATATGAAATTCCATGAATACATTTCTAAGTAACAAATGTTGACAGTTACTGAAACTTAACCTGATTGCATGTTCACTGAAAATGATTCTTCTACCCCGCTTCACTCCCGCTACGTATCCACAGATTTAGATAACAGAACAGATGAATTCTTCATGGATAACAATATTGAAGGTCAGTTTCTCAGGCCTGTATGGCTTATATAGATCGATCTACACAACTCAATAACAAGAAGGAAACATACCTATGACCCCCTTCCCAAAGAAACAAATGGGTTCTTGATTAATAAAAACCAAAGGCAAAACTTATAATCTAAAAGTTCAAGAGAAAGGAAAAAAAAAAACTTTTTTGGAGGCCTTTTTTTTAGGAATTTGTTCTTTAATGTTAAAAGCCAGTGAAATAGTATAAAAATGGTTTCCCAAAACAAAGTTTGAACAAGTATAAACAAATCTTTCGAGCCACACAAATGCAGCATCTAGCACAGCACTTGGCATGTAAAAAAGCACTCCCCTCAAAATAAATTTTTTGAATGAATGGTGCTAATTGGCTCACCACCAACTAGAACAGGACTGGGTACATTTTCTGCCAAGGGCCAGAGACTTAATATTTTAGGCTTTGTGGGACACACAGTCTCTGTCACAACTACTCAACTCTGACATTGTATCATGAAAGCAGCTATTGATTAAAACAACATAAATATGTTGCAAATATTAATAAATAATCACTAAACATAAAAAAATCAGAAAAAGTGTGCCTTGTGGAAAAAAGAGATGGCAACCTGATTTAAAAAATGCTTCCCCAAAATATTTTGAATTGTCTTTTTGTCTGATGCTCTGAAGTTTTAGACCTAAGAAATATTTACAATAAGAAATCTGCCTTCCTTTTATAGAGTAGAAAGGGGACAATTATGAAAGGGGAGTTTAGGAAAGGAGAAACAACATGATCTCAGGCAGATAAATAAATATCAGTGGAAAACAGACAGTCACTGCAAGTTGTAGATGCTAAGTCCATGGACCCAAGTCTCTTGAGACAGCAAATCCAAAGCACTCCTAAGTGAATACTGAGTTCGAAAATTCAAATTACTATGTATATAAAAAATCCACAACTCTAATAGAGCTATGTCTTTTTAAATTATTCTCAGAAGTCTACACTGCAACTGAATAACTATATCAGAAATCCCAGAAAAACATCAGTATTATAGCGATAGTCAAAGAATCTTTCAAGAAAGCAAACCACAACTGCTGGAGGAAAGAAGATAATTGATTTTCAAAAAAGTCTGCCTGTCACAGAAAATAATATTTTAAAAAATGAGGAAACAAAAGGTTCCAAAAAGAAATGTTGGCATAGTAATAGAATCAAGAAAGTATAGGGCCCTGGAGCCCAGCAGAGGGGGGAGATGTTTGTCAGGAGAGCTTTCCATGGCTTCTTACACTCCCAAGAATAGGAAAAGTCCATTGGCTTTGCCCGTAATAAAGTCTTTTTTTTTTTTTTTATTTCCTATCCAAATTAAAACTTAAACTATTTTCTAATTAAACCTCTTCATTATAAAAAATTAAGAGTAAAGTAATGCTTTCCCCATCCCCAACTCTTTTCAAACCATTGTCCATTTGCATCAGAAATGTCAACCTGCTAAATAATAAAGGCCTTTGCAAAGATTAAGATGCAAAAACATCTATCAGAGTGTGGTTTATAATATAAAAAAAATCAAAACAAAACAGAAAACAATTTAAGTATCCCACAATAGGAAATTCATTAACTACTTTATAGTCGTGTGCTCTTTCAATTAGATGTCAGAAGTAGATTATCAACATGACATGGTGCCCATGATAAACTGCTGGCTGAAAAACAGGTTACAAAAGAATATTACAGCATGATCTGTTTTTATTATATACATATCTCTGGGGTTTATAAGTGATTTTTAACCTTTTTATAAGTCCTAACTTCTGGCTTTCCTCTTAAATACACATAATACTTGAGGTATATTTTAAGAAAAATATATACTCATTTAATGAATTTGAGCCTTAACCGTTTTTCTCTAATTAAGATCGTTTTGATTCTCCCACTTTCCCACAGCTTACATTCAGGTTTATTTTCATATGTCACCTAAAATTAGTGTATTTTTAAAATGACATTTGGCAAAGTAAGCATTCTTTTGTACAAACTGACAATTATGTTTCCTCTATCCATTCAACTAAATTAGTATTTATTTAGAGAAACTTGTATGTTTACTATAGCTGTTCTTATTTTATAAAATGGAGCCAAACATCTACCACCACACATGGAAAACCTAATAAAATTCTAGATTTCTCTATACACCATTATTGCCAGGCATGATCATTGTTGCTCCTTCTGCAAAGCATAAACAAGAATTAATAACTATTCCTGCCACATCAACTAAATATACGGCTAGTGATAACTATACAATCCAAAACACATGAATGAAAAATAATCCTGCACAAAACTGAAAAAATTCTGAACAGATGAACTAAAGAGCTTCCTGTAGGGTCTCAAAGAAAGTAATAGACAGTGGCATCTTAAGAATTTAGATTTAAGATGCTACAATATGGATGAACCTTGAAAACATTAGGCTATGTGAAAGAAGCTGGTCGCAAAATACCACATATTGTATGACTTATTTATACGAAATGGAAAACAGGCAAATAGAAACAGAAAGTATCTCATTGGCTGTATAGGGCTGGGGCAGGGGAAGGAAAGAGGCACTGTGGGGTGATGGCTAAGGGGTGTGAAGTTTCTTTTGGTAATGATGAAAACATTCTAAACTTGATTGTAGTAATGGTCATAAAACTATGAATACACTAAAAACCATCAAATTGTACACAATAAATGGGTGAATTATGTTGTATGTGAATTTTATCTCATTAAAGCTTTCTAAAAAAATAAATAAGTTTAGATCTACTGTGGTTCTCATTAAAGCTTTTACCAAAAAAAAAAAAAAAAGAAAAAAAAGTTTAAATCCAGTGTGGTTCTACTTGAGACTAGGGGAATGGGTATTTTGGTAGCAGAGAACTAGTGTTGTATTATATTTTTATTAGCCAGGAATCTTCAGAGAAACAGAACCAACAGGAGATTGATTACAGATAGATCAGACATCAGATGAGATAGATGATAGATAGGTAGATGATATATAGACAGACAGATAGATAGATAAATAGATAATTTATTATAGTAATTGACTCACACAGTTATGGAGTCTGAGTAATCTCATAATCAGCCAGCTGCAAGCTGGAGAACCAGGAAAAATGGTGATATAATTCAATCCACATCCAAAGGCCTAAGAAGCAGGGGTCTGCCGCTGTTAAGTCCCACACTCGGAAGGCCTAAGAACCAGGAGATTCGATGTCCGAAAGCAAGAGAAAAATAGATGTCCCAGATCAAAAAAAGAAAGAATTTGCCCTTCCTTCACCTTTTTGTTCCACTGGGCCGTCAATTAACTGGATGATGCCATCCATAGGGGTGAGAGCGATGTCTTTACTTAGTCTACTAAGTAAAGTCTAATCAAAGGCTAATCTCTGCCAGAAACAGACAGACACACCCAGAAATGTTTGCCAGTTATTTGGCTATCTCTTAGGTCAAACTGACACATAAAATTAGCCATCATAGTGTTAATACCAACCTTACAAGGTTACTATAAAGATGATGCTTGTAAAGACTTATAGTACTTGGCAAGGGGTAAGCACTCAACAAATGTTTGTTCTTGGCATCAGTGTTAAGATTGCATTCTGTTTGTAATTCTTTAACTTCAGTAATTTTCCACAGATAGATCAGACATTGGACCACCATCCACTTTCAGCACTAGCCTGATTGTGCACCATCAGAATTCAACTTCCATGGGCACTTTAATTAACACTTTTTCTGGGATCGGATGAGCATTGACTTCTAGGGTGTTTATTTGTCATTTGATTCATCTAACAGCTACAGTTACCATAATACTTCCATAATGTTGTTTGGGGAAGTCTCCCAGGACAGTGGAAGAGATTTTTAAGCTCTTGTCTCTCCTTCATACACTTTTTTTCCTCACTCTTTTATAGTGAACTTTTGGCTGCTGAGACTGTTTGGGGTTGAAGCTAACCAAGTCCGATAAAAGGGAAAGAGGAGCACCAGGAAGCTGGCTGCTTCCACCTAGGTTGGCTGTAGCTTTAAGAAAAGGAAATAAAGGAGATTTGGAAGTTTCCTTTGACTCTGTGTAACCTAACCTTCAGAGTAGGAAAGAAGTCAACGCTAGACAGAAATTCCACATAGGAATAAAGGGTATGCATTTCTTCGCAGTGGCTTCTGAGTTTCAACCCTCAGAAACCTAACACAGCCACAGATCTCTAGTTAAGGCATATGTGGCTGAGGAAAGAGCATTGCAATGCAATGAGAGAACAACCACCCTCTAGTCCAGAATCTCTGAGGATAACCATCTACCTAAGTACAGAAGAGGTCTGAGGCCTTCATGCCACTCCTTCCTGCCACTCCCCATTCCCCATACCATAAGAAAGTAAATGTAAATTTTTATCACTACAATAATGATAATAAAATAAAAATTTAAGATTTCCTTTTATTTCTCATTTATTTCAATGTATCATATGGTTTATTATTAAGCAACTGTCACCAGGTTAGCATTTGCACAAGGCTCACATTTAGTACATAACTGAAAGAATCAAGGATTTAGTTACAATGGTCAACCATGTTTTCCAAAATATCAGGACACATGTGAAACACGTATATCTTATGCAGAAAACAATATAGGGAAAGCAGCACTCTGATATTATGCTAATAGGAATTCTTTATGAATAAAAATTATACATACTTGGGCCAGCAATTTCATTTCTAAATATTTATTTTTAAGGAAATCAAGATGTGTGCTACAGTTTAGCTCTAAGAATTGTCATTGTAGCACTAAATAACAGTAAAAAATGGGAAGCAAAACATCCATCAATAAAATACTGATAGAAGTATGTACATGTAATGCACAATAAAATACTATGTAGCCATTAAAAATATGTGTATATATATTGCTAGCAAAAGATGTACCTAATATATTAAGAGGACAAAATCAGGTTATGCTAAACAATATGCTTGGTACAATCTCATTTTTTTAAAAAACATTATAGAGATAGATGTATGTACAGAAAAAGATACAAAATTATATATGGCAAATTGTTTAGAGTTATCTATGAATAGTGACATTATAAGCAATTTTTTTGTTTCAAATTTTGCTTATCCATATTTTCTGATTTTTTAACAAACATCCTGTGTATTAAAAAAAAAACTTTAAGAACTCAATATGCTTATTCAAAAAAGTAAAAATTCATTGAAACAATAACAGAAAATGTGAAGTCAGAACTTTCTCAGATAATTCAAGATGTTTCGCAAACAAGCTGAAATTGAAATCTCATAATAGGCCAACCCCTCTGTTAAGAATTAGGACTAGAGGTGAATACAAAGAGCTTATTATACCCCCAAAGTAGCTCACAGAAAAAAAACATGGAAACAAACATTTACAGTAGGTTATGATGCTCAAATACAGAGGGACATTGTGAGGCAGGGAGGGAAGCACACAATCCTAAGGGGGGTAAGAAATTTCAAAAAGGAAAAACAAATTATTTAGTAAATTTCATTATGAGTTTCACATCTATGAAATGTAAATAGTAATAGTTTTACTGGCATTCTTAGGTTTGCTTACATTCACTAACCTTCTAAAGCAACTTATACTCATGCTTTGTAGGTTTTATCCAACAGCAAATAGGTATAAGTGTACCATGAATGATTTGCTCCAGGTCTCAAGCTTAGAATTAAAGTTTCCAGAGGATAGGAACTATGTCTGTCCTTTACATCATTTTATCTCCAGCATCTAATAGGTCTTGTGCCCAGCAGGCATAGAAATTTTAGTTGGATGAATAAACATGAATGAATAAATATAAATAAAATTGTCAGTTTAGCCTTTTCTCCATAAGGTTGGTTCAGAAAACAGGTTGTCTTGCCTGGCCCAAGGATGTCTTTCACTTGTAGCTTAGAATCAAGTCCCTCTTTAACATTGCTCTGCAACTGCTGATTAACCCTAAGTGCTTCTTAAGTTTTCCATGGCTAAACACTGTGTCTCCTGCTCTCTAATTCTCTAAGCCATTCTTCTTCACCTCCTTTTATTTATCAAGTGGCAGTAGACTATATCTTTCCTATGCCCTCCCCTTTGGGGTAGGGGTAGACAAGGGGATGAGGGATGAAAAGAGAAGTAAGGAACCAATTACATCACATTATATGATACAAAAATTAATTACATCACATGATATGATACAGGTTATTAAAAACCAATTTACATAAAAAATAGGGAACTACCACCAAACTCACAGAAATGTTGATAATTAAATGAAATAATCTGTCATACACTTAGTGTTGTGCCTTGACCACAAACATGAAGTAAGTGGAATATCTTTTTTCCCTTGTTTTTGTGGTTGTTAAATAATGACATTTGTTCCTAAATTACTCATTTAAAGACAATTCCTATAGGTGAGTGACATATCCTAGTTTCTTTAGAGTCAAGTCCCTTATTCCTTCAAAGCATTGCTATATCATCTAATAAAACAAAAATATGAAAAAAAGTCACCTTAAGCAAACCTTTTCATAATGACGGTAGTTATAACACTTTTGAAAGACGTCTTAGTTAAAGTTCCACACAAACATCTTCTAGACCAGTGACCTATAAACACGCTTGTTTGTACATCTCTACTGGTAACAAATTTTTAGCACACCAGCACATAGGTACACTTATTTATATCTTACTTAAATCAACTATAGAAAGAAAAATACTAGGTAAAGTAAGAATATTTTGAACAATGGTCCTTAATTTAAAAAAATGTATAACATCTTTAAGTTCAATAACCTTTGAACCTCCATATAATATAAACATCTGTCAGGGGAATCCCCAATTTCAGCACAAAATATTGTAAATAATATCTATCAATGAAAAGATGCTCCACACCATAACACCTGGAAACTGCAAATCAAAACTATAATGAGACACCACTTCATACCCAAGAGGATGGCTATAATAAAAGAAAGACAATGACAAATGTTGGTGAGAATGTGGAAAAATGGAAACTCTCATACCATAGCTAGCAAGAATGTGAAATGGCATTACCACTTGGAAAATTAGGCAATGACTTGAAAAGTTAAAAATAGACTTATCATATCACCCAGAATTTACATTCCTAGGTATATATAGCAAAAGAATTGAAAGTCCATACAAAAACTTGTATACAAATATTCACAGTGGCATTATCCATAATAGTGAAAAAGTAAAAACAATCCAAATGTCATTCAACTGATGAATGGATAAACAAAATAGTTTTACAATAGACTATTATCCAGTCACAAAAAAAGTGAAGTTCTAATGATCTTTGAAACAATTATGTTAGGTAAAAGAAGCCAGACACAAAAGAACACATTGTAAATTATTCCATTTACATGAAATGACCAGAATAGACAAATCCACAGAGATAGAAAGTGGTTGCTAGGGGCTGTGGGAAGAGGGGAATTGAGAGTGACTGCTAATGGTTAGAGGGTTTCTTTGGGGGGTTATATTTGCTTCCTAGGGCTGCTGTAACAAATTACCAGAAACTTAGTGGCTTGGAACAACTCAAATTTATTCTGTTACCATTCTGGAGGAAGAGTCTAAACAAGCATTCTGAAGCTAAAATCAAGTTTCTCTCTGGAGGCTCTAGAGGAGAATCTATTTACTTGCCTTTTCTAGTTTCTGGAAGTATCCTACAATTTTGGGCTCACAATGCCTTCCTCACATCACATCACCTTTTCTCCATCTGCTTCCCTTGTCACATCACCTTCTTCTTCGCATTCTATAGTCAAATTTCCCTCTGTCGTCTTCTTATAGGAATACTTGTAATTACATTTAAGGGGCCATCCAGATAATCCAGGGTAATCTCCTGGTCTCAAGACCCTTAATAACATATGCAAAGTCCCCTTTATAATATAGGGTAACACTCACAGGTTCCAGAGATGAGGACCTGGATATCTTTGGGGACTGTTGTTCAGCCCACCACAGGGGTGGTTTAAAGCACTCTGGAATTTGATAGTGGTGGGCAATGCACAACTTTTTGAATATTCTAAAAAAAATCAATGAATTGTACACTTTAAAAGAGTGAACGTCATGATATGTAAATTACAAAAGAACTGTTATTTTCTTTAAAATAATTTAGTTCTTTATGGAACTAAATATATATGTAATATATACACACATATATATGTAATATATATAACATATAAAATAATATACATATATATACACACACACACGTGTGTGTGTGTGTATCCTATAAATCTATTTAACTGATATGCAAAAACTGCAACAGATAGGCATATTCTAATAAAGAATAGAAGATGCTATATACCAGTCTTCATTAGAGACTCCCACTCTTCCTTTAGGATACCTGGCTACTATAGGTGACAACATGATAATATGATGGAAGTGTAAATAAAGAAACCGTCAATCCATATATTAAATATTATTAAAGCTTAATTTCTCTTTTTAACATAAATAACAAATATTCTAATATTTCCATCCCATAGCTCATGGGTAGACTTACACACAGAACACTTTAGAGACTGCTGCTCTTGACAATGGTCTCAAACTTCACTGCACATCTAAGTCATTGAGGAACTCATTAAGAAATAGAGAGTCTAGGTGTCATGTTTAGAGATTCTAATTCAGTATCCCAAACTACCAACAAACTTTTGAAGACCCTACTCTACACACTAAAAACCATTTCCACTCATTTTTCTATGAATTCCATAACCTGGATAGAGGAGCTGCATCAAACAAGTAAAAGAGAAGAAAATAAACTCCAACTGGAGTGAAGTGTAATGTAAAGAAACAAGGGGAATGGCATTCTTTTGTCTGACATGTATTTCAACCTCTTCGCATCAACGTCACATGGCCCTGTCAATTGCTTAAGTAAGTAAATTGCTCAAACAACTACTTACATAAATAGAGGCAATGTACCATGGCTCTAAAGCAAAAATAATCATACTGTGGAAAACATCTTGTTCATTACTGCTGAATTAGAACCTAGGACAATACATTACAGTGTGCTACTGTGAGAAGAATTAAGTCCAGCTTTTAATAAAGCTCAAAAACCAGAGAACAAGGCTTATATGACATGAAGTCATCTAAATCGTAAAAGACAAGTAATGTACACTCAAAATATTAAAGTCTTTAGAATAATATCCAACCAATAGTACAATCCACAGACTCTAAAAAATGCATTTCTGTCAGCTGTGAAAAGTCTCTTAAACTTGACACTAAATAACCTTAAAACAAAATGCATATATCATTTTTAAATACTGTTGCTAGATTTGTTCGCACATTAGAGAGGCATTCTGAGTAATTCGATACCTATGCAGAGACTTATCAAATTCTTGCTGTCTTAATTCCAAATATTTCCTAAGCAAGTTAACTGCCTTTTACTTAAAACAAGTGATTTCAGTCATCTAATCAAGATGAAGTGTAATTTGGAAATATTCGTGTTTCCAGAAATGAGTATCTTAGTGATATTTTATGCTAGGTAAGGAGAAGGTAAGATACTTCCATTCTTAATGAACACATTATATAACACAGAGATGAGCTTAAGCACCACAGATAATTTTATTTTTGATTTAAAAAAAATCCAGGTCAGTTAAAGATATATGCTGAATAAAATATTTTTTTAATAACAGATTCGTTTCTTGAAAGGTATCAAAACAACGCTTTTAATCTGATCTCAAATCCACAAAGCCATTCAAACTATTAATGCCATTTAGTCTACTATGCTCCTTCAGTGATTCTCTCTCTATACCCACATCCCCATTTACCTCCCAAAGAAAAACTCACCCCTTGTATAAGCTTAAACCAATATATTTTATTCTCTGGAATTGCAGAATGGCATACAATTAGCATCATTTTAGTCATGTCATTATTTCCAGCTCAGTGGCATTTATTCAGATGAGCACAATTTGCAACCTCTGAGCCCAGCTCTTCTGATGTTAACTGGCATCATTAAAACCCTCCCAGTGTCCAACTCGTTTGATCTTTTAAAGAATGCCCTGGGTCTGTGACCAAGAGCCGGAAACTCCTGGCTGGAAACCCTGAACTGCGTTCATGTTCGGTCACAGACTACTCACATCAGTTAATAATCCTCACAGACCATGATTCCAATTCAAGAGAGAAAACTTCTCAAATAAAAATTCTTTAAACACAAAATAAACAAAAAAAATGGATTAAAATAATGTACAGAGAGCAGGAGCGCAGGAGCAGCTCCTTAATGTTATAACTTCAAAAGTTAAGATTATAAATTTTTCAGAATAAAGTATCTTAAAAGGGCATAGCAAATCTGGGTATGGGAAAGGGCAGACAGCAGAGGAAAGAAGACTGAAGTACAAAAGCAAGAACAAAAAGTGGTGAAATTTTAAGAGCTGCAATTAAAAATTTTCTATTATAAGTTTTGATATAGTGCTCAACTCACATAATCTCCAAATGCTTTCTTTAAAAAAAAAATAAAAATAACCAATTAAAGATTACTGGGAAGTGTAATTCTTTTCTATTTTTTAAAAAAAAACCACAATTTTCATTTTCCCACACATTTCACACATGGCTTATGTGTGAATAGTATTCCATTATACGAACATATCATAGTAAGCTAAAATTTTATTTTGAAAATAAAAAAAATATTTAAAAATCTACTTACAGAATGACAAAGTAAATGTTACAATATCCACAAATGTTCAATAAAAGGCAAGTTCCTGCTGTCCTTTTAAAGCTAAAAATAAGGCCAAACTACAACTTTCAACTGCGAAGAGTCATTGTATAGCATATAAAAAGCTCAGCATGGAAACAGATTCAACAAATGTACAAAAAGCGTTTTCATGTCCAGGAAGAACCGAAGGCATCAAAAAACACGTCCCAACTACAAATAATGTAGAGCTCAGTTAGAAAAGACCAGCAAATTCCTTCTATAATGCATAACAAGTTAAACTTAAATCAACTCCTCTGCAAGGTTGAACAGGCAACCCACCTTTAAATATCCCCACAAACAAACCGTAAGAACAAACAAAAGAGGTTCCAGTGTAATAAATACTGAATCCACAGTAGGCGACAGAATCCTTACTGTACACAGAGAAAACCTGCCATGGGACAATGGATCACATTTCCATATTAAATTATATTTATCACGCTGAAAAATGCTTAAACAAAATACAGGATTTCTATTGGCTGTTTTGTACACCATACTCACTGCCTAAAACCTTCTAAACCTGCTGAGTCCCATTGAAAACCATTCCCACCCCATTGTGCTCAGAAGAAGCTGCTAGACAAAGGGTTGGGATGATGGGAGAGGGCAGGGACAACTACCTTCCCCTGTGATTTCAGAAAATAAATCAATAAAAGAGGATAGAATAGCCAAAACATAACCTTGGCATTGGGTATTTCCGGGAAAATCACTGCTGTGACAAATGGCCTGTAGTGAACTCTTCCAGCGGTCAAGAATCCCCAGGAAAGACCCCTCCCCTGCTTATCCATGCTCAATTGTACAATACTCTGCTTTGAAAATATAACACCCTCTTGGAGCTGGGCAAGATGAAAGAGCTTTTCTTCATGATCCTGCAACGCCTATTAATTTTTGCTACAACAGACTCACAGCTGATTAAGAAAACAGGGCTAACCCTGCCTCCATTCTCATCTGAAGACTTAAGAGAGAAAAGGTTACAGTGAATGAGCACTCCTTCACCATAACATATCAATTTTCATTTCTGTACTTTTTCTCCTCCAGCCTTGGGCATTTGTTTAGACTTGAAGTTCTTTTCCTCACTGAAACATCAGTAACAATGTTATTAGATTTCTATGCAAATTATTATGACTTATTCACTGCCACTCAGAGCACAGAAATCAATGACTGAAAGAGCAAAACTTAAACTGTCCCCAAAGTACACTCACACTTTTATCACAATTGGTAAAAGCAACATGATAGAGTGTGGGGGGGGAAGCACGGAATTATGGTTAAACCAAAGAACATTCAAATCTCCATGCAACCACGTTTCTATATCAATTTGGATGTTAGACTTTCTATACTCAAAAACATTCTCAGTGAAAGAAGCTACTCACACAAAAAAAAATTCATACATTGTAGTTTTATGAAATTCAGATTAGATCACAGTCCAGAAAATTTTCTCATGTCCCTTTCTAGTATATCCTCCTCTTCCTGGCCCTAAGTCAACCACTGTTGTGACTTCTACGCTCGTAGATTAATTTTGTCCAGTGAATTTTGTGTGAGTGGCTTCTTTCACTGAGCATGTTTTTGAGATTCAACCATGTTGTCCCAAGTAGCATGGTTCAATTCTTTTTGTTGCTGAATAGCTTTCCACTGTACATATAAATTAAGTAGCTTACCCACTGACCAGCTGATGGACATTTCAGATGTTTCCAAATATGCTATTCTCAATAAAGGTGAAAGAAACATTTTGTACAAGCAAAATTGTCCATAAGTATTCAAACTCTGATTTACATAAACATTAGTGGTTTTTATGAGGACAAACATTCTTAATATGGTAAACATTAAACTGTTCAGGATTGTTATTGATTACTGCTCAAAGATGACATCTATTAAGACAAGGGCTGGCAATCTACCAAAGGCAGATGACAAAATCATTTTAAGTGGCAAGGAAACAATGTTCCAGAAAAAGTTAAAACCAAACAATTAGCCAGGGCAGCTTTGCTTTCCTCTCTCCTAGCAACCCTCCTATATGACAGAATATATGCTATTGTATTCTTATTCTTAAATGACCATTTTCATTACGTATATTTTAGTTTTGGGTAAGAATGAAGGTAACAACTAATAATGCTTCATAGTTCTGCCTTCCTAGTAGTATCTGCATTATTTGGGGAGAGCAGAAGAAAGATGTATATTGGAGGGATGTAAAACAGTACAGCTTCTTTGGTTAAACATCGGATTATATGATTCAGCAATTCCACTCTTAGATATATACCCTAGAAATCTGAAACTTATGTCCACACAAGAACTTGTGCATAAATGTTCACAACAGCATTATTCATTACAGCCCCAAAGTAGAAACAACCCAAATGTCTACCAACTGATGAATGGATAAATAAAATGCAATATTACATAAATGCAGTATTACTCAACCATAAAAAGAAATGAAATAATGATACATGCTATGACAGAGATAAACCTTGAAAACATTATGCTAAGTGAAAGAAGCCAGACACAAAAGACCACATATTGCATGACTCCACTTATATGAAATATTAAAAAGAGACAAATCTATACAGAAATAAAATAGATTACTGGTTCCCTATGGCTGGAGTGTATGAAGGGCATGGAGTTTCTTTTGGGATAATGACATTGTTCTAAAATTGACTGTGGTAATAGATACACAACCCTGTAATACTTAAAAAGCCATGGAATTGTACACTGTAAATGGGTGAGTTGTACAGTATGTGAATTATATCTCATTACAGCTGTTTACATAAACAAGAAAGAAAAACTAAAGGTATCGGTGAGTCAGAGCCTCCTTCTTCTAGTCCCAAATATTCTTTTCCTCTGCTGCTTGAGGTTTAGAGAAAAATTCGTTTGCTGTCTTATATCTCTCCTTTACACTATTTCTAAATTGCAAATATATTTAGTGTACTTAACACAATGTTCTCTCCTACTAGACTGTGAGCTCCCAGAAGGCCAAAAATGTTTTATAAATCTTCATATCCAAGGAACCTTGCACAGCCTGGCTTACATTTTCAATATTTTTAAGGTTAATGCTTTTTGTGTTCTGCCTAGGGACTCCTTGCCTAATGTTTGCTGTTGCAGTGGACATGGGGTTTGAAGGGGAATTGCTCCGCCTCCTTTTCCCTTGCTCTCCTCACTACCTGTACTCATCAGAGGATGAATAAATGACAACTTGGCAGAACACTTCTGAAAGGCTGCCAACATTCCTCCTTGAACATCTCCTGGAACAGACAACAGACTTTATGAGATTATGAGATAAATAGGATCCTTTTTACACTTACAACCCATAAATTCATAAAGCAAAAAATGACAAAACATTTTAAAAGTATAAAATAAAAGCTAAAAAAATATGAAGTATGGATTTAAATATGATCTCTAGTTAATGAAATGAGTTTTAAAAGACTCATAACAATACACAAATAATTTTATTTCTAGTTTTAAAAAAACTAATAAAAATATTCAACTTTTTACGATTTCTACTTAAAAGTTTGTACTAGATTATTAAATCACTACCTATCCTTTTTTATTAATAACCTCCAAAACCTCAAAGCTAAACCTACATGGGGCAAATTCACTGTGAGGAAAGAACATTCAATTTAGACCTTTCTTTCCTTAATGACAGTTAGTAATCTTTGACTAGAAGGGATTCTAGGCTCCTTGTAACAAGCAGAATGATCATAACAAGAAGAAATGCTGCCCTAGACTTAATGTGTGGTGACACAATTGAACTGTTCTTGCTAGTAACAAATAATCTGACAGAAACTTGGGTACAGATTGCTACATCTCACCTCTTCTCATGTTCAGGTAGACATGGAGAGGTTTTTTACTAAAAAAAAAAAAACCTACCTAGTTAATAAGATCATATCCTTAAAACTCTGAAATATTTAGCTCAAGAAAATAATCCCAAAGAAAGGAAAAACTTTATATATGTAATTACTTCTTAAACTATTAATTACAAGTAAAGAAAAGTGAGAGGCAACTTAAAAATCCAATCAAAAATGAATTATTTGATTACTTATGAGACTTTCACTCAATGGAAAGTAATTAAGCCACTAAAATATGTATCAATATCAATGTAGCAAAATATAAATAGAGAAGATGAAAACTGTAAAACATGTGTTTAAAGGAAATATAATGGGAAGAGATATGGAAAAATTAAAATGCTTTTGAGAGAGGTTGAAGAGAAATGCTATTTTTTTCATTATCCAAAGTAAATGTGATGACATAAAAACCAAGTGGCTTTAAAGGAGGGATAAAAACATCTTTAAAATAAAATCCATAAAAATACTGAAAATTATCTATTTTAGCTCAAAACATTTTTTCATTAAAATCTTTATGCAAAGCCCAAATATCATAAAATCTGACGCATTAGCCAATCACAAAGGAAATGGTGTATAGAAAAAGAGTCCAAATATCATGCTCACAAAAAGATTTCTACAATAATATCACAATATGACAAGATCAATTAAATACAAACATGACTAACAAACATGTATAACAATACCATGTGAATTATATCTTAATAAAGCTATGTTTAAAACAAACAAACAAACACACACACACACACACAGTGATTAAGAAGTAAACTTTGAATGAGACAGACCTGAGTTTGAATCCTGGCTTTACTACATTTTAGCTGGATGACTTTGGGCTCTTATTTAATCTGTCAGCCTCCCAGAGAAAATAGTACCTATCACAGGAAGGGCTTTTTTAGTAATATTAACTAAGCTAATAAATACAAAAATTATAATATATATGCTTACTATATAGAAAGCACTCAGCAAGTCAATAGAAGCCTAATACTACTATGAGTAAAACATCTCTAATTTTTCCAGATGAAAGCATTCTTCTAATTTCATATGAAAACAAAGAAAATGTTGTCCATGGACAAAGTACCAAAGTAAAACATATATGTCTTCATCTGGTATTTTTGTATGATTTTATAAGCTCTTTGTAGTAAAAGATCCATTTAGAATAAAGTTCATGATTTCCTTCACTTGGAAGCATGAGGACAAAATTGTTTTTCTAATCATTCTTATAGAGACAAAATATAACTTGGCTGACCAGACAAGTTAAAAGCAATGAAGAGAATATTTAAAGCATCTGAATTTCTCCACAAAGATACACAATGGTCAATAAAAAAAGGAAAAATGTTCAATATCTTTAGTCATTACAGAATATGCAAATCAAAGCCACAGGAGATAATACTTCACACTCACTAGGATGGCTTACAGTTAAAAAAAAAAAAAAAGCAGATAATAGCAAGTATTGCTAGGGCAATGAGAAATTAGAACCTACATACTCTGCTGGTTGGAATGTAAAATGGCACAGCATTTGTAAAAGTCTGGCTGTTCCTTACATGGTTAAACATAGAATAATCATATGATCTGGCAATCCCATTCCTAAGTTATACCCCTCAAAAATGAAAACATATGTCCATGCAAAAATCTGTACATAAATGTTCATAGCAGCACTATTCATAATAGCCAAAAAGCAAGAAAAAAATGAAATGTCCATCAACTGATAAATGGATAAATAAAATATAGGATAGCTATATAGAATACTATTTGACCACAGAAAGAAATGAAGCATTAGTACATGCTACAACAGTGATAAACCTTGAAAACACGTTAAATGAAAGAAGGTAGTCACAAAAGACAATATATTGTGATGCTATTGATATGAAAAGTCCCAAATAGGCAAATCCTTCGAGACAGAAAGTAGATTAGTGGTTTCCTAGGGATAGAGGGGATGGGGAGGGGAGGAAGGGGCAGGGATGAGAGCAAAAGGGTTCAGGATTTTTTAGGGAAGGTAATAAAATGTCCTAAAATTTACTGTGGTGATGGCTCTGTAGCTCTGTAAATATACCAAAAATCATTAAATTGTATACATTAAATGGATAATATGATGGTATGTGAAATATATCTCAGTAAAACATTTTTAAAAGGGATAATATTGTTCCTCAGAGCCATAACCTTGTATTGAGTCAAAAAGAAGAAAATTAAGGGGAATGGGGCAAAAGTGATGAGATGAGAAAGGTGAATGGCAAAAATAAGGAAAAGAGAATGCAAGAATATTAATTTTCTTTTGAAAATGACAAACCCTCAGCTTGAAGGTGAAGAAAACTATTTTTTTCCAATATGCATATTTTTCAAAGGAAAGAAGCCTCAGAATAACAAAGAACACTAGACTTGGAGAGAATCTTAGGTTTACTTTCCTTTTTTTTTTTTTTTTATTTATTAGCCATGTGACCTTGAGAAAGTGACTTAAACTGCTAGAGCCTCTGTTTCTTCTATTTAAAATTAATCCCCATATCAAAAAATGCCCTAAATCATACTAGGAACCCAAGAAATAGTAGCTATAATTTTTAAAATTAGTTCAGCCTGCAAAGAAATTTGTAAGACAAAATCAGTAATATATCAAAAGTGTTAAGGAAAAAAACTAAGTTTCTCCTTTCCAATTCCAAAATGTCAACTGCATTTTTATCTTTATGATCAATCAAGATTCCTAGAACTTCCTCAGAAATTTTTTTTTTTCTTAAGTAATTAAGCACCAAAGAAAACCACTTGGAAACACGATCTTCAACTTGACAGAGTTAGCATTTGGATGGAATCCACCCTCTCAACCTCTTACTGGAGACCATGAGAAATGCAGCAATTGCAGGCTTAAGCTGACCCAACCAAGGACAAATAAATTTCATGACAGTGACTTTCAAAACTGAAGAGTCCACTGTCAACCTTAAGAAAAAGAGCTTTACTTATTATACAAAGGCAAGGATAGTAAAACCCATTTAAATCTAATTTTGTATGCTTTTCCAATTGAGGTGTTTTCTTAAAGATAGAATTATTCAATTTATTCTTTTATCTTTACTGATTTTTAAAGTTTCATTGTCTTAGGTTGTCTTTCTGTATTCTTAATTATATTTGATAGTCAGGGATCTAAAGATCAATGGATAGGCAAATCTCTACCAAATGCTCCTGGTAGACTTATAAGTATGCTATTTTCATTCTTGAAACTCTTGGCAGCGATCAATGCTTCACACATGAAATCAATTAAAAGACAGAATAAACAGCCTCACAGAATGCATTCTGGCTTCTGTGGATAGCATACTGGCAAAAAAAAAACAAAAAACAAAAAAACAAAAAAACACCAAAAGATTAGCCCAAAATTAGTAAATCTGACCTGCGAGGGCCACTGAATTGAGTATACTTTAAAACTTTAACACACATCATAGGACATAACAGCAGCAGTTTCACAACTAATGAACATACACAGAAGAAACTTGGAAAGGCTTAAAAAAAGAAAGATATATTATTACCATGTAGGCTCATCAAGGGGGAACAGATTATATCTACTTACTTAGATGAATATAAAGCTATTCATTACCGAACATTAAAAAAATATATTTTTTGATTACCAAAACTAACAGTGATGCAATCAGTTTCAGTAAATTCCACAACCCAGGACATATGTAATATCTATAAGAAAAACATGATAAATAACACTTATTTACCACTAGTAATCATCAATGAAATAGTGGGTTCATCCTCTAGACAAGAAAGAGATGGAAAACAGGGGATAAGAAAACAAGCATTCTTTATAACAAAATGATGTTAACTGATTGCTGGTATTGCTTTGATTTATCAATGCTCATTTTATCACAAAGAAAGATTTAAAGGGGTTAGCATTTATCTGTTAGACAACGTTTCAGTTGAAATTTCTTAAAAGTGAATTTTGATAAAAAAATATTATATTGAATTTGGATTTTATAACATTAAAAGAGAGAAGGAGTGAGGAGAGAGAAATACAATGAGAAAAAGATATGCCTATAAACAAGCAAAAGATTATTAAAGTATCAAAATAAGAAATAGGATTTATTACATAAAATGCCTAGACATGATACCTCAATTCTTCTAGAGGACAATGGAAAGTTAAAAGCAAGGTAGTTGCTATAGGCTGAATATCTGTATCCCCCAAAACTCATGTTAAAATCTTAATCTCTAAAGTAATATTAGGAGATGGGAGTCTTCAGAAGGTTTAGGTCATATGGGTAGAGCTTTCATGATTGTGATTAGTGTGCTTACAAAGAGACTCAGAGAGCTATCTTCTCCCTTCGCCGCGTGAGATTACAGTGAAAAGACATCTGTCTATGAGAAAGGTGGCCATCCATAAATCAGGAAGTAGGCCCATACCAGACACCGAATATGCCAGCATTTTGATCTTGAAATTTCCAGCCTCCAGAACTGTGAGAAATAAATGTCTGCTAATAGGCCATCCATTTTATGTTGTTTTTGTTATAACAGTACAAATGGATTCAGACAGTAATACAGTATAATAGTGAGCTCAAAATTATCGTTATGGGTAGTTGTTTGGATTGGGGGAACAGATTTAGGGCTAAATATTCAACAATTCCAAAATGGACTCCTTTAAGTGTAGAAAGAAGTACTAGGAGTCTCAGCAGTGAAGGGATAGGATACCATATGGAGAAAGAAATTAAATCACTATCATATGTTATGTGAGTTTTAGGAGAAAGACAAAAAAGACTACTTAAACCTCTCTCATGGAATTGACTACATCTAACTGTATACCAATTTTATAGGAGCAAGTTCAACATTTAAAGAGCACCTATGTGGGCAGACATTATGTTAGGTGTTTTTGTGTGTGTGTGTGATCTCATTTTATCATCATTTGAAGAAATAGAGTTTATTAGTTAAACGAAGTTTATTAGTTAAAAGACACACAGCTAGTAAATGGTCTGTTATCAGGTTAAGTTCCATGACTTCCTAAAAAAAAAGATGCTTTCTACCACATTAGGAAACATTTTTCATAGCTCCAGCACTAACTATAATGAATGACATCTTAGAAAAATGAGACGAAAAAAATCAGTGCCACACTCTGAGAATTTCTTATTAATTAATAAGCATCGATAGACGATAGAGACTTATAGAGACAGCAGAGGGTGGGTGGAGAACACAATGGAATTATAGACACAATAAGACAATATAATATTTTTTTAGGGAGAAAAAGTTAATTCAGAAACAAGTTGATTTCTTTTTGGAAAAAATAATAAAAAGGAAATACTCTAAAATGGTAACAGTGGTCATCTTTTAGAGGTGAAAGTATAGAATTCATGTTCTCAAAGCTTCTATTAAAAACTCATTTAAAAAAAAAGGTTTAGAATTATTATGAAAATATTATAATTACTAAAGTGACACTTCCTGAATCCAGATGACTGACTGAAGCAATAAAATACAAAAGTCCTTGGTTATGTGTAATATCCCCCTGCTGTAAGAGCCCCCTGCCATGAAACCCTAACAACCTTGCCAACTACTGGGCACTGAAAGCCCTGTGCTTAGCACACTTCGGTTCGTGAACAGTGATGATGTTTCCTGCCTGCTAAAATCAGTGGTTACTCAAAAGTACAATAATTTATTCTTATACCAAGATCCTGAGTAAATATCTAACCTCTCTTTGAGGTCTATTTTCTTCATCTATAAAATGGTGTTATAACCCTATATTGCAGAGTTGTCAAGGAACCTAAATGAAAAGTGCTTATTAGCACAGGATAAGCACATAAACACTCAATATAGTTCCTGCTTGTATTATTATATTCATTATCATCATATCAACCATAATTACCATAAGCTAAAAGAATTCTACTTAGTCTCATTCTCTAAAGTTATGTAGGCATGTTCACACTATCAAAATTTTGATTAGGTCAGTAAATAATCTTTGATGTAATTATCACATTTCTCCAAAACAGTAAAGATTCTCTCTGCTGTGCTATAATTTTGGCAGTGGTCTAAAGTTCAGAAAATGATTTAGAGGCACAGTTCTAACATCGATCCATCCAATCTGATCGGTAGGAAGAAAGGATGCTTTGCCAGTCTTCATGCTAACAGTAATTTTTGCTGACTATAAAACTGCCACTAGCCCATGCCAATTTCCTCACCTCATTTACTTATAAGACTCTCTAATCACAAAACTAAGAAGCAAATGCACTCAAGAGTTCTATAAGCATAACTTTCCCTTCTATATTAATGAAAATAAATAAGGAAATAAATAAGCCTCTAGAGAATGTCTATATAACCAGATGTTTCAAGACTCCCCTCTACAAATAATGCGTAAAGTTGCAAGTCTTACTTCACTCTTCTAAACAAAAACTTCTGGGAATGAATATTTAAACTTTTAGTTACTTGACTCTAATTTTATATTCTTTTAACTAATAAGCCTTGTAAATTATTTTCTTCTAAATTATATAGAACCATGCAAAAACACCTACCTCAGCTTGGCAGAGTGCATGAAGACCTTGTAACACCAAAGCTGCTGGACTAGCTTGATCAGGCTTGGTGCATTCATTCAACACCTGGGAAATAGCTGCCAACATATCTGCACCATGCTGATATGGCCTACAGGAAATGAAAGTTTAGAAACAAGATTACAGCCAAAGAATTATATTACCACTCCCAGGTCTTTTGCCTGAATAAAAAGCATTAATGCTTTTCTTTACTCTTGTGCCTACTAAATGTTGACCCTCAAATAATAACAACCATGTGTTTTTCTTCACATCTTTACATCATCATTTCTGCTATAACTTAAGGCTCAGTTTTGATACAGAAATATCATCCAAAAGATCAGGCACTTGTTAACAAAGTTTATTCTCTCTAATACATAAATTGTCTGAATTGACAAAATCTCAAGTCTACAGTAATGGTGAAAAAAGCTGACTTACTTTATTGAAATTATCAATAACGACAGAACTACTCCTGCTAGGAGGATGCTCTGGTGTCAGACACTGACTACAAAAGCAAAGATTGAGGATGAGAAGATGATAAAAATAATAATATGTATTATAAATGATTGAGCACCTATCTCATGCCAAGCACTGTGCTGGATTCACTCACTCTTCTTCCTCCTTTTCCTCTCTACCCTATTCCACATATATTGTGCTATCCTAAGAATGCTGTTAACTGTATAAAGAAACATTCGGGTCCATCTTCTGCATACCTTGTAATCTCCCAGTGGTATAATCCTTTTCTCTAACAAAATATTAATTGACCAAATTACCTGACTGGATTCTATTGTGTCATTGTTTGACAAATGCAAACCGTTTTCCAAAACTGGAAAATCTGATGGATCTTGAGGTAACTCAAAGGAGCATTGAATAAGTTCTCAATAGATTCTGATGTGGTTTGATATTTAACCTCTCCCGAGCCTCAGGTTTAAGCATGTAAAATTAAAATGTCAGCTAATAACTTTTCATCTCAAAACATTTTTTCCTCACCAATACAAGAGCATCCAAACTCTTAGGTCTTGGGTTACATGTGTGCAACTTTTAGAGGTCATTTTTATGTTGCCAAATGGCTGAAGCTTAGAAAAAGCAGTGGAACTGCTGAGGCTTAGACATAGTCTGATCTCAGATTTTACTTGAAACAGGAATCGTCCATATTATCACCACCTGGGCCAATTCATTCATTGCACAACTTCAGGAAGTACCATTCACAGTGTTGTCATTAACAGAAGTGAGAACGAAGCTCCCAGGAATTCTGCAGTGCAGCGGTTAAACAGATGAAACTGTAGAATTACAACTAATTACAAATATATCAAATCTATTCCTTACCCTATTCAAGAAAAAAAAAACAAAACCTGGCAATGTGGAGCTTCATTTAATGTTATTGCAGTCTTGTCACCTTTTACCTATTTATTAATCCATACTCTAGAACAGAAGAGTTGTCTCCCCAATATCTTCATGTCTTCCTAAACCCCAGAACATAAATAGGAATTAAAAATCACTTCCTTCCTTATAATAATTTCCAATAATTAATTCCATGCAATGAGTCATAAATTAGGCCTTCTCTATTAAAACTCCTTATAAAAATCAGGCATAACATAGGGAGAATATAAGAACAGTTTGACTACAATCCATTCTTAGGTTTCAGGGATTTATACAGAAAAACAGAAAACATATATGTTTTATTACAATACTAAATTATTATCCAGAAAATATAAATATCCTATAAAGCTAGATATAAGACTAGACCTGAAAAGACATACTTACTTCTCAAAATTACTGTCTAATACTACTAAATTTTACAATTAGAAAACTTCAATTGCAAATTAATTTATTCTTACTCAAATATCCTCTATCTTTCCTAGCTTCTTGCTTGCAATAAAAAAATTAAATGCAAAATAATATACCATTATATATATTCCCAAGGGTTAAGCACATCTTACCTTCGCTTACATATGTCTCTGATGGATGCTGCTTTAGCAATCAATTTCTCCCACTGGACTTCCTTACCCGCAGAGAGAGAGGGCACATCGGACATTGCCATGAAACGCTGCAGTTCAGGATAGACACGGTCCTAAGAAGGGAATTTCATAAAAAAGGTAATTTCCTCGCTTGAGTTGAATCATCATTATCTCCTTTTATGTAGCATTTTCACCTCCAAACTACATATTTGCATTGCAAATTATAATGTATTTCTTCTAATCAGCAAAGAAGAATGATGTTGTGATTGCTGGGGATTTTCTTACAAACCTGTATACTGTTCATTTTATAAAATAAGAAAAAAGTAGCTAAATCTCACCCTAATTACAAAGGCTTCTAATCACTTATAATCATATTTCTATTAATTTTTCCACACAAATGGAAAAATAAATTTCAGAATTTAAGAAATAAGATTATTTTCTATTCTCAGTTTCTCTGAGTCAATCGCTACTGACTGGAAACAGATCAAAAGCCTCATGTTAAATTGAAATTTCACAATGCAATCATTGATGTCACTCTAATACTACTATATTCAAGTACTGTCACACATAATGACAAAATTAGATTTTACACCAAAAAAAAACATGTTTAATACTCACACAAGTGTATATCTTAGCTTACCTGCTTTTCCCACAAAGATGTCAACAAGCGCAAAGTGACAGCTCTTAGTTGTGGAGTAGTTCCAAGAAGTTGGATTACTCGTAGAATTTGTCCTATGCACACCTAGAAGATATTAAAGGAATTTAAGTTTCATAAATGTAAATTTAGATAATCCAATTTTATCTAAATATCCCTTATTATAAAATAAAGACATAAATAGAAGCTTATTATAGTATTTCCAATCCTCTCAAAGGTTGGATGATGATAGCTTTGGGAGGGGAGAGCTAGCAACCCCGGGAATGTAAAGACCTTATTTTTGGTACCACTAATGGGAAAACTTATAAAAAAAAAAATGACTTAAAAGAATTACTTCTTAAATACTGTAATAAATATTTTAGGCCCAACAAGAGAAGTAGTGATCATAGCAAAATTAAATGCTCTAAATTTCATATAATACCAAGCAAAATTCAATGTATTATTCATGCCTCATTCTCTTTTTGCTCCCAAGTAAGTTGGTTAATATACGAACCTTGTGAACACCAAGTGTAGGTAAAGTATATAAGATATCATTGTACAATACAGGTTCCAGTGGTCTTCCCAATTTGAACATCAAAACTGGAATTAAATTTGGTACCTAACATAAATTTAAAAACATATTAATATGCCTTCTAAAAGAAATTAATCTATAAAGCAATCATTTCATTTTTCTTTAAAGTAGTAATATAAATATATACAAATTAGAAGACTAAAAAAATCAGTTAGAAATTTGTTAATGGTAATTCGATAGTAACACTCATATTCTATCTCTTCTATAATTAGCTGCCAAACACCAATCAAAAACTGTTTTTCTTAAACCATGACATTAACTCTCAGTATTGCAGAACTAGTTAAGACATATCCTGTCCCAAAGAAATTTATAGTTCTAATGAGCAGCTAATACTTAGGATATATAAACAATAAAGCAGCTCCATACAGTGAAAAGGCCAATTATGTTATTCCAATATGAAATAACTGAAATCAGTTATACTGTAACAGGGGTCAACTGGCAAAAATTTCTCTCCAGGTCCCCATTTCTACCCCTATGCATAATACAATAAAATAAGAAGAGCAATTCATTTGTGGATCAGGAGACTTAATGATGTTAAGGTAATAATGTTAAGGTAGTAATATTTCCCAAGTAGATCTACAGAGTCAATGTAATTCCTATCAAAATCCCAGATGACTTCTTTGCCAAAATTGAGAAAGCAATCCTAAAATTCATATGGAAAAGCAAGGGACCCCGAATAGCCAAAATAATTTTGACAAAAAACAAAGTTTGAGAATTCAAAACTTCCCAATTTCAAATTTTACTACAAATCCACAGTTATCAAAACAGTATGGTACTGGCTTAAGAATAGAAATATAGATCAAAGGGGAAAGAAACTCAGAGTCTTGAAATAAACCTTACATTTATGTTTAATTAATTTTTTTATAAATATGACAAGAAAATAAATAGGGAAAAGAAAAGTCTTTTTAAAAAATTGTACTGGATTTCAACAACTGGATATTCACATGCAAAAAAATTAATTTGGACCCCTTCCTCACACTGCATGTAAAAATGAACCCAGAATATATTTTAGATCTAAATGTAAGAGGTAAAACTAAAAATTCTTAAAGCAAAATACAGTTGGCTCTTGAACAACATGGGTTAGGAGCGTTAACCTCCTGTGCAGTTGAAAATTCTAATATAACTACTATAGGAGTAAACTTTTGTGACCTTGGGTTAGGCAATGCCTTTAAAGATGTGACACTAAAAACACAAGCAACAAAAGAAAAAAATTAATTAAGTTAAAAATATTTGTCTGTCAAAAGATACTATAAAGAAAATGAAAAGAAATCTCACAGAATGAGAGAAATATTTGCAAATCATATATCTAATAAAGAACTTGTATCCCAAATATATAAAAAATATTTACAACTCAATAATGAAAGGACAAATAACCCAATTGTAAAAAGGGCAAAGAATCTGAATAGGTATTTCTCCAAAGATAAACAACGGCCAATAAAGACAGGAAAAGATATTCAACCATCATTAGCCATGCCCTATATACAAATCAAAACCAGAATGATAAACCATTTCATACCCAATAGAATGCCTGTAATAAAAAAGAGACAGAAAACAGCAAATGCTGGCAAGCATGTGGAGAAACTGAGACCCACTGCAAGTGGAAATATAAAATGGCACAGACCCTTTGGGAAACAGTCTGGCAGTTTTTCAAATGGTTACACAGAATTATCATATAAGCTAGCAATTCTACTCCTAGGTATCTACCAAAGAAAAATAAAACATATAACCACACAAAAACTTGTACATAAACGTTCATAACAGTGTAATTCATAATAGCCAAACAGTGGAAACAACTCAAACGTCCATCAACTGATAAATGGGTATATAAAATGTGGTCTGGCCATATAATGTTATATTATTTGGCCATAAAAAGGAAAGGAATCAATATGGTTGAAACTTGAAAACATTATGTGAAATTAAAGAAGCCAGTCACAAAGACTACATATTGTATGATTCCATTTATATAAAATGTCCAGAATAGGCAAATCTATGGAGGCAAAAAGTAATTGCTTAAGATTGAGGAACTGTAGAAAAATGGGGAAAGATTGCTAATGGGTACAAGGTTTCTTTTGAGGATGAGGAAATGTTCTCTATTTGTAAATATGCTTGATGGCACAAAACATTTTATTTTCCTTATAGTGTATTTCATAGTTTTCCAAAATTTGTTAAATTTCTTTTATCTGCTATAATCTTAGAAAGCCTATTCATTCTTAGCTTAGAAGGCATCACTCTGATTTAGTTTCAAAGAGGAAAAAATCCTCTTAACTCTACCAACAAAAATTGAGAGTTAAATATTAATTCATTAATGGGCCTGACCATTATATACCATGACAGCATTTGGAGCTATACATGTAATGGCTATAGACTCTCAACACACAGCCAGAATTTATGGCGTTTTTAATAATTGCTGGTGCTCTAATGGAACAGAAGTTTCAACACCCTCACCTTGAGTAAATGAAGGGAGACAAATTTTTTAAACGGTTTCTCATTCCCCATTTTAATTAAAAACAAAAGGTTATCTTAGATTGTACTATATGTGTCTCAATGGATTACCTCTTCTGGGAAGATTTCTACCAAGACACTTTGACAGATTCTTAGTTCTGGGAAGAGTAATCAGTACATTTAGTGGCATTTTATAAAATAATGTATTTAGTTGTATGGCTTTTAAACAGTTTTAATTACATTGTCAGGAAACAAAGTACCAAAGACTCCAGTTCCTTTGAGTCTTAGACCTAAAGAAGTATGTAAGGGAATTTATTTTTTATGGCAAGTTCAAAAATGAAAAAACAAAGTGAAAAACTTTTACAGTGAGTAATCTTAGATTTAATACAGTACCTAAGGCTATTATGACCGAAATCAAATCCTCAAGTCAATAGAGAAAAACAAAATAGGTGTTATTTCGATAGGAGAACACAGATATAGATATATAGGTATGGAAAAATTGTTTGCTTAAAGTATGAACTGTCGTTTTCCTAATGAAATAATGTGTGTGTTTATTGATTTACTTGAGATGTCATTATGAGCTCTTGATTCCTCTGTTCTTGGGCCTTCTACTCTCTGGAGGTAGAAAAGAGAATGAATCTCTGACTTTATATTAAACTTAAAATAAGCTGGTAAGTGCCCTATAATTCACTGACTTAAGACATTTTAGATTTCCTACAACACAGTGCTTTCTTTTCCTTCCTTCAGAGTTCAAGTCCTTAATAAACACATCAATTTAAAATGATGAGATTATTAAGGAGCCCCTGTAAGACTATCAGCAGACTTCTAAGCAAAAGCTTGCAAGCCAGAAGGGGTAAAGGATGATATATTCAAAGTGCTGAAAGAGAAAAACAGCCAGCCAAGAACATTATATCAAGCAAACTTTCCTTCAAAATTGAAAGAGAAATAAAGACTTTTTCAGATACACAAAAGCTGAGAGAGTTCATCCATTAGAACTGCCTTACAAGATATTCTAACAGGAGTCCTTCAGGTTGGAAGAAAAGGACACTAGACAGCAACACAAAAGTATAGGAAAGTATAAAGCTCATTGATAAAAGTAAATATACAGAAAAACAGAGAATATTGTAATACTGTAATGGTAGTATATAAATCACTTTTGGTTCTGGTATGGATGTTCGAAAACAAAAGTAGAAATAACTACAAGTATAAAAATGTTAATAAATACCCGATGTAAAAATATGTAATTTGTGACATCAATAACAAAATATGTGAGAGATAAAAAAAGTAGAACTTCTGCATGTGACTGAAGTTACCAGCTTAACATAAGACTGTTATAACTATAAGATGTTTTCTGCAAGCCCCCATGGTAACCACAAAGAAAATATCTATAGAAGGTATACAAAAGAAAATGAGTAAGGAAACAAAGCATGTCATTATTAAAAAAATCTATGAAAAACACAAAGGCAGCAAGAGAGGAAAACAGGAACAAAAAAAAGCTGTAAGACAAACAGTTTTAAAAAATGGCAATAGTAAGTCTTGTAAGAGATAGTTATAATTACTTTAAATGTAAATGGATTAACCTCCCCAAACAAAAGACAGAGTAGCTAAAAGAATAAAAAACAAGATACATTTATTTGATATATACAAAAGATTCACTTTACATTTAAGGACACATATAGGCTAAAAGTGAAAGGATAAAAACAAGAAACTCCATGCAAATAGTAACCAAAAGAGAGGAATGGTAACCATACCTGTATCACACAGAACAGATTTTAAGTCAAAACCTGTCACAAGAGACAAAGAACATTATATAACAATAAAAGGATTAATTCACCAGGAAGATAAAACTATTATAAATATATATGCATCCAACATCAGAGTAATATGTGTATGCCCAAATATATCAAGCAAACACTAACAGAACTGAAGATGGAAATAGATAGTAACACAAATAACAGTAGGAATTTCATTACACCACTTTCAATAATGGATAGAACATCTAGACAGATCAATAAGGGAACAGAGGACATGAATAACTATAGACCAAATGGACTTATGAGACACATATAGAACATTCCACCCAATGATAGCAAAATATAAATTCTTCTCAAGCACACACAGAACATCTTCCAAGATAGATCACATGTTAGGTCACAAAATAATTCTTAACAACTTTAAGACAACTGAAATCATGCCAAGTATCTTTTCTGATCACAACGAAATGAAGCTATAACTGAATAAGAGTTAAGATAAAAAATTCACCAATACGTAGAAACTCAACAAAATACTCTTGAACAACCAATGGGTCAAAGAAGAAAGATAAAAGAAATTTAAAAATATTTTGAGACTAATAAAAAAGAAAACACAATATACTGAAAACTTATGGGATGCAGCAAAAGCATCACTCAGAGGAAAGTTTATAAAGGTAAATGCCTACACTGAAAAACAAAAAGGATCTCAAATAAACAAGCTAACTTTGTATCTCAAGGAAATAGAAAAAGAATACACTAAGCCCAAAGGAAAGAAATAATAGTACAAGGAAAAAAATAATAAAGATTAAAGCGGAAATAAATGAAATAAAGACTAGGAAAATCAACAAAACTGAGCTGGTATTTTAAAAGATCAAAAAAAATTGATAACCTGTTAGCTAGACTAAGGAAAAAAAGTAAAGACTCAAAATCAGAAATGAAAAAGGAAACATTATAACTGATGCCACAGAAATAAAAAAGATGATACAACCATATACAATTATCCTCTAGCAAATATGATAACCTAGAAGAAATGGATAAATTCCTAGAAACATACAACTTACCAAGACTGAATCATGAAGAAATAGAAAAGCTGAACAAATAACAAAGAAGATTTAATCAGCAATCAAAAACCTCCCAACATAGAAAAGCCTGGGACCATCTGGCTTTATAGATGAAGTCTACCAAAACTTTAAAGAACACCAATCCTTCTTAAACTCTTACCAAAACATTGAAGAGGCAGGAAGACATCTGAACTCATTTTTTTATGAGACTATCACTACTTTCATACTAAAGCCAGATAAAGACACTACCAAAAAGAAAAAAGGAAAAGAAAAAGAAAGAAAACTACAGGTCAATATCCTTAATAAACATGCATGTACAAGTCCTCAGTAAAATACTAATAAGCAGAATTCAACAGCACTTTGAAGAATCATACACCATGACCAAGTGGAATTTATCCCTTAAATGCAAAAATGGTTCAACATATAAAAATCAATCAATGTGATAAACTACATTAACATAATGAATGGTAAAAATAACACAGTCTTCTCAATAGACACCCAAAAAAGCATTTGATAAAACTCAACACCCTTTCATGATAAAAAAACAAACAAACAAAAAATACATTCACTAAACTAGGAATGGAAGGAAATGACCACAACATAATAAAGTCTCTTTATTAATAACCTATAGCTAATACCATAGTGAACAGTAAGAAACTGAAAGCTGGCCCACTAAATCAGAAATAAGGCAAGGATGCTCACTCTTACTATTTCTATTCATAGTACATAGTATTTGTAGAACATAGAACATAGTATTAAGTCACAGCCAGAACAAGTAAGAAAAGTCACCCAAATTAGAAAGGAGAAAGTAAAATAAGCTGAGTTCAAAAATGACATAATCTTATATATAGATTCCACACAGAAAAAGTTAGTTAAAACTAATTAATTCAGAAAAGTTGCAGGATACAAAATGAACAAAAATTCAGTTGTGTTTTCATACACCAAAAACAATCTGAAAGAAAAATAAGAAAACCTCATTTAAAATAGTACCAACAAGCAAACAAAAACTCTTAGAAATAAACTATAGAAGTTGTATACTAAAAACTACAAAACACTGCTTAAAGAGAACATAAATAAATGGAAAGACATTTTGTATTCATAGATTGAAGACTTAATATTGTTAAAATGTTCGTATTACCCAAAGCTATTCTACAGCTTCAATGCAATCCCTATCAAAATCTCAATGGAGTACTTTTGCACAGTAGAAAAAATAATCATAAAATTCATATGGAACCACAAAAGCTCGAAATAAACAAAACAATATTGAGAAAGAAGAACAAAGCTGGGTGCTTCACACGTTCTTACTTCAAAACATATTATATAGCTACAGTAATCAAAACAATATGAGATTGGCATAAAGAAAAACATATAAACAGTAGAATAAAACAGAGAACCAAGAAACAAGCCCATGTATATAGTTAATTAATTGATGACAAAGGAGTCAAGAATATACAATAAAAAAAAGAACTGTCTCTCATTTTTCAACAAATCATGCTGAAAAAAGTAGGTATCTACTTGCAAAGAAGAATATTGAACTCTTACACCATGCACAAAAATCAACTAAAAGTGAATTAAAGGCTTAAACATCACAGCTGAAACTATAAAAATTCGAGAAAAATAATAAGGGAAAAACTTCATAATATTGGTCTTGGCAATGATTTATTGGATATAATACCAAAGTACAGGCAACAAAGGCAAAACCAAACATGTGGGCCGAAATCAAACTGAAAAGCTTCTGTATAGTAAAGGAATCAACACAGTAAAAAACACAACCTACAGAATGGTATAAAATATTTGCAAACCATATATCTGATAAGGGGTTAATATCTGAAATATATCAAGAACTCCTACAACAACAACAAAACAAACAATAACTTGATTAAAAAATGAGCAAAGTACCTGCATAAACATTTCCAAAAAAGGCATAAAAATGGTCACAGGTATATAAAAAGATGCTTAACATCACTAATCATTAGTGATATGCAAATGAAAACCACAAGATATCACCTCACACCTGTCAGGATGGCCATTATCGATAAAAATAGAAAACAACAAATTTTGGTGGGAATATGGAAAAATTGGAACTCTTGTGCACTATTGGTGGAATGTAAAATGGTGTAGCTGCTATAAAAAATAGTATAAAGTTTCCTCAAAAATTAAAAATAAAATGAATATATGATTCAGCAATCTCACTTTGGAAATTTCAGGACAGGCAATAGTCTTTTTCAAAATCTATTCACAAAAAAATCAACTGTAGTTGCTGTCAGCTGCCTGTTCTAAAACAATAGTCTTTTTATTGAAACACAAACTTCTGTAATATTTTATGGAATATAAAGATAATTCAATTGTTTGACTTGCTTAACTTGGCACTGCTCGCTTTTATACTAAAACACACCTGGGCATTTTCAAAAATATTTCACAAAGAATTGAAATATTTCAAAAGAATTGAAATCAAGATCTCAAAGAGATATTTGCACTCCATGTTCATTGCAGCATTCTTCACAATAGCCATCAATGAATAAATGGATAAATATGATATATACATACAATGTAATATTATTCAGCCTTAAAAAGGGAAATCCCATCACTGCAATATGAATGAATAGTGAGGACATTATGCTATGTGAAACAAACCAGTCATAGAAGGATAAATACTGCATGATTCTACTTGTATGAGGTATCTAAAGTAGTCAGTCTTAGAAGAAAGTAAAATAATGGTTGCCAGGAGTCAAGGGTAGGAGAAAATGGTGAGTTGCTATTCAATAGTATATTCACCCTTGCAAGATGACAAATTGTATACAATACTGTACTGTATGTTAACATTTTGATAAGAAGGTATATTTCATGTTATTAACTTACTTTTTTAAAAAAATCATGGGATGGTTTTCTGAGTCAGAAGAGTCTTTGTCAAATTCACTTAAACAATTTAATTTTAGGGATGATAAAACTGAGGCCCAGAAGAATCATAATGTTAGCTAGTGGCAGAATGAGGATGGGAGTCCACATCTTATTCACCCGGGCATTCTACCTTGGCAAAATGAAAGCAAAAAGTCCAAGCTATCCATAACAGAATAAAGAGCTCTCATGTAAGTCTCCTCCCTATATTTGGGCAAAACATACAGGAAAAAACAATCGGGAGATACAAACCTAAAGTTTATTACATAAAAAACAGAGTTTAAAATTTTAACTTGAATTCCATGAAAAATATCCATGTTGGCAACACTGTATGAGGTTACACAGATAACAGAAAATTCCTACAGAGAGTTCTATAATGAAAATCTTGAGTAGTGCTATCTACTTATAAATTATTAGAAATAAAGAGTTTTGTTCTTATTCATCTTAGTTGTCAAAAGAGAAAACATAATTAACGTTTATAACTATCCTTCATTTTTTAAAGTATGAAATAATACTTTATTACTATGTAAGAAATATAGTAATAAATTAACATAAAAATAATATAAAGATACCACTGGAAAAAAATAACTCAAGACATGATCATTTAATGGAAAAGGCAAAAACTAAAAGCAGTTATCTGTTTTTCTTTAACTTTTCAGACTTATATTTTATAAAACTAGACTATACCTTTTTATAAAACTAGACTATACCTATACTTTTAGTTCATATTTTATTCATATAGTTAGATAAATGCTGAACCATATTTGCATAAAACTTTGTCCTGTGAAAAAAAAGAAGTAAATTCCAAGTATGCAAGTATATTTGCTATTTACAAAACAGTATAATAGTATGTGTTAAGTTAAAAATGAAAAGATAAAACAAATTTTTATATAACAAGAATGAATATGCTTAAATAATTCATAAAAACAGAAGTATAAATGAATTCTTTAATAATTTTAATATTGAAAATTTAATAAAAGATTTATTCTACAAAAAAGGACATAACTACTATTATGCTTTTCAACATTAGTGGATTACACCTTTTTAATTACTTGATATTTGTATTTATGGTATCTCATTATTTAAGCAATACATTGGAAAGCAGTCCATTGACAGAAGTGTTAAAAAGCTAACCATTCCTTCCACCTATGAGGAACCTGCAGGCATGCAGCAATATCAAAGAAATGTAAATATGGTATTTTATTTTACTATGGTTCCACTTATATTTATATAATAAATTCTAATTTAAAAAGTGGTCTAGGGTCTTGAAGAGTCAAATAAAGTCAAGGGAAGAAAGGTATCTACAATAATAAAGGCCCCTACCAGATAATCTTCTTTATTTTTGATATTCACTCTCATCTTACTCCCATCCAGCTTGAGCACCTGATATACAATGACTCTTCTAATAGTAGCAGCCAACATCTACTGAACAGTTACTATACTCTCCTAAGCACCTTATAGAAAATCATGATTATCACCATATTTCAAATGGTAAAACTAAAGCTCGTAAAGGTCAAATAATGTGCCCAAAGTAACAGTGCTAGGACATACTGGAATTAGGATTGGACTAAAGCAATTTACCTCCAAAGCTCATAAACTTGCCACTTTGACTTACCAAAGGCAAGGATGACTTCTTTTTCACCTTTGTATCTCTGGTTCCCAGCATACTGTAAAATGCTTTTAGAATGCATGAACTACTCCTAATTTATATGCTCAAATTCTATTTAACAAGCTAGATTTTATAATAATGTTACAGTTATTTGAATCTGTAAACCATTATTAAAAGCCTACCACTTGCAAAAAAAAGTACTTAAAGTTAGTACTCTAAACCAATTAACTTAAAATCAGAAAAATCGCATTATGTAAATGTTACCAGGACATCATCAGAATATAAGTTAAGAATTTCCCAGTATATAGAAAATAAAATCAATGATACAGGAGCTCCAAGTATGAAAAAACAGAGGCACTATCACAGACTAGAAAAGAGAAAGTATCATAATCACTTGAGGGGTCTGAAATACTTGGAAGACAAAAACCATGACCTTACCCTACAGCCTACCTAAATTTGATTTCTGAGTTAGTATCCTTAGCCATTCAGATCTTTATTATCTCTCAGAAACAACTGATATGTTTAGAAAATGGTATAAGAAAACTTAAATCATAAAGTAATGGCTAGCTGCACTATAAATATATAACAGCCAGCAAGAAAAAGTATAATCAACATTAATTTTCTCAATTGCTAACATTTTGACAACTTGCTATAAATGATAACTATAATGACTGAATTCCTATAAGCATAAAATTTCTTTCCTGAACTGACTGGCAGAACAAAAGTTAAAAGCCACCGTCTGATACGTATAATATATGTATTTTTTCCTTTCAATTAGGTAGTCAGTTTCTACTACTGTCACTAGCAATGTGTTTTATATCAGAGAGTTGGAAGAAGAGTATGAATGCCTCCCAACAATGAGACATAATTAAATACAGATCAGCTATGTAAGCAACTATGTAATAAAACTGAAGAGATTCAATGCTTTTGAATTTATTAAAATAGTAAATTACAGAACCCAAAGCTATGACAGTCAGGTCAATTTACTGGAATATGAAAAACGATGCAAGACTGACAACGGTAAATGTAAACCAGTCCATACTACATTTGAGGAGAAAAAGATTAAATGACCAACACAAGTTGGCTGAATATAAATATGACTCCAAATCCTTTCCTTCTTCAATGATAAAAATCCTTTGAAGTTTAAATAGGTGGTAAATTTCTTATACCATGAATTTTATAAGGTCCTAATTCAGTCTCAAATTTAAGATTGACCACTAAATGGGATCTATACAAATAATGGTAAACAAGTAATTAGAATGAATTAACCAAGAGGATTCACACTCAGGATGGTGTAAACTTACAACTTAAAAAGCCAGAAACATAAAAAAAAAAAAAAGAATTTAAATTTCTTGGAACAAAGAATAACAAAGAAGACTGATTCCATTGTTTGGAATAGACAGTGTACTGATAAGAAATAACAACTAAAAATAGATTTAGTAAACTTCTATTTTGCATAATCTTCTGCATTAAAAAAAATTATTGGGTTAGAAAAGTGAAAGAAATGTTAGTAGGAAGACCATCACATCCATGATAGAAGGGGACTATGCAAACCAATAGAAAAAAATTAACCCATGAATGGTTTTAGAAAAACTGCTTAGCTATTGAGGAGGGGAAATCTTAACACATCACCATGCAATAGATGGGAAACCACCTAGGAATACCAGATGCCGTCGGCATTTTAAAAAAGAAATACATAAGAAAGTTCTAGATAGATTCCAGAATGAAACATCAAAGAGAATCCAGAAGAAATATTAAGTGAATATTTACATGCTCTCTAGAAAGGGCTCACTAAGCACTGAAACAATAAAAGACTATTAAAGATGGATACAATAAAAAAAAAAGCACATTTACAAACAAAAAGAGCTGCTGAGTTAAAAACACCTTAGCACAACAGAAAATCCAATATTTAGAAATAAAGTTAAGAAGATTACCCAAAGAGTAGAGTTAAAAAGCAGAGAGAAGGAACTGGAAAAAAAAAAATAGTAAGTCCAGTAAAGGAATTCAGGGTCCAAATAAGAGAAGTTCCAGAAAGAAATCACATGGAACTAATATAATATTGTATGTCAACTGTAAAATAAAAATAATTAATTATAAAAAATGTTCCAGAAAAAAAGAACAGTAAAAAATTTAATAAAAAAATAATTTTAAAAATTCTCCAGAATTTAAGGACATGAATGTCCAGATTTAAAAGAGCTGCCAATTATCTAGTACAATTGAATAAAACAGATTCACATAAAGGCACATCATCATGAATTTACAGAGTACCAAGAACAAATAGAAGATCCTACAATCTTCCAGAGGGGAAAGGTAGATTCACATAAACATATACTCTGCAATTTAGGAATCACAATAACAATGGATTTCTCCACAGCAACGCCACAAACTATGGAACAATGGAAACAAACAAGATCATGAAGAAAAATGGTTCTGAGCCCATAATTCTACACCTCGCCATGCAGTAAACCATTCACTAATAGTTTGCTTTTAAAAAGAAAACCGTGTGTGTGTGTGATTATGAAGCAATAATCTGATATTCTAAATAAAGAATGCAAAAATGTTTTAAATACAGATTCCCATTTATCCCTCCCCCCAAAAAAGGGCAAATCACATAAATATAAAACTTGACAAGAAAAAAAAAAAAAGCAGCAAATAAGAACCTCAAGAACATTTAATCTCACTATTTTTAAACTGAAAATTATAATTCTCTCACATACTAGAGTTTAAAATATTTTTAAATTATAAAACAGATACAGTGGAACAGATTTCTCATAACTCTGTGGAAATTAAAGGTGATACAATGTTTCTAAAAAGAAAATGTTTAAAATTCACTTAAGAAGTTCAGCTCCAATCTCGATGTTTCAAAATAACATTACAGAATTGGTGACTGCAGAGTGGAGGGTACAGAAGATACACCAGCTATGCCATGATAATTGTTGAGGGTAAGGAATGTATATGTCAGGTTTATTCTATCTTTATACTAATTTATACTATTCTCCCCACTTTTGAATATGCTTGGAACTTTTCATAAAATGTTAAAAATCTTCTAATCTAGGGTTCTCTCTATATTTTAATAAATGTATTTTTTAAAACAAAAGAGAAATAAAAGCTAAGAGACAAAAGAGTATGTATTATTTTTATGTCAAAGTAAATCAACTAAAAAAGGTAAAACAAAAACTTTCATAAAAAACCAATACAATGTGCAAAACATATGCCAGGGGAAAAAATAAATAGGATTTTCTGTTGTAACTACAAAGAAAAATGGGTAAAGAAAAACAAAATTCTGTGTTCCTGTACTAAAGAATTAATAAAATTAGGATCTTCAAAAATTTAAAAGGCTAGCATATAAAAGACAGGTTTGTTTTATGTAATCCGAAGGCCCATACTGAAAGTTGTATATGGGTTTAATACAGAAAAGTTTTTTTAAAAAAATAACTAGAGGATAGAGTGGGTTGCCCCAAGAGTCATTATGTTTTCTATAATCAAAGGTACTCAAAATAAGAGAAAAACTGCCTATAGGAAACATTCAACTCATACATTAAAATATCAAAAAGGGAAAGAGAAAAGAAAATGGTAAGGATTGATTTAGAACCTACTACTTAAAAATATAAAACATAACCCAAATTAATAAAAATTTAAGTAAATATTTGTGTATAAAATACTTAACATAAAATGCCTGAGACTGCTGCCATCCTTAAAGTCTTCTTTGCAAAGTTAGCCTTTAAGTAGGATCTTAGAAAGTGGATTTGGAAAGGGTTTCCTACCATTCTTTACTGATATGGGTGTGCCTAAACTGTTCGTTTAAACACAGTATACAAAATATTGTGCCTGAACTGACCAGTCTCCTATAAAAACCTCAGGCACAAAGTCTCTAATGAACTTCCCTCCTACATAACACTTCCCAAATGTTGCCATGATTTGATGATGCAGTACTTAACTGCATGCTATGTGACTCCTCTGGGAGAGGACTCTTGGAAGCTTGTGTCCAGTTTCCTCTGAACTTCACCCAACGAACCTTTTCCCTTATTGATTTTGCTTCCTACCTTTTTGCTGTAAAAAGTCACAGTTGTAGTTGCAAATATACGTTGAGTCCTGTGAGTCCTTATAGCAAATCAAGGAACCTGGTGGTCATCTTTAAGATCTCTGACCCAGAATCATCTCATATTTTGCTTTAAAAGAAACTATCACTTAAAAAAATGTTATGCAGGACTTTTATAAAGAGTAACTTCTAGAATATTTCTAATATGAATAGTAACAATAAACTCTCTTATGAATTATATACTTAACAATCAAAAACACTTGAGGGCCAACTCTATTCTTGAGACTGTTAGGCTTTAATGACACAACTGAGAAAAGACAGTCCCTACTTAATCTCAATCATTATTGATTGAATAAGCCAAACTCAACTTGAAGAGTAAAAGTATAGAAAATAGTTTCTATAGACATAAATTAAGATATAAGAACAAGAAAACAACAATTCAAGATAGTCCTTGATAAGTGCAAAATACTAAATAGTATAACAATGACTACTTTTCCTCTTTAGCAGACAGGAGAGATTCTAGGGCTGGGCAACCCAATATATAGACAGTGGTCACATGTGACTATTTAAATTTGAATTTAAATTAATGAAAATTAAATAAAATTAAAACTCCAGTTACTCAATCACACTAGCCAAATTTAGAGTGCTCGGTAGTCCCATGTGACGAGTGGTCACCATATTAAACAGATTACAGAACAGTTCCATCACTGTAGAAAGTTCTATAGGAAAATGTTGTTCTGAAAGGCTGGTGTGCCCAAGAATGCCTCAGATATTTGCTATATTATCTGTAATGGCAGCAACAACAAAAACATAGATGACTTAAACATCCATCAACACAGAAATATATGCATACAGTAGCTGTGAATACACCGTGGAACAGCAGCATCCTTCAAAAACCGTAAATCTTGTAAACTAACTGATAGATGGCTATAACATATTAATGAGAAAAACAAACTGCGAAGAAACATATATAACATAATGCCTTCGTATGCATATGTATGAATATATTGGAGGGAGGTACATTATGACAAAGAGGTTTATTTATGACTATTGTACATAATTCTATATTATTTAGATATTTATATATTACTACATATAAATATTTTAGTAAAATAAAGTGTTATTCTACTAAAATTATTTTCAGCAATGCTTCAATAAGTGATGAATGGAACTGAAACTTAAATGACCAGTAGAGACAGGACAAGTAGGCAGAAGAGTAGAAAGTAGGCAAGGGGGCAGTAGAACCCAGCAAAGGCTCAGTGGAGGAATGAGACTGAGGTCAGATTTCCTGCCCATAGAAGACAGATGATGTCAGGCAACAAAGTCTCCCCTACCTTCTTGCTCAGATTATTTTTCAAGACACATTTAGTCCTTCCTCTTTCTCATGGAACTTGTACATGTTCTTCCCTTTTCAAACTGTTAGTTCGACTATCCATGCACTAACTATGAAAATAATAATTTACAACTATGAAATAATTTATAACCATGAAAAATATTTTAAAATAATAAACTGCCCCTTTCTAAGAAAAGAATATTCTAAGTACTGTTTGTCACTCTAGCTTTGTGCACACCTTTTCAGTATATTTCGGGTAACAGTATTAATCCCAAAACTGTTGCCCACACCAGCCTGTGAACACCTTATAGGCAGCAATCTTGTGCCTATTCTTTGTATTTGCTCAGAACCACACATAGAGCAAATACTCAGTAAATATAAACTAAATTAAACTCAAAACTAACTTCAGAAGGAAGGGTTATAAGGTGTAAGTACTGAGACTGGCTACTTCCACTCAAATAAAGCTACATGATTCTATTACCCTCTTAGTATATCCCTGAAAACTCAGCTTTAAGTATTAATGTTCTTAATCATTTTAAGCTTCTATTCCACTACAGGGTCTGTGAGGCTACTTACAGCAAATTAAACCAATAAGAAGCATATTTCTCATTTATATAAAAAAAATGAGCACTGAGATTTTTTACTATTTCAGCATTATTCAACACAGTAGCCACTAGTCACATGTGGCTACACTTACAATGTAACTAATCTGAATTGAGATGTGCTTTAAGGGTAAATTATAAACCAGATTTGGAAGGTTTAGTACAAAAATTATATATAAAAAACTTCACTAAATTGATTAGATCATACATTGAAATAACATTTCAGATATACTTAATTTAGTAAAACATTTTTTAAAATAATTTTCCCTATTTCTTTTAAATTTTTTATGGGGCTACCACAAAACCTACATATGTGGCTCATATTATATTTCTACTTAACAGCACTATTCTCCATTCCTTTTATGTATCTAAATGTAGTTTAAAACATCCATACACACATATACACACACATTAAAAGGGGCACACACAGAAAACAGTTAATATCTCCCTTCATGCAGTTGGAGAATGAAGTATGAAAACAAGTGCCAAAGGGGAAAGAAACATGTCTATCTTGCTAAAGAGCGTCACAATGCTCCTAGAACATGAGGTGACAGATAAATAATAGTGAAATTAATAAAAGGATCTATGAAAATCAACTACAATTTTAATACATCGCTTTTATTGAGCACTGATTATAAACCAGGTACTATGCTCTGGATTATCTCATTTAATTCACACAATGAAGTTAATTAGTTGGGTTCTTCTATTATTCACATTTTACAGATGTGAAAATGCAGACATCAACCTCCAGTATATTTTGCAATATTACAAGCAATGAATGAAACAATTCAATTTAGAGTCTATACAGAAGGTTTAAACAATTTTAAGTAATAAATATTTGAGTGACTTCTATCATATGGTATTATACTAAATTCTGTGACATTAAGAGAAATTACAGGTTAATGCAATGAAAATATAATAAAAATACAAATAAACAGGTATAAGTTAAATACTGTTACAAATAAATCCCACTATAATTATCCCATATCCTACTAAAAATTAACAAGCCTGACTAATAGCTAATAATCCAGCAACACAAAATGTTTGTTGAATTTAGAGAATCCCTTAGAAATCACTGTAAAAACTATCATTTATAGGGTGTCTTACAATGTTTTTTCATGTGCAAGATCTTGTAATCTTTACAACACCCCTGAGAGACAGATATTAGAAGTTGGGTGGGATCTTACAAGTAGTTAAATTCATTATCTGATCCAGTGATGCTTCTTAACAGACTTTAATTCATGTTCTGTGGCTTATCTTATGGCTACTGTCCAGGATTTGGGGGGAGGGGGATCTTTAGACAGGCCACCCACAAAATTAATTCTGAGCTCCAGATTCCTATGGTCTTCAGAAATAATATTCTTGGTTTGAGCAAGGCATGAAGATGGTGTAATTAAAAGCTTTCTAAGAGGCTTAAAGAGGCAAGTTTCAGTAACTTAACACTTTTGGGAAAAAGTAAAGCATTCAAATTTAAAATAGCCTTCACATAGAATAATCTAACTAGCATCAGTCAGAACCAAGTCATTCCTTTTTGAAATCCTTTTTTGAGAATATATTTATTAGGGCTCAAATATTTGTCTACCTTGAAAAAATAAGCAATATTTAATATACATTAATGGTCAACTTAATTTTTAATGAGTAAATGACATGATAAGAATGGTTCAGGTACTTGTAAATGCTAAATGTCTGGGTATGTCTTCATTGGCTTTTGAACAGTTTCAAAGAGCAGACATGAGGATTCATTAGCTCTTAGCACATATGAACCTGCTCCAAAGGCAGCCAAGAGAGTTGCCTAGCAACAGCGCATTTTGCATCTCTCATCATCCCCAAAGATGCTGCAGCAGCAGCAGCTAGGTCAAGCCTCTCATTAGCAACCTGACAAAGGGTTTCTATCTCCCATTTTACTAAATTATTTTTATTTCCAGGTGAAACTCAAATATCTAGGTATTACTCCTACTGACAACGTATTCCTTTCCCTCTATTCCTTCTTCTAAAAACTCCCATTTCAACAAATATGTTTTAATGAACCTATCAAAATACCTGTAACAAAAGCGGGCATTGAGAAATCCAACAGAATTTATATGCCTATTCACATAACTTTAACAATTCCATATCTTTTTAGGCAATAAAGTAAGGAAGCTTAGAAGAAATAATGAAAAGATACTGAAGACAAATAATGGGAAGGGAAAAAGTCAGTAATTTGACTTCAAAATTAATAAAAAAAATTACCCAGATCATTTGCAATGCCAGTAGTAGTTATTTCTTTCTTATCTCCACCAAACCAAATCTCATCATACAGCAAAAAGGCAGAAAGTTCCAGAGTGGTAATAAACTATAACGAATAGATTGACAGTTTATAATGAATATAATTCATTGGAAGGGAACTCTGGTTCCCAATTTAATAACTGTGTTATAAAGCTTCATCTCAGATCAACAGCTATTCAAATACTTCTCAAAATAATTCTTAAAATATTTACCATCAGCAGGTTGCCATGAAGAACTAAAACACATACTCATATAATCTTCCTTATATACACTCAAAAGACCCTTAAAAGAAAATGAACAAAATAAGCAGACAGACTTTTCATTTCATGTATTTTAAAGTGCTTAATCCAGATTTCGACATAAACCATAAACTCTCATGTTATCATGAATTCCCTTATGGAAAAGATTACAGAATATGCATGACATGTTATGTAAGATAAAGTGTGGTTCTAATAGTCCTAGATTAAAAACTGTGTAATGAGGAACATTCAGTGGCAATTGTCATCACAGCAAATCAAAAATAAGTAAAATTTTTAAGTGATCTGAAAGTAACAATGTAATTTTTCCTCAAAGCCCCTCCCCCACTTTTTAAGCATACAAACAGCCAAAAATAATAATAATAATAAATAAAGAATCCTTAGGAGAATTTCCCAGAAGGGTGTCATTTACCACTAAAATATTTCATTCCAGCAGTTGAAAGACCATAAAAGGGTGAATGTCCTCCAGAGTCTCTAATAACGGTAATAGATCTTGTGTTACTATTCACAAGTGACCTCTCAGTCAGGCGATTTAATTTTTCCCCCTGTAGCATGGTTGGTTTCACACACAGTGTAATAACAGTTTTTGCACAACAAGACAATTCATCCGATTAGAAGGACTATATTAAGTCTTTCATGAACAGCATGTGTCACTACAGCTTCAGCTAGGATTTGATTTAAGATAACCTAATACATGCATACATGATTCTTTACTTTTCTGTTTTAAAAAAGATTCCTGGACTTTCTTCAGCAATTTTGCAGACCATTGCCTGAACCCTCCCTGGCTTCAAAAATAACTAAGAAATCAAATGCTCACTGAGCACTGTAAAACAGGTACCAAGAATTCTCCACCAGGCAACAGAAATATACGTAAGGTTCCTCGTTTCATGTGGGTAAAATATAATTCCACTAATATCTTAAAGGAGGAAAAACATGAAAAGGAATAAAATGGGTATAACTGGTTACTGCAATTACTTTTATGCTTCACAACATTTCAACAATGCACCATTAATTATAAAGATAATATAACATTACCAAGAAAAGCTTTAGATAGTGAATTTTGAGCCTTCCGTTTGTAAACCTCAGCAAAGCACAAAAAAATTGAAAAGTGGACACCAAAGAAAAATGAACCAACCATTGGGAATCTTTACTACAATAAATGGTTTGCCATCATTCACTGCCTACAGAAGCCAAAACCTAAGAACAAATATACATTTCTTACTGCTTGGCTGATGAGATTAAGAAGTTTAAATTTAGAATCTCTGCAGCAAAGGAAGGGCTATAGTGACAGTTGGAGGAATTCTCAGGGGTTCCCTTAACTTCACTACCTTTAATTGATGCTGATAGGCGTGGCTTCCCATTTCCATCTCTGAATCTGGACAGACTCCTCTGAGTAGTGTCAGCACTCCTTTGCTACAGGCTCAGACTGTCTTTACAACTGACATGTCCCAAAAGGATTCTCCTACCGCTCATGGCAAACAGCCCAATATTACAAGATTACGTTTTCTTTAGACTTTTGATGCAGGTGAGATGCTCTCTTCTGGTTTAATTGTTCCACCCCATCTAGGAATACTGCTTCTCTCAGCAGAGGCCTGTATACCTGCTAAGCAGACCTATAAAATGAGATGAGACAGTTCTATTGTAGTTCTCTTGCCCATGTTGCCCACATTTTCTTTACAGGAAACATTAATACACCTTGTGCTTTGACAACAAGGCATGCCAACACTGCAGTATTCTCTCCTTCACTTCTACCATCTCTCCCTTTAGATTTTTGGGCCAACCCATCATATACAATCTGCAGGCTCAAACTGCAAGAGATACACATCCAGCTGGATGGGGGGATGTGGGTTCTGCTGAAGTCCTTGTCATAAAGCTTAAAATAAGGGGTTAGCACTTGTAGACTCAGCACTCCAGCAACCTTCTCCAAGAATCCTCCTCCTCCTTTTCACCTACCCTCTCATTTCCTAACTTCTAGACCCTTGATATATGTGAGGTGTTAAATACTGTAGTAGTACTCAGACATCGAGGTTTATCTTCACTGCTCTACAAGTTCTACCAGGTATTCTGTCTCATTTTGGTATCTCAAGGTCCCCACCAAAACATCTATCATCCTGATAAGATAACTTTATCTCCTCTATATCTGATTATCCCAATACGTCAGATGAACTCTCACCTCCTCCTGTATGACTTCAAGGTTCTTCATGATCTTGCTTCCAAATGCTTGCCCAGTATCCACTCCAGGATCAATTTCCCTTACTCTATGCATATCCTAGTTTCATATAGTACTACTTGCAGTCATTACCCCAATGTGACCTGCTACACATCTGCATCTTTACATATGCTCTTCATCGTACCTAGAATGCCTCCCCTTTCCCCTGCATCAGGAAAACTGGTGAGTCTCTTCATGTATTTTCCAGAGATACCTACATACCTCCACAATGCCAAGTACCACCCTGTACTGAACAGTAATTTTCTTGGACCCCTGAAAACAAAGACTATATCCTTTCATCTTAGTATTACTAGAATCTGCCATATAGGAAGTTTGCCATACACATACATACACACACACACACACACACACACACACACACACACACACACACTAGATATATATACATAGACTAAAATGATGACTTGAAAATGCTTGGCAAATAAAATGGGACCTAATAAAAACAAGATATCTACAGTATTTCAAGATGAATGAAAATTCTACTTAATACTGATCAAGTCACACTATTAAAAATTGAATACAATTTGACAAATATACATAAGTAGAGTAAAATGCCACCTCTATAAGTATCACTAAAAATAATTCAGGCTACTAGAAACAATAAAGATAGACAAGACTGGATTAGAGAGAAATGTTAAAGAAATAAAATTTAATTGCTTTCACAAAAATATTGTAACAAACTAATTAACCAAGTGTTGCCAAGCACCAGTCCCTGCTGATATGTCTTAATGAATAGATAATTTGATCATTTTAAATTGTCACATTCATTGTAATAATGCAAATGAGCAAACCCAAAGTTCCTAAAAACAATAGTTTCCACATCAGCTTATGTTTTAACTCAGCCTATATCAAATTACTCAGAATCCTAAATTAATAGGATTTTATTTAATAAGATTTTACTATGATCTAACCTAACCTAATCCCTCTCCCTGGACTCCACACTGTTCCCTCTATTAGTTTGGGTAATTCATGACAATATTAGAAAACAGTTTATTGTTTCTAGGATGAAAGGTACATACATCTAATATATTTGTGTTAATTCAATCAGGCAATGATACCATTATCAAAGCCCAGAATTCTCCAAGGTTACCAGGAGATAAAAACAAGTAAGACAGTTTCCCTTGAGGAATTCGTTTTATGAATTCTAAATCTAATTGTAATCTACTGAAAATTTCTTTGAAAAAAGCTTTCATTTAAGATAACTATAGGACACTTCGAAATGCTAACTTGTCCTTACTCATTTCATTCATCTTTAGTACTGTTTGACTCTGTGATATGACAAATTCAGGTTACAAATATTTTATATGCTTGTTTTAGATAGAGAAAAAAATACATAAACTATCTTATATGCAGACATGATCCACTACCACAAGAATGCTAAAAAACAGAAATGACAGGACACATGGTCTCCAAAAGTCCAATCAATACAATGGAAGCCCATCTTCCTTATGCACTGTGAGTTCCCCAATAACTGACTTTGTATCCCAAGTTCCAATTAAAATGTATGCCCTGAAGAGGTTCTCCATAACAGTTTACTGAATAACTCATTCTTTTGTGCTGTTTCAAGATCCTAAATTAACTGTATAACTTGCCCAACCTTTTGTATGTTTCAAATCTAACAACCAAGGTGTAATTTTCTCAACATTTTGTAAATATTTTTCAAAATAAAGGAAATACAATAATCTATTTTTATTCACTAAAAAATATTCCTGTATTTGATTAGATTTTAGAATCTTCCTATTATTGTCATTAAAAATGACAACAAAAAAGTTAATTTTTGACCATTAAGCAATAACTCAAATTACAACATGCTTACTGAGGCTGATTCACTTAGACCTTCTCAGCCTTTCTCTTGATATGTGCTTACACAAGTCATGGCTTTGTGTACACATATTCTATTCAGGTGTAAGTATCTGATTAAATGTGATTTGCCTATTTATAGAAGGGCGAGAGGAAGCTAACAGAATAGAGGCAGAAATAATCACACTGAAGATATGGCCAGATTTCAAACAAATGTTGAGGTTCCTTCCTCTCTTAGCATTTAATTACCTTCACACTGACTAGGCCAATCTAAAAAATATATAAAGCTAGTGAATCTTCTTTACTCTTTCAAAAATGTTTTTAAAATGTTTTAACTAAAAGTTATGAAGAGAGAGTATAGCATATTGGGTATACAGCACAGATCTGGAACCATATGTGCTGAGTTCAAATCCTGACTTTGCCAATTATTAGCTGTGCAACTTTGGGGAAGTTAATCAAACTTTGTGCCTCAGTTCCTAAACAGTGATAGTACTCCAAGTTTAAAGGGCTGAGTATTCAGACAGTCAATTAATACAAGCAAATAAAGTAATTAGAATAGTGACTTGCTACAGAAAAGTATGTAAATATTGCTATTTTTATTAGCTATTACTTTGTTCAAGAACTTAGTTGAGCTTCTAAATGAGTAGACTACATTTAAACCTAGAGAGGTGACATGGGTTTCTTCTGTAAATGTAAGAAAATGTTTCCTTAAATAAGACTCTCTTCTGATTTGAAGGGCTGACTATAGAAGGGCTGGGCTGAAGAATGCATGATAAGGGATGTCAACTGGCAGCTCACTTTAAAGTGTCTGGCCATGATGCAGGTAGGCAGAGGACCAATAGCCCCTCCCTACACTCCTTGCCCAATAACTAAACTGGAAAACTTTTATTCTGGTAATAGTGGACTTCAGTGTATTTTTCCCCTTGAGCAGAATTCCTCATGCCTGTTATAAAATTAAAAGTGTGCTGATTCCCCTCTAAGGCTTTCACCTACACTAGATGCCAGCCAATCCTAAGATTTTAACCAGGAGACAAAGCTACTGATACCTGATACTCACATGGGAGCAGACAGTCTCCACAGTTCTCAGTGCAGTTCTGGGCCCTATCCTCACTGAACTCCATCTACTTGCACCGTTTCTGATATGCTGTGTTCAGTGACACAATAAGACAAATGACTTTTCTTGCAGTATATTAGTAAGCTAGTGTTACGGTGATACAGGTTTGAACTGGAAATCACAAAAAAAAAAATTTTCAGTGAAAATTTTAAGAAATTTATAATCTATAGACTCCTCCAAAGAAACTCAGAACTGCATCCCTGAGCATAAACTCTGGGCTTTGCGCAAAAAAAAAAAAAAAAAAAAAAAAAAAAAACATTAAAAGGTTCAAATGCCAGCTAAAAACATTTGATTCTACAGATATCTATGTGGGTTTTCTAATGAAGAAATAAACATATTGCCATATTTTGGTCCATGTTTCTCTTTGTCTAATCGCTTTATGCTAGCAAGCTCATCTCCAATTTTGCTGTAGGCATAATTGACGTGATAGCTACAAGGGTATGTAGTATAGCATTCCTTATCTTAAAGCTTTTTACTGAAAGTACTATATAGTCTGGCTTCTTTTTGTTAGTGTGAAAAACAACCAGACTTCAGGGAGCAGACTGACTTCAGGGGGTAGCAATTCAGAGAACCTTGGTGACAATAGAAGAGTGCAAAATGTCCAAAGACTCTCTGTGCAAGTTCTTTTACAGAATGTATTTTCTCCTTTTCTCAGCCATAACTTACAGACCATTAAATTTCACACATTTCCTATTCATTTGCTATGTTAAAATATGGCTTATGAACCCAAATAGAACTATCACAGGATTCTGCCCTGAAAAGTCAACTTTTTACTATTTGATAATATATGACTTTTAAAAGACCAGTAAGTCATGGGCCATGAACCTAGCCACATAAATGATTTCAAATGGCTCAAGAGTGGGTAGGTACACTTTTACAAATGGAACAAATTAAGCCCTAAAACATTAAAGGATAAAATAAAATTATCAAAGATAAAAATTGTTTTCATTAAGCAAGACCTTTAGCTAGACTTAACAACCAAACTATCAAAAAAAAAAAAAGTGGCCTCAGAGTTGTAAAATGCAAGTAAAAACAAAACAAAACAAAAAACACAACTCTATCCTCATCTATCCTCACTTCCAAGGAAGAGAGAAGCAAGTACCAAGGACCTGAAAGAGGCACTGAGTTTCACAGAGCTTACAGCTTCCTTCAGCATTTCTCTCATTCTCTAAGATATAATGCTTCAAGTGAAGAATTCTCAATGCCAACAGCTAATAGTTAATAATATAGCTAATATAATAACTATAATGATTAATATGTTGCTAATAATTATAATTACTATATAATATATATTAATTAGTATATACTAAGTAATTAGCTAACAATATAGTTCATACAGCTAAGCTAATAGATACTAGAGAAGGTTTTAAAGTGTAAGTAATACCTCTTTCTTCTCAAGGGGTCAAGGGTCAGAGAAACATCGTGAGGGATGAGTGGGGGGAGTCCCAGGTAGATACAGAAGAGTTTACCTGAAGCTGCCAGAGGAAACATGGGTGGCAATTACTAATCAGAGTTGGCAATTAACTAAACATAGAATCATAAATAAAAGGGAGGGATAGGCAGAGAGGAAGTTTCTGGTTGAAAGTCTTAGAAGCAAGATACAATCATGTATATGGAATGGGATGAAGAAATACAAAAAATTGTGCTATCATCTATTGTGTACTAGAGGTACACAGTGCAGATGACAGAGCCAGATATGGTTCTTCACAAGTGAGATGGCACTGTGCTGGGCTCTCATGGATGGGGAAATAGAATGTCAATCAAGTTATTAACCTCTTAAGGAAGTTATGTCAGCCTCAGATATTTCCAAAATATCCACAATCATGTTACACAGATTGGTCAATCATTGGCTAAAGACTGAAATATGATTTGATATTACCCTTAAAAAACTATAAAACAGAACATGTCTGCATTCAGCCTGAAGTTCACATTATACTTTAATTAACTCAGTAGAGCCTATGTTTAACATTCAATAACCATCAGTTTCATACCATATGTGATAAGATCCTGAATAAATCAGAGGTAGGAAATAGCTCTCTTTTTTTCCTCTGCAGAGGAAAGAATAAGGCCAACTAGACATTGCTATACATGAGCCATGAAGCCCTGTACTCTGACTGTCATTCAGGCATCTCTGAAGGCAGCCTGAAAATTTTATCTCAAAATGTAAAAAACTAAATAATAACATTACTCAGTTATCAGAAAGGCAGTGTTATATAAACATAACCAAAAAGCATGTGAATCTATCAACTGCTATTGCCGGTGGTGGGGGCGGGGACAGAAGTTCAGGAAATAGATGGCATTCTATTTATTATAACCACAGACTCTAATATAAAAACCTGTCTCTAAAGTAAATCAATGTATTTAAAACTTTCGAGATCCATGGAAATTTACAATGGATTCTCATTCTTGGATCTCTCCCCAGGACACTCTAAGACATTCCCTCCAAGAATGTGAAAAGCATTTAACTTTTCCTGAGCACTGCCTGACCTGAGCTTGTATCTTCTGCAAATTAAGTCTCATGTCTGAATGAGAAAACTATAGGGATTATTAGTAACTGCTGACAGCATTTCAAGATACGGGGCAGGGTGGGGGGGAGTTTCTTAGTATTTTTTTTCAAGTGTTGATTTATTGCTATAGCTTTGGTTATCTAGTTATTTTAACATCATCTGTATCCAGTCAACTCTAAAACAGTACTCACAAGGTCAGTTCTCTTTAGACCATTTAGTGTCATAATCTTCCATGGCCCTACATGTATTAAACCCAATGGAAAATGCATTCCACAAGGAAATCAAGTGAGAAACTAAGAATTAAAAACTCATTGGGAAGGGGGATCCATCAAACTGCACAACAGGATGTAACAGACTCACATTTTTTTTTAAAGGCACATTTTCTTACCATTATGAACACTAATATAACATCATTAGTTTATACTGATAATTTGTATTGCTATTAATATTACAAAAATAATTTCTGTTAATACTTTAGAATAACAATAATACCAAAACATACTTCACATATGGCACATCTCTTTCAATATTTGTCAAACAAACACAATACTTAAATAAGTGTACGGCAGACAGCAAATTCTACTATAGAGGTTAAGTGACCACTAAAATGGATGCAGAAGACAGCCTCTAAATTCTTACTCTTACCTGTTTACTTAGCTTCTGCTCATTAGTAATCCAAGACTTTTCTTTACTATCAACTCCCTCATGAATTTTGAGCCAGTGATTGCTTATATATAATATAGCTTCTTTTTATAAGGTGAGAAAAAAAAACACACATGAATATGAATATATTTCACGTAGTCTTGTCAACCTAATGAAATAGAAAACATTACTCCACTAATAAACTGCAACACTAACTATTGAATAGAATCTACTCCAAGCATCCACTTACAATTAGAAAACTTGTTTTTTCAAAAATATTCAGTCTTCTTTTGGCTGCTTTGCCTGATAGCTAAAGGCCAGTGAAATGATATGAAATGGGCACTCTATAAAGAAAAGTGAGGACAAAAACCTGATATCCTACTTCTGGGATACTTGTTTTGTCCTTTTCAAAACACTTAACTCCACTTCCAAGTTCTTATTAATAATATTGCCTTTGTTTCTTCATGAATTTGAGTAATTATATCTAAACATTCACTCCACCATTCGTCTTAACAAACACAATTACACTGGGTGTTTTTTCTCATTTCTTTTAAAACTACCCAAAAAGTAACCAACAGAATGTAACAACTTCAATTTATAGCACTGCTTCTTAATAAACGTTCTCTGAATAAATGAACCTGGATGGTCACTCTAGTTCTTCCCAACTTTTTTTGGCACACATAAAAAATAATGTTTATAAGGATACTGGGGTGAATAAATGAAACACCAGGTGGCCAGAAGCTACCAGCAAAGGACTTCTGGCACCCCGAGCTTAGACAACCTGGCCCCCTGACAGCTGAGAGTTGGCGGGGGTCAGAGATAATATCAACATACCTGAAACTCAAAAAACTAATTGAGAAGTTCTTCACATTTTTCCTATTTCCCATACTCCCACTTTTATTACTGGGAAACTATTTTTCCTTTGGGGACTGATCCCGCCCTCATTTCCACATGATCCTGGTGGCATAGATAACTTTAAGCCCCTGACACTTCACCTACTTCCATTCTAGCCAGGATCATTAATTAAAGTGCCCCATTATTCTGCCCTAATGGTTGATCCCATTTGGGCACATGACCCAAGCAAAGCCAATCCAAATATCTCTACAACTCTCTTCCTTTTGGATTGTGAATATAAGGTTATAAGGCTTTGGGCTTTCAATCAATTCACAGAGGAAAGAAACTGTGCCATGAATACACTGTCTAAGCCATGTTTATTCTAAATTCTAAAGTTAATAAAAACATTTTTAAACAGATGAGTTTCTGTTATTCATAACAGAAAGCATCACCCTAGAATTTCAAAGACTCAATACATTTCCTGAGTATCTATCTATATATATACATATTGATCTAATATATGTTTAATATCAGTGGCATACACAGATCAGATAACCCACTAGATGACTTTTTTAGATAATCTCCAGACATTACCTGTGTGTTAACGATTCTAAAGAGATTATCCTACATAAGTGTCAACACTGAAAGAAAACATTTGGTAGAAGTAAGATCATTACAGAACGTGAAGGCAAAAATAAAGTAGGAGGCAAAGGAACTTTGTATACATTACAGAATCAGACTAGAAGAGGTCTGGTCAGTAGGAAAACTATTTGTGAGGTAGCAACAGTTGTTTCCTTGACAAAAAGGAATAAACATGACAAATTGGGGACAAAAAAGAATTTCAAACACATTAACTTCATAGATTAAACATTTATCCACCTTCACTACCAATCTTTTTCCTATGAGAACACATAATTTCTCATAAAGAAATGGATTTTTTCCCCTCACCAAGCTTGAAAAGAAACACAAGCACAGATACTAATAAACAAGAGATAATAAAAATACCACACCTACTTGGTTAGAAAACCCTTCCCTTCACAGGCAATGTGTTCTAGAGATTCTACCAAAAGAAAAAAATTAGAGTACTATGCTAAATATATAATTAGTTTAAAAGTGGTGGGGGGAAGCTTATTAATGTCTGACTGTTTTCTTATTACACTCTAAACTCTGAAAAGAGAGCAAAAATGATTGTTTATCCTCACATCCCAACATAGTGATTAATACTATATATAGCAAGGAAACAATTTTTTGTTTATTAAATGAAGATCAAATTTCAACAAGTCAAAAAGATTAATGCCTGTCGTACAGGTAACTTTAAACTGAATTATTTTATGCCCACCTTAAAAGATCAATTCTAGAAATAAAGGATATTCTTTTTGGAACAGGCTCTAAGAGTTAACAAAAGCATTATAAAGCAGCAAATTCAGCAATAAACAAAAATACCAGAATAGCATTATACGCAGATTTCCTTGCAAAATGTGCTCTCATTAAATAAATGTTTGCATCATTAAGTATACATCAACTCAGCATAAGGAGAAAAAGAACAAATTGGGAACATAAGAACAGCAACCCATAATTAAAACTTTGATAAAAGTCATCCATGAAGTAAAAATAATCTGTAATTCCAACAGTTAAGCTTTACACCCATTCCTGTTCCATTATTTTCTTACTTTACCTGAGAGGAATCTGCTTGGGCTAATTTTGTAGTGACTTTCAGTATTTGGCGAAGATTTCTTCCTTTATCTTCAACAAGGAGGTGAGCCAGCAGAAGAAAAACATGCACAGGGATCACTGTAGTGACAGGGAGCAATGACTCTACTGAAGCCAACCAATCACTCACTGCAGACTCTTCTCTCATTACTTCAAGGATTCTCCAGGATGTAAATATTGACCCATACATGCTGGTTATGGGGAAGACAAGCTTGTATGAGAGCTAAAAAATAAACACACAAAAAAAATGAATAAATGAGATATATTTGATAGAAATATATTTGACATTCATATTTTATATTTCATTATGAAATCAATCCTCCCAACAAAATACAAAATTTTCAATTCCTGCCCCAAACCTCTCTGCACATATTTGAGCTAAAAGAATTACATAGAGAAAACAGTTGTTATATGGAACTCTAGAACAGTTTATCACTATTTTCCCTTGTATTTACCATTTGCTCACAGTTAAAGCAGGTAAAAAAAGAATCAATAAATAAGATCCAGAGGCAAGAGAGTTTGGAAAAAGCCATTGTCACTAAGAAAATATTCACCAATGAGAGGGAAAATAGAAAGAAAAAAAAAAAAACACTATTTGCCCAACTCCAAACCCTGGTAAAAAGCAGCCCAGGGCAGATGGCAGACTTGGACTGAGGACAATTCATTTTTGTAATCGACAGTATGTTGACAGGAAAAGAGTCGGTTCAGCTGGAGCCTGGGAATTCATTAATAATTGTGAATAACTTCTGCAATAAGAAATAGCCTGACAGCAACAAATTGAAACAATACACAAAGAAGATGCTATGCTTATGTCAATCTGAGAAAGGGCTCTTTACAGAAATAAAGTAGTGCAGTCAGGGACAGAGAATGGATAGAACTCTGCCAAGGTGAGCTGCGTGCCCAGATGGCTCAGGAGAAGCCACAGACATTAAAGAAACATTGGTATTGCCTATGAATATAATAATTAGAGTATAATGATACAATTTAGAAATCTTTAAATTATAACTGTCCTATTATTGGAAATTAACTCACATGTATAAGGATAACAATTGAAAGGATGGGAAGTAAAAGTTAAGCTTTATAAAAAACTTTAATAGCTTTATTGAGATACGATTCATATGCCATAAAATCTATCCTTTTAAAGTTTACAACTCAGTGGATTTTAGTAATTGATAGTTTTATAACCATCATTACTATCTAATTTTAGAACATTTTTATCACCCCAAAAGGAAATCCCATACCCATTAACCATCGCTCTTCATTCCCCTGATCCCCATTCCCACCCACACAGTAACCACTAATCCACTCTGTTTCTATTTTGGCTATATAATAAGAACCACACAACATGAAGTCTTTTTCGACTAGCCTCTTTCATTCAGCATGTTTTCAAGGCTCATCCATATTACAGCTGGTATCAATATTTCATGTCACTGTCAAATAATATTCCACTGTATGGATATACAATATTTTGTTAATCCATTCGTCAATTAATGGACCAATGTCCATTAATTTCCACTTTTATGAATAATGCTATGAATATTCCTATAAAAGTTTTTGAGGACATAAGTCTTCAACATCTTAAGTATATCCTTAAGAGTGGAGAAATATTTGAAAGCAAATGTCACTTTAAAAACAAACAAAGAAGCTCTATCTTTATTGATATGAAAAGATCTCTTACATAAAAATAGAAGTTACAAATAGTATGCCTGGAATGCTACCAATTATTTTTTTTAAGGGTTAGGGTAGAAGAGATTGTTTATTTGTACTTGCTTGTATATGCAAAGAAAAGTATCTAGATAAATAAAGAAATATACACTAATTTTCATTTTCTATTTGAGAGGATGGAAACTGGACAATCAGAATTTTATAAATCTTATAAAATTAAATATCTATATTTATAGCATTCTCTCTAAAAGATTTTTTCCCAAGATGAAAGTCATTAAAGACGAGTCGATTTCTTTAGACTAATGACAAACAGCATTTGATTTGAGATTTAAAAAACAAGGATTTCAGTTGTTATGCAATTTCTCATAGCCTTACTTTTCTTATTTGTAAAATAGGAGTTACAACTACCTACCTGCCTAGATTATTGAGGTAGATAATGAGACAATATCAATAAAGAACCTATCACAGTACCTAAATTTGCAAAATACAGAGAAATATTATCACTGTCATCTTTAGGAGAGGAAAAATAAAACTGGTGGATATGGGCATAAAAGAAAATAATTGGAAATAACCATGAAACATAATTAAGTCAAAAGCAGCAACATTACAGAGATATGTGAGTAAACACACTGTAAGAAAAAAGCAATCCTACTTAAAGTATTATGTCCAGGTTTAGGATCTGTTTTTTGTTTGTCTGTCTAAGGCTAGCATAGCAGGAGAAATAAGACAAAAGTTGTAAATAAGACATCACAGAATGGTCTCTCTGTCACAGTTAGTGACAGGCATGGCCCACTAGAACAGTACCAGGGCAAAGATGCAACCAAAGGTTTTCAGCACCAAGCACCAAATCCTGGCCCCACAGCCTGTGGGAGCACCTGTGAAAGCACTGGTAGGCTCTGTGTTTCAGAGAAGAAAGTATGTGTTTAAAAATAAAGAGTTGATGTTAGACGAGTTATATCTCAATTAAAAAAGAAATCATAGGAAAAATAACATTTCAGTAAATGGCTATAAAACATCTCTTACAGACATAAAATTGATTCTTTATTTTTAAAAAGCTTTTAATAAAAATGTTCAGTTATGTTAAGTATTAACAAAACAGACATATGCTAGTAGTACTTTGTCTAAAGAGGTCTGAAAAAAGAAACTGTGAATACAAGTGAACAATATACATTTTCATTAACTTTAAAGAATAACTGTTCATCTATTATAATAGTTAAACTAGGCTTAATGAAATCAAGTCAAGATTTGATCAGGGAAAGGGGCATGGAAACTCACCCTAGGGACCCTGAAAAGTAGAACAGGTTTTTGCTAGAAGAGATTTAATCACTCACCAGACCAGAAACAGAAGACTGGACTAGGTAAAGCCTCGAGGTCTTTCTGCTCTCTACCTCTGTGAAGAATCTAGTCAAGGGCTGAGAAGCTTTCAAGTGGTCCATTATCACCAAAAGACAACATATACCATCCTCTGTATCCATGTTATTCAGAAGATAATGATAGAAGCACAGGCTCTAAGACTTGGTAATTCTTTTTAAATTCCAACCAAAAGCTTTTAAGAATCCAGTTTACCTCAACTTTCCACTGATTTACTGTTTCCCTGGAAATCTGAAATTTATGCTATTTATTAGTTATTCATTCTTTTTATTAAGCACTTCTTTGTTCGAATTACCACCATGGCTTCTCTTTCCTGACTGAACCCCGGCTCATACAATGGTTCTTTCCTTCTACCCCACCTCCACCCGCCACCACATTCTCTAGGGGAAGGGGTAGCAAGATTTTAAGCAGTTTAGAATTTACAAGTGTTTGATTTTTTTTCACATAGGAGAACATAAATTGGTGGTTTTAAATATCACATTTACTAGCCTAATAGAAAAGGATCCTGTTTTCCATACAACACTAAGAAATATGAAAAGCTTATTAGATTATATCTTTCATTTTAAAGAGATGAATAACTGCTTTGCTATCTTACATTTTTTAATTCTTAAAATTTGAAATAAGTTAAAAATCTGTGTTATTTCATGGTTATCAACACTTCAGAAACAGGACAGGTAATACAGAATTGCATGGTGCAGGATATCTACCCTTGCTTTCGTTTGCCAGAAGCAGTGTGCTTCTGAAGAACTGCTGTAGTTGTAAATCAAATACTCTAAGTCAGAGTCACCAATCTAAAATGAAATAATAAAAATAAAAACTAAAAAATCTGTGGTTTTTATACAAAGGTCTCTCTGTAATAAATCAAGATGATAAATGATCTTATCAGATGCACACATTCTTACTGAATAGAAATTTACTGAATGTCTGCCATGTGGTAAACAATGGGTCAGGTATTGAGAATGCAAAGATAACCTAGGATGTTATTTCTTTAAGTATGTGAAAAATAGGAAAGCGTTCAATTTAACAACTGGCTAAAATATCTTAAATTATCTCATCTGTGATTACCTGAAAAAGATAAAGCAGAAACACTTAGAGTGGAAAAAATACAAAAAGTTCAACAATTGTTGCAATTTAAATATTAACATGCTTAGAAAATAAAAGCAAAGCATGAAAAGGGCCCAGGTTCTTTCCCTCAGTGAGCTCATAGAATAGTTGGAGGTACAAATACACAACCCCTTAAATTAAGACACAACACTGTTGAGTAAAGTCCTATGGATACAAAAAAAAAAAAAAAGAGAGAGAGAGAGAGACAGAGAATAATGAATTCTGACTCAGGAAGGCTGAGAACTTTTGGCTGGATCTTGAAGAATGACTAGGTCAGGCAAAGGAGACAAAAAAGCAAAGATTCAGGAAAAGACTTGCAGAGTTTGGGACATGTTGAATTTATAAGTATGTTTAGAATATAGAGTCCAGAACAGGTGCAAAAAAGAAAGCCAATGGTAAACTGTGGCTTGATTTTTTAGAAAGGTATTCATATATCTACTCAAAGCCTCAAAGCAGCGCACCATTATTAGAAGGAAGTTTATAGCCCTAATAGTATGCTTCCTTCTCCTTCTTCCCCAACTGAAGAGAAAGCCTAGCTATTAGTGTTGAATAATAAGATTCATACACTTGAGCAAATAGTAAGATGAATACTTAAATATTAGAGTCAGGGTAATTCTCAGTAAATATAACTCATGATTTAAAGGAACACAACTCTTAGACACAGTACATCCTGCCCTCCCTCCATCCCCTCCCAAAATCCAATCATTAGGCAAGTCCAGAGGAAAGGTAAAAGGCTACTAGGAAATTTTGGCCACATCTTGTATTCCTATTAGGCAGATGCAAGAAAATCAACGACCTATTTCAAGTTTTAAAGTTTCAGTCAAACGATTAGGATCTATGAATCTGTAGTATACATTCAGTTTGCCTATAGGCTAGTTCTTGCTACAGACTCAAACAAGGAATCAAAATGCCTGGATTTTTGCTGCTAGAACATTTAATAATACATGATTAGAGGTCTCCCTGCTTTTGCAGATGAAACAACTATAGCGCTACCTTACATTTACATAATGCCTTTGTGGAAACTTAAGATGCTTCACCAGTTTTATCTTAATCCTCATTGAATCCTCATAAAAGTAGGAGTTGGGAAGTAATAATTTTATCAAAATCAAAAGAAATACCAAAAGAGTAAAGGCCTGACAAATGCGGGCCCAGAACCCAGCCATTAACAGACATTGACTATACTTTTTACATTACTGTAACAGGAACAGTAAGACTGACAAAGCAGAATGGTATATACTTAGCAGGCAAAGGGAGGAATGGGGTGTGACAGTCCTGCTGTCTTCCAACTGAAGGCAGCAGAGTAGAGGCACCTAAGGAGACACCAATAGTCATTATGCCAGGGAATACGGCATAAACTACCACATTCAAAAATGAAGTCTTAGTTCTTACAGATCTTAGAACTTTCAGGCATTCAAGATTTCCCACCTTGGACTGTCCCACATCTATCAATAAGCTGCATTTATTAAACAGTATGATGAGAAAAAAAGGATCCATATTCAAATATGTTAGAGAAGCACTATGTTAAACAGAATGTTTCTTTTCTGCAGGATTCCTCAGGACCTTTAACTACTGATGTACACTAGAAACTCAAAGAGGAAAAAAGATTATATAGCACTTCTAACACTTATTTTCCAACAGGACTACCCTCCCCTCTAACCACCCAGAAGAATATACTAACATCTACACCACTGCCTGAGAGAATAGTAAAGTTCACAATGACTGAGTTAAAACCCAAACAGATACTTCATCAGGAGGTGAGGTTATCTTTACAGACAGAAATTCCACATTACCACTTTACCTTTAAGAGAAGCAAGGATGAATTTCATTACCTTTTGGTGGTGATCTCTGTAGCACTCCTGCTGTACCATTTCCAACACATTCAGAGCCAAGTGCTGCCTAGAAGGACTGTCTTCATCTGGGGATATGCAGTCTTCCAAGGCAGTAGAAGATAATATCTGCAGAACTGGCATCACTAGCAGCGAGGATGATTTTGGGATTTTCTGACCATCAGCAAAAGAGAGGAGCTTCAAAGCTATTCATCAAAACAACAATTCATGATTTTAAATCATCTAGAAGTCAAATCCAAACATATTATAAAGTACTTGTTATTCTAACACTACTAATTTATGCTTTTTTTGGCTAAATAGTAATCTTAATCCATAAGTGTCTTTGAGAATTCATGAAAATCTATTACCTTTAACAAAACAGGAAATGCATATAATACAAATGTTTATATGTTCTTTATTATAAATCTTCCAGGTATTTTTATAATTGTTATTTATAATCAAGGCTATGGATAATAAAGAAACATTAAATTGTATTATTGCTGTACACCTCAAATTTGAAATAATCAATATAGATTATTCTATTTCTTTGACTATTCCCAATATAATAAACGATGGTTTTGTTTTACTTTTCAACATGATGTACTGACTCAATAGTTTTCAATAGGATTTATTCAATATAACTAAAGTAACTTCAAATTAGAGACACTGCTTGGTTTACAAAACAAAAAGTCTGGTATCCAACAAATAATAGAAGTACTGGAGAGTTTGATCCTATATCACCCTATTATACATGAGTCCCAACAAAGACGTGTAGCTTTGGAATTAAAAATGTGGTTTCTCGATAGCACTGGAATTTCCTTTTGTCAAAAAAACGAAGTCCATTTATATGAAGTACCCCACAAAAAGGTACAGAGACAGAAAGCACATTGGTATTTGTCTGGGGCTGAGGATGGGAATGAGGATTAACTGTAAATAGGCACAAAAAATTTTGGGTGGAGGGTGATGGAAATGTTCTAAAACTAGATTATGGTAGTGGCTGCAAAGCTCTGTAAATTTACTAAAAAGACACTGTATTGTACATTTAAAAATAGTGAAATTTATAGAAAACATCTCAATAAATCTATTAAAACCTGAAAAAATCAATTATTTTTAAAATGTTAAAAAAATTATGTCTATGTATTATGAAAAAATAAACTGGCATTTATAAATAAATAGATAGAGAGATAGATAGAGAGATGATAGATAAAACTGACAATTAAAAAAAAAACTGCCAGAAGTAGCAGTACTAGCAAATTATACCTATGGGAGGATACTGCATGCAGTGCTAAAAGAAAAAGAAGGCAAAAGTAGTTCAGAAAAGGACTAGTGAGTGGGGCACAGAAGAAACCAAGGCCAACAGGCAAGAGCAGAATGAAAATCAAAGGCTAAAAGCCATGGGTCCCCCACTTCATGTGCAAAAGCCATTTCCAAGATAAGACTGTAAGTGCAAGAGCAATTCACCCTCAAAATCACGATGAATTAAAATTCCAAAATTAAGCTACATAATCGGCATTTACCTAAAGCATGTTTTTGAAATGAGGGTGGGAGTGTACCAGTGTATCATGGCATTATGCAACAAAATTTAGACAGATCCTCCATTACCACATTATGCTGCATCAAGCAAAGCGAGGCAACACTAATGTAAAAGCTGCATGTAAAGATCTGACTTGTTTGCTAACCTGCCAGACCCAGCACCTTGATTCTTTACCAAATTATTATTGAATGAAATATTTTTGCCTCTCTTTTGCCCCATTCAATTTTCTTTAAAATATACTGGACAGTCAAAAGAATGTTCTTTCATTTGTTCTAGTAGGTTAATAACCATAAATTAAATCTTGTCCAATGTGGCAAGAGTTTTTTAATAGTAAGGGCCTGTAGAGTTTTAAAAACAAATACAAATGCTAAATACTTATTTTGTTTCAAGGGTTTTATGCTATTGATTCTGTGCTGTACAACTGTAAATAGCTGATATCCCTTCAATATATTTACTAATGTCACTGCTCTATGATTTAGATTATAATATTCTAACAGTCAAGATACTTAGTAAGCTATGGTATATGGAAACTTGCACAAGGTAACATCTTGTTGGACAAGAAGGTTCTATCTGATAATTATAAAAATTCCAGAACAGAAACTCAAAATATACAAGACTTTTTATAGCATAACATGATATATATAGTTCAAGTGACTCCTGCCAACACTCATATTTACTTGTTACTCTGGTGAATGTATTTTTATTTACCTAGATTTAAGATTGGCTTCTGCTGACTTGCTGGAGTCTGTAGAAGTAATAAAGCTATTCCAATTATGACCAGTTCAACAGGAAAATCCTAAAAGAAAACAAAAATAAGTTCCCAGAGCCATGGCTTTATAACATGTATCCAGGAAGAACATATTCAACATAAAAGATTATAACCTATCACAGTCATCCTTTTGTATCTGTGAGTTTCACATCCACAGATTCAACTAACTGCAAATCAAAAATACTTATAAATAAAATGTTACATTGTTGTTAGCATGAATTAGTTAGGCCTATGATGGCTGCATCTGTATTAAACATACGAATTTTTTTCTTGCCATTATTCCCTATTATTCTCTAAAAAATACAGTATTAACAACTATTTACATAGTGTTTACATTGTATTCGGTACTATAAGTAATCTAGAGATGATTTAAGTTACATGGGAGGATATGCATAGGTTATATGCAAATACTATGCTATTTTATACAAGGGACTTGAGCATCACAAATTCTGGTATCCATGGAATGGGGAGGTGGGGTAGGGGGTTGGCAGTCCTGGAACCAATCCTCAATGATACCAAGGGACCGCTGCCTACAAAACTATTTACAGTAAGCCTGCTCTACTAAAGGAAGAGTTGGTGAATATCTATGCAGTCATATGTAAATTCAAATGTTATTATATCTAGCCAAAACGCCATAGGCTAAAAACCCAAAATAATTCAGAGGAATAACTCTTTAACACAACAGATTGGCAATTCTTCAAAATAGAAAATCTTTGCAAGCCACTGAAAAGTACCTGAAATACTTAATTTAAGGATATTTCATTTCTGAAAAGTAGCTCAATTGTCTACTTACCTAATACAGATATGATTCATCTATATAACTTGCATAATGAATTACACTAAGCAAATTTTAATAAATGTTATAATAAAAGAAACATAAGTGCCCAGGGATGCAGAGACTATTTTTAAATTACAGTAATTTATTAAGCATATTTAAATAGCAAAGTAATAACCACAGAAACTTAAAATCATTAATTTTATGTATATGAAGTATATGAAGAAAATGAAAAAAAAAAAACATGTACACTATGTTCCAAAAAATAAAACAAAGTGAAATAAGATGTTATTTGAGGGTTTCTAAAATACAAAAAATATTAACGTATTATGGAACTAAAAGTCTAAAATTACTTCATTCAGAAATGTTATAGAGGTGCCTGCAGAGAAGTACCTAATGAATCCTGAAGGAAAAGAAAAGAAGGATAGGGGAGGTACAGCCACGTTATAGAAACACTTGAAAGAAAACATCTTAATCTGAGCTACTCAGAAGTTTTGATTTTGGAGAGGTTACCAACTCTGGCACAAATTTATACACACATAAATATATATACATATATATACATAGACACATACACATCTAGGTTATACTATTTAAAAAATAAAATTAATTATACTGCAAAATCTTCTAAAGTGCTTGCTTATGGACTTTTAAATACCAGCCAAGAAGAAAATTTGTAAATTTTTTAATGGAAGATATTCTAATTTGTGTCTTTGCAACTTATTTATGTTTAAGAATCATGCTGAGAACAGTTGAGAACCATGAAGCAATATTATCTACTTTGGAACAATAAACACATTTGGAAATAAATACACTTACAGAACACACCATCACTATTCTTTACCATTATCTTTCTTTAATTTCATTTCAAATTCTGCATGTCCATAAAAAAAAAAACCTAACAAGGTCATTTAAATTCTAAATTTACTAGCTACCAAGAGGATCAGAGACAAAAGTATTCCTGTATACTATTCTAACACTAAAAAGGCCTTTTCACACAAGCTATCTACTAAAAGAGTCCTAAAGTAGCTTTTCAGGGTTCTGAAATGATCTAGAAGCATTTTAAGTGGATGAAACTTAAAGGTATGAAGGCATAAAGGAGACTGGCCTGTTCAGAAAAGAAGGTAAAGAAAAAAGCTGGAGATTCAAGGCACAAAAATAAGAAAAAGTAATGGTGGAAGATAATCTTAAACAGCTTAGACTTCTGAGAGGTTATAAGTTTACTTGATTTTTAATGAAAGCCTGTTTTGGACACCTCTTGTACCACTTAAATACTACTGCTACTGCTGTAGTAACTCTTGCTTCCTGCTCAGACCAGTGAGAGATCCAAAGTACAGAAAATGTAAAGCACCATAGGCCAAAGCTTGATGATTTGGCAATAGAAGCCCGTTATGCTTCCCCCTTAATTCTGGACCCTTCCAGAGGGTTCTGAGACATTTCATAAGGTTTCTCTGAATATTTTGTGGGATGTAGCAACTGGTTGCTTGTAGCACTGGTCAACTTGATGATATATGTATTGCCTCTCCCATCTTCAATATTTCACTCTTCTTGTCCCTGTGGGATCACACCTGCAAATAAACTGCATAAGCCTTTGATTTTGTGGAAATCCAAGCTCTGCTTTTTCCTTTTGGGAAACAGTGTCTACTTTGGGGAAACCCAGGCTAATTCAAAGCCCACCCGGAGAAAGGAAGTAAAATAAAAATAAAATAAATTTAAAAAGAAAAAAAGGACATGCCTTTATACTCAGCCACAGATGTCACAGGAATCTCATTAACAGAAACCCTTGGAGTCCATACTTTTTGTCCTCACCCTAAAAGAAAGATATCACTGAGCACTACCTATGTACCAGGCACTAATGGGCCTAGGAATGTCGCTGCGAATATCCCTAGGTTTTTTAAGTATAAACAAGGTATAAGAAAGTCTACATCAGAGATAAGTACCTACAGCAGGCATAATGGAGATGGCAGCCCTGCTCACACTATCTCCTGGTGCCATGTCTTTGCTGCCTACCATGTCCCATGTTCAGAGCTGACTGATCCAAGCTGCACCAATCAGACAACAGGGGCTCAATCAGATTCAGGATTTATTTTGTTTGGGTTTTTGTTTCCCAGACTACAGGGAATGGTGCATTCTTTCATCAAGAATGTGTGTGTTGCTTTTTTTTTCATGATTTTAGTAGCTGTTGATGCTCAATGCCTAGTTCCATTAATTCATTAGCTGTTAGAGAAACATGTCAAAGTGCACCAAGAGGATGCAATCAGTGGAGTTCAGAATGTAGAAAACTGTACAGCTCACACAGCCAGGTTTTTCAATACAAAGAAGAAAAGAAGTGAGGGAAGGAACAGAAGGGAACTAAACTAACTTTAGTTTAAAAGATTCCTATTACATATCACCTATACTATTATATACTTAAGTTATAATTATATATAGACATAATTACACATCTGAAGGGAGTTGACATATGGCTATATATCGTATTATATTTATACAACATGTAATTGATATAATAAACTATATATATTACTATATAATATATACTACTATACATAATAGATAATATATACAGTAGTATATATAACACAAGTATTATTTATTACTATGTAATGTTATTATGTACATAACAGATAATATATACCATATCATATAAACATTACTTAATACCATATAAAATAATATTATCTACAGAGTCCTAGCATGTAAAACCATTCTAATCACTGTATTGGTAAACTGACCAATGACTTACTTGAGCTTTCATCAGCTCCCACCTTTCACTAAAATACATTCACTCTACTCATTTTCTCATTTGCCATTCACTCTCTTATTCTAGTTTGGTTCCTACTACCATCACTCCACTGAAACTGCTTCCTCTAATATGAACAATAAACTTCTATTTGCTGCATCCTCTCACTTTAAATCTTCTCTCCATCACACCTGACTATTTTCCTTTTTGTGATATTCATTCCCTTGATTTTCATGTCATCTGTTTCTTCTGCTAATCATACAATCCTTCTAGCTATACGTTCTCGGACTCCTTTTTATCCATACACTCCAAATATCAACAGTCCTGGAGTTCCATCTCAAACCCTGTCATGCTATCCTATGGTTAAAACTCCCCTTCCAATGTCTCCAAATCTATACTTTTAGCCTAGGTTTCAACCTTGAATTTAAAATCATATAGCCAACTACTTATGATTCATATATATCTTAAACCAAGCATATCTCAAAACAAATTTATCACATTCCCTCCAATATCAGCTATTTCTCCAAGTAAATCGTACTATCAGTTGTCCAAAATAGAAAGCTAAAATTCTACCAAGGACCCTCCCCTCAAACATCTAATCAACCACAAAGCCCTGCTGATTTCATCTATATTTTTTTTCCTCATTCTCATTTTCCTCATTAGCCCATTGCTATGGACTGAACTGTGTCCTCCGAACCCTAAATTCACATGTTGAAGCCCTAACTGCCAATGCAACTGTTTTGGAGTAAAGAAGTAATTAAATAAGTTCATTGAGTGGGGTCCTATTCCAGTAGGATTAGTGTCCTTACAAGAATAGAGAGCTCACTCTTGAGCTCTCTAAACCATGTGAAGACACAGCAAAATGGTAGCTGTCTACAAGCCATAAAAATAACCCTTGCTAGGAATAGAATCAGCCAACACTCTAATCTTGGACTTCCTTGTCTCTAGAACGGTGAGAAATTTCTGTTGTTTAAGACACCCAGTCTGTGGTCTTTTGTTATGGCTGTCCTAGCAGTCTAAGACATCCCACCTTGCTTCCTGACCTATTAGTGTTGCCCTACTCAAAAACCCTCCTCTACTCTCACATCAGAATGATCTTCCACACACAAAATATGAAGGCACCTCCCTACTGAAAGGTCTTCAATAGTAGTATTCCATTACCTAGAAGATAAAAAGTAAACTCAGGTCTGGGCCTTATCTTCCACACCTTAATCCTTCAACAATATTCAACACCTTGTTTTCTGAACAGGCCATGCCTACCTGCTCTTTCCTGTTTCTGTGCTTAAGCACATACTGTTCCTATAGTTGGAATACCTTTCCAACCTCTGGTTGTATCAGGCAAACTCCTATTCAGACTTCCTCAATGCTGAACTCATGTCTTACTTCCCTTAATTATATTTCCATTGCACGTTACAGCTCCACGGAAGCATTTACTGCATTGAACTACAATTATTTATATGCATGTCTGTTAAGTCCCTTGAGGTCACAGAATGTGATCTTTTCATCTATGTATACTATAGGGTCTGGTACATAATAAGTGTTCTTTACTTGTGTTCTACAGGAATAAATGAAAAAAAAAATGCCACAATGGTAGATCTTTAACTGATGCTCCAAAGAGTAGAATCTAAAAAAAAAAAAAAGATTCATTTTTACAATAAATATGAGCAGTAATTGTACATTAGTAGTATGATCTTATCGTATTAGATCAAAACGCCTTTGATATGATAAAGTAAAAGAGTTCACCCACTCAGCTCCTGAAAGACTCACTTAAATGATAACAGACACATTAAAATTTCTTGTTCTCCTTACCTCCTTCAGAAGTTCAACACTGTGCTCTAAAAGGTGAATTAAAGATGAGCATTCCCCAGTTATCTTTAAGCTGACTTCACAGACACACAGCAGCTGAAGAGTCAGCTGGGTAAGCTGAACTTTCCAGTAAACGGGATTACGCAAAAGGCTTAAATATATTTCCTCGATAAAGAGCATCACTTCTGTTGTCTGTATCAAATCTTTTATCTGTTTAAAAAAGTAATTATATGATATTACAATATACAAACCAAAAAATAATTTTAAGTCATACAAGAAGCTTTAAAGATAAAATATTTTCTTTAAATCTATAAAGCCTTAAAGAGATAAAGAAATTTACATAGCTCAAAGAGTTAAACTATGCAACTCTGCCTTTTTCCCTTTGCCACTAAACAAAATACAATTTGTTACTGTTTTTATTATTGCTGCCTGGCACCAATTCTATTCCTTTATTTTTCTAACTTCTCTAAGTACAGATTTCTTATGACAAATTACATGCCAGTGCCAACATGCCGAAGGAAATTAAAGTTGGTTTTGAGTTCTGCAAATGAACTCTTCTTTCTACAATGGCAACATAGTTTACTACCCTGGTATAAAAGGATTAGCATGTTATTCCACAACTGTTAAACTCTTCATCTGCAAGATATTTGCTCAGAAAGCCCTTAACTGAGAGCATCATTTCCACACTTGGCAGATGTGAGGAAACACCATATTTAAATGGTAGGGTATTTTCTCAACAGGCTAATGTATTAGATAGGAAGGACTTGGGTGCTCTTGAAAAATCCCAATTTAATTCAAACCCAGCTGTTCTGATCAAAATTCTGGAGCTAGTATAAAAGATATGGTCCTGATAGCAGAATCTTCAGCATTTCCCAGAGATTATGAACAATGAACCATCTGCTTCAATCAAGAGCCCTGTGTCTGTTAAATTCATCAAGAGGAAAGCCTACAGTTGACCAACTGTACCTTTCACCAGTCGTTACCACTATAATAACCTAAAGTGATTGTAAGTTATATACAGAAATAAAAATTAATTTCTAGCAAAAAAGAGAAAAAGATATTAAAAGATCAAGGGAGAAGAGACAAAAGGATATGAAGTTATAAAAAATAAATTACTGGTTTAGTAGCTATTTTGCTCTTTTGCAAATATAAAAGCAAAAAGTCATCACAAAAAGAAAAATATTTTAAATAAAGCCTCATATTCACTTGACAATATTTCCTGTGTGCATCTTTGTACATGCTTGAAATTTTCCATAATAAAAAAATTTTGAAAGAGGCTCTCTAATCTTTAACATTACCAAAATTCTTAATGAGAACACTTTTGAAGTAATGTTCTCTCTTTATGTAGAACTAGATCATGTGCAATAGATAACGCGTGTGATAGCAAGAGTTAAAAAAACTACTGGGACCAAAGTCAATAGTAAAGTTTAAGACTGGTTCAAAAAAGATAATTCCACAAATATAAAACTGATGGGCAACTGGCATGGGAAAAAGAAATAGGAGTCCCAATTACTATCATCTCATCATAAATCAATGGCACGACATTGGCCATTTGTGAAAGAAATGTGCTCATTATGGATCACCTCTATAGTACTGTATTCAGCTCTAAGGAGAACATTTCATAGTAACACAATCTGAGCACCAATAAACTAGAGAGTTCCTGGCAAAGGACAGTGAAAAGTCTGGAAACCATTTCATGTGGAAAAGTAAAAAAAAAAAAAAAAATGAAGAAAGGAGGGAGGGAAAGAAGGAAAGGAAAAAAAGAAGAGAGAAAGAAACCATATGAGATAGGTTGCAGATGGGCTTTTTTTATAAGCTTATTTTGTTTTGTTCTGAGATTGGTGACTAATGGTTAAAATCTTAGGAAAATGCAGGTCAATTATAAGAAGTACTTACTAATAAAAGTAAAAGGTTGCCTTGCAAAATAGCATGCTTTACATCACTAAAATATTTCATTTGTCGTGAGATGGTTGTTTTTTGAAGAGTATAAGAAATCCCTGTAATCGGTGAGGGAATGCATTACACTACTGTAAAGATCCCAACTCTGAAATTCCTCATTCTAATAAAGTTGATTTATTAAGTGATTAAAAGTGTTTATTTCATTAGTTCAATTAATTCCAAATGATGTATCCCTTTTTCTCACCTATCTTGACTATATTAACAAGCCACAGATTCCCAGAAATATTGCACAGAGTTCACTTCGAGAAGTATTCAGGCTTGTCAATATAGGTTCACAAAGATGAAGACAAAAAATCTAGCAAAGAGCAGAGAACAGAGTAATGCAAGTGTGAAAAGGTTACCGTACCTTAAGATCTTCTGCCTGCACATTGCTTTATAACTCGCACAAAACAAAAGCTTTGGAAAAGCCACAAGAGAATTCATTTTAATTTACTTTTCTCTGCCTTGATTACAGAAAAGCCAATTTATGAGTCACAAAGGAAAGATTCACTCTAGTCATTCCTTGCTAACACAAACTTAAAACAGGTCATCTGTGACCTCAAGTGATCACTTTGAAAAATACTCAAAGATTCCCTCCATCAGCTAAACAGCATGGTGCTCAGATTCTAGGCAAAGGAAAATCTTGATGATAGGATGGGATGGTCTAATAAATGAAGCACTACATGAAATTCACAACACACTGGCAACTGGATTTTTTTTTAAAAAATCTGTGGTTATAGAGACATTAGTTCAAATTTATGTCTCCCCTGAACTCCCTAGGCATTTTATACAGATCTGTTAAACATCTTTCATCCACCTACTTTGAATTATGAAAATTTATATAATTCCCTTACTAGACTGTGGGCTTCTCAAGAGCAGGATCCATCAAGGTCACTGCACATGTTGTAAGGGAATAGACATGTGGGCACTGGAATCTAAACAGCATGCAGCTGGTCAAGCCCTGCTTCCCCAGGGCTATACCTGCCCAGAGACACACCTTTTTCTAATTTGCACAAAGAGGTCTTTTTTTTTTTTTCTTATAACTGTCTTGCACAAGGAGAAATTCAACTCAAAATTATTTTCCTTAGGAAAGTCTTTCTTAAGAAAGTTTTCATTCCTACTAATCCTAAATGGACTATGTTGATTTATATTTTTGTGAATTTAGTTAACATTGTATATATTAATGTTAAATCTAGATTTGGTTCCTTCATCATCTCCAAAAGCCTGCAAGCATTTCTAGAGCCAGGATGTGCCTCAGTTTGCCAGGTCACATAGGTTCTACTTTATGCATGACAATGACAATCAACACTTAGTGATATTGATATTATATCAGTAAAAAAGGATGAAAGGCCTTACCTGCAAACATGGAACTATATCACAACACAGTTGAAGTATCTGTTGTTCCAATACTGATGGTTGTTCTTTGTCACAAGGAACTCGGGTTTGAAGTAAGACTTTTCGCAGGGCTAGTCGAAGTTTAGCATATTCTTGTAACTGAGATGGTTCACAATATAGATACCACAGAAATGGTGCTATTATTTGAATACATGAAACTTCTGACCTGCAAGTCATATAATGCAGAAAGAAGCCAGCTGCTGAGTTAAACCATACCAAGCAGGTAAGTGTCAAATATCAACCTGGCCTATCATAAACTAGGGTACCACCAGGTATAACTCTGTCATGATTCTATTCCACCATAACCAACAACGTAGATGCACATCAACAGTCCTTTGTGCACTGAGGAAAATTACTCCAGACCTAGAGACCTTAATCCTGATGGCCAGGATGAGAGTTTCCGCTTGCACACTGGAGTAACATCTACATTTCCAGGATCAGTCTTTGGTGAACATCAGGATCATCTGAGAACATGTTTGGAATTTTAAATGTCAGGACCCATCTCCACGAATACAAAATAGGCATGTTATTTTTGAAAGAACTCTATAAGTGAGGTTCTATGTAAGACAAAGCCATACAGACACTCCAATATTATAACAGTTAACATTTACTTGTCAACTTGTTAACATATTGTGCAAGTAACTGCACTTTATGCCTTTAAAGTCATTTGATCTTTACCACAACCCTATGAAATTAAAAAATAATAATAATTATATCCCATTATGCAGAAACCATAGCAAAGAGAGGTGAAGTAACTTGCCAAATCCCTCCTCCTAACCTCCTTCCACTCACAGGAGGCAGACCTTACAAATCTTTCATATCTATTTAGATTTCAACATATCCCAATAACTCCAAGTACAAAGTCACTAAAATGCCAGAATGACATTTCAGATATAAAGATGTGATGTCATTAGAAGAGTTTAACCCTTAAAATGCTTAGCCCAATTAAAAACCAGCCACTTAAAATACTTAGCCCAATTTAAAAAACACCACTGCTCATCTTTCCAGCCTCATTTCCTGTTCTTCTCCATTCTCCACTGATCAAAACTAACCTTCGTTCAAATCTTCAGTCATCTGGGTTTTTTTCCCTCACTTGCTGTTCCCTCTGCCTGTAATACTCTCCCCTTTCTTCCTTTCCTATTCCTTCTGCTGCCTAATCCATCATCTTTGTTTTCTCCCTTAAAAGGACTTCCTGGGGGCCTTCCCTGATAACCAGCCTTGGTCAAAGCCACATTACGTGTTTGCACAGGACAATGACTTTATTGTTGTTACTTAATATCTCTGTCCTTTGCCAGATATAAACCAAATGAGGGCATGGACCATGGATTTCTGTTTTCTTCTGTATCACAAGTAACTGTACACAGTAGGCATTCAAAGACATGCTCAGTCAGCCATTAAATTAGATTCTGTTACACTAAGTTATAAAGTAGTTTCATAATTAGCATGCATCAATTAAATATCATAATTTTAATGTTTTCATATTTATTATGCAGAAGAAATTACTAGATAACATACAAAAATGAACCAGGCATTATCTATCTGTAAGATGCAATCAGTTCTGTTCTGGGACTAGAGGATAGAAAGTAAAATTTGCTAAAATAAAAGTATCAAGTACAATATTTCATGGAGAAAATGGCATTTGAATTATGCTTGACAACATAATTTCATAATACTATACACTCCACAGCCATTTGATTTCAAAACACCATTAACATTAATTAAATTTAAAAATTACCAAATCTGATAAAATTTCATTTATTCACTCATTCATTCATGTATTCACTTGGCAAAATGTATTGAGTACCTATAGTATACCCTTCACTCTTCTATGTGCTAGAAACAAAGCAAAAAACAAAAATAGATTAAATCTTAGCTCTGATGGAGCTCAATCTGGAGAAATTTTTTTCTCATGAGCACAAATACTTAAACAATCTATAAAAGACAAAAGGAGAACTTTTGAGTTCATAATTATTATTATGAGATATATCTTTATCATACCATTCACTTTAAGAAACTAAGGAAAGCTCATAGATCAAGCAAGTGGATGATGTATGTATAGGTTGGAATATGAAGCATAAGTTTCTAGAAAAGGCATTTAAGAAACATTATTTCCCCATCTCTTTCTAATAATGTGTCCTCCAAAGAATAAATACTGTTCAGGTGTCAAGAACATCCATGATAGCTTATCAGTTTTCTCCTACTTTGAGATGCTAAAGGTGAAATGCAAGGTTCGTATAAAGAAATATATTTCCAAGATGCTGCTATTATTTGATATCAGGAGAATAATGTTGAACTTCCTTAAGGACAATATACTATTTAAAAATTTCCTTGGCTTAATCTGCCTTGATTTTAGATACTGCATTTCCTATAGGATATCTAATGAGTAACCATCACCTTAACAGGTTATTAACTAACAGGGTTTAAGAGAAAAAGAAAATAATAAAACAGATAATCTGAAATTTCAAAGCAATTAAGAATGTTTAAAAATGTAATCAAGTATGAATGTATCTACATATATGTCTTTCATATTTTTGTTCACTGCTGAGAGAGAAGTAGCAGAAAGAGACCTGGAATGACAGTCAAAAACTGAGGCTTTAAGCCCAATTTCACTACTAATTAGCCATAAGACCTTGAGGAAGTCATTTAATGTTGTTCTACTTAGTTCTCTCATCTGAAAATTTGTGTGTTAGACTAGATAACCTTAAAGCATCCAAACCTAAAGACGATGCCATCACTGTCAATTTACATGTCTCAATTCCATGAAGGTTAAGTCTTAACATCACAGACCTATAAATGATGCAGAATTATAAAATAATGCCCCCTAAAAACATTGCATGAAGATACACTGTCATTTCAGGACCTCTACATGCTATTAAAAATGAATGCAAACAGTTGGTCTGATCAGTAATTTCTAACACAGAAAGAACTAGAATACAAGCTATCTTCAAAACATTTTGCCTCCTTCCCATAGTTGTGAACCGATATTTATATTCTTATTAAATTACTAAATTTCTTTCATTACCTTCTAAACAACTTAAAAACTACTAGGTTAACTTACTCTAAAATTAAATCTCAGGAAGCTTGAAAAATGCAACAAGAATTATCAATTTTATCCTGCAAAGACTAATCTCATAGTACAAAAGTAGAAATGAGTTAACTGAAATTATTTTTGCAAATAAATATAGTTTAGAACCTCCAAAAGGCTCTAGATACTCTAATACATTTCATTTAAATGAAAGAAAAAGTCAATAGAAGCTTATCTATAAATAAACCCAAGTCAATCAATAATCTATTTTCTTTATGAATATCAGGAAACATTTCATTAGAATAACCACTTTTAAATCCCAATATAATACTCCTTTGAAATGAAAGTAACCAAAGGTTACATTACTTGTTGCCTAACTAAAGCATTGGAAGATATTCTTAACAAGCTTAATGACAAATCTGGCATATCACCAGCAACATTTATTATAAAGTATCTCAATTTAACAAGAGAAATTTCATTAAATAAATGTCATAAATTTGTTGTTTTTGGTCTCTGACACAGCTGAACAAAGACTTATTTAATAAATATTAATATCTTAACCTTTGAAAATGCAATCCTAGGTGAGATAAGAGAGGGTGATGATGTTTACTTTGAGCTATTCATTCAAATGCTACATGGATTTTCCTCACTGGCAGATGACTACAGGGTTCCCTATTTTCTTTAAAACTTCCCGCAGCGGTATATCTGGCCTGGAACTGCCATAACTTCTAAAATTCTCAGAAATTGTATCAATGGGACACAATTAAGACCTTCAAGAGCAAAAAAACACAAATATAGCTGGTGCGGTGACTGTAACTCAGGCATTAAATTGCTTGAGACAATGATAGCCTATCTTGACCTTGCATGATAGTACTACGTTATGATATCGTATATTAGGAATCCACTGCCTGGGCCTTGAAAATCTGTGGGCCTCATGTATATAAATTCAACATTTACAGAGCACATAGAAAAGTGCCAGGCATTATTAGTATAAATAATGAAACAAAGCCCCTGTCTTCAGGAAGGTTTAATAGAGGAGAGTAATTTAAGGCAATATAGTAAATATAATGAAGGTAGAAATTACAACTGAAGTTATAATGGGGTCATATAAAAGAGACACCTAATCCCACCTGTGGTAAGCAACGATTTCTTAGTAGAGATTATGCCTAAACAGAGATTCTTAAGTAGAGAAATTCATCAGGGAAGGTTAGGGTAAGATTCAAGAGAGTGAGGTTGGTACCAATAATCAAGAGCACTGAAGCAAGGAAACAGGTCTACTTCCTGTGTAGAACCAAAAGCAAGTCATTGTATTGCTGAATACATAATTCATATGTTGTGAAATAAAGACAAGATAAAACTAGTTAAACAGGTAGAAACCATGTCATACACAGAGCCTACCTAGCATGACATACTAGAGTATATCCTATATTTCAGAAACTAAACTTTTTTTTCTTTTTCCAATAGAAAGCTTTCATAAGATATAACAACATGTAAGTTCTATAAAAATAGAGCTGAAAGGGGTGGGTGAGGCATTCCCTGTGCTGAGCCCATACATGGCAAGTGCATTTTGAAATAGTTGTAGTGATTCAAGCAAAAGAGTGATAATAAGATTTGCTCTCATGACATATCACTCTGATGCATATTTAGAGAATGAATTTGAGCAGGATGACATAACAGGCAGAGATGCCAGTCAGGAATAGGTGGGAAAAACCATGAGATGATGACTTAAGCCAGTGCCACGGTAGTAAGAACAAAAAAATGCAGGGTGGCTTTGAGAACCATCAGGAGGCTTTGGTGAAGCTAAAACTAATTCCATATATGGTGGCTATCTAGTCCCAGATAGCAGTACAACTTGATCCCAATTAGCAGATTGCTAATAGAGTTTAACTCACTAATCAATTTCTGGGGGAAGAAACTATCTTCTAAATGCATTGTGTAGTTTACTGAATATTTCTAATCAACTTTCTTAACTATCTAATACTTAACTTCTTTAATAATAGCTTTTCTCATATTCAATATTTCGACAATCAATAAATCTGGTAGATTTTTTTTTCTTACTCTTAATATAAAACTATATCATACTCTAAGACATGTCTTTTGTTTAGGAGAAAACACTATAGGTAGAGCAGTTTTAAAAAAAAAAAAGCTCTGAAATTAGTATACAATTCCATTTCTCACACTTATTTTGTTTTACATTACCTTTCAGGGCATTGCTGAAAAAAAGCTGTCAGCTGCTGCAAAAGTACTGGCCAGCAATCAGGTCTGTATTCAAGCACAGTGATCAAAGGCTGAGGATGATTTCTGAAAAATAAAGTTATAGTGGAAACCGTCATTTCAGAACTACACATTCTCAATATCCAAACATAGCAGCAAAAAAAGCCAACACCATCTAGAGACATTTTTCCAGGATCCATAATTATCTCAAAACTACCATTTGCTGCATTTGTTACAGAGTTGGTTCATTTGAACTGACATTTTTTCCCCTTTAACTGTTTTGCAGAAAAGAGAATGGACCCCGAGTTTTAGAGACATAAATCTGAGAACAGACTCTGGCACTTAATAGCTCTTTGTCCGACCAAGCTTCTGAATCCAGTAGCTCTCTCAAAACCATCCCCTTGATTTTTTCATTCGGGAAGTCATGGGTCTCCTCCTCCTCCTGCAGTTCTCTTTCCAAACTCAGAAGGTTCCATTTTCTCCAATATTGCCCCAACTTGTAAGCACTCTCTCTCCCTCTCTGTTCCCACTTACTCCATTCTTCTCAGTGTATGGCTCTCTGTTTCCCCAGTATATTTAAGATGAAGAAAAAGAAAATTTCTCCCATCTCAAACAAACTGTCCAAAATGTAAATGGTTGAAATTTCTGTGGAACAAAGATGACTCTTTATTTGGCCTATATCTATAAAGGTAAAGACTATATAAAACATAAGATCTGAAATCTGAAGGATTCTCAAATAAAAAGCACAAACACAAGTTATTTTAAATAGTTCAAAGTCCACTAGAAAATGTTAACTTTATCGGATTTTTGAACTATGTAACACTACACAAAGTTTTTAGTTATAATGAATGTGGCTTTTTCCTCCAAAAAAAATTAAAGTAAAATATAAAATGCTCACTGTAAACAAAAAAATTCAAATACAACTGTAGCCCTCTTTTTAACATAAAAGGAATCATATACATGCTATTCTTTAATCTTAATTTTAAACCCAACAGTAAATATATCACTTGCAATGATAAAAAAAAGAAAAGGCAGATCAGGTACACCTAAATGATTTTTTAGGACTGCCTTCTTAGTGGTTCTCAAACTGATCACTGACCAGTAATATTAGTATCACCTGAGAACTTGTTAGACATGTGAATATTCTCCAGTTCCAAAACAGACTTAAATAGCCCTCCAGACAATTTAGAGGCACTGCTATAAAGTACTGGTTCTCAACCCTGGCTACAAATTAGATTCTTCAGTGGAGCTCTTTAAAAAATGCCAATGTCCAGGTCTCAATTATAATTATATTGGGGTTGCTAGGAGTGGAGCCCAGGCACTAGTAACTTTTAAAAACCCTTCTAGCAATTCTAATCTATAGCCAGGGTTGAGAACCACTACAAGTAAAATATCATAGAAGAGGAAGGTAAAAGTTGGAAACATTTGATTTTTGTTTTCTCAAACAGAAAAGCATGGCAGGTCCATCACATTGAAACACTCATATAAAATGCCTCTATGACACTACTACAGTTTCTGGTACTATATCACCATCTCTTTATTTTCTCCTAACCTCACCTAATCTATCATGCACTAACTTCACACATTGGCACAGGCTATTTCTCCTGTTTGCTAAAGCAAGGCTATTATTTCTCATTGATCAGACTACTGCCTTTACTAAGGGATCGCTCCAAGCAATTTTTTATGCCAAAACTCAAAAATCATATCAAAATCACATTCCTAAATTCCAAACTCTTTGGCAATTAAAGCTATCTAGAATTTGCTTCTACTCTGGCTGCCACAGATATTAAGAAACAAATGTTACAAATCCTAAAAGCCTCTCAGATTATGTCACATTATCTGAACTTCCTAGACTGAAAATTCAGTAGGTCATGTTCAAGTAAACATGAATAAAAAGGACAGAATAGCAACTGCAGTTATGTTATCTATGAGGTTTCTGACAAGCACACCATGTTGAAATGAGGATCATCAATATGAACATATATTAATCCTCCAGCTAAATCGCAGCATTTATGACTAAGAAGACAATCCAAAAAGTTACCACCTAGTTTTTCTGTAATCATGTTCTTCCCTCATTAAGTCATCCCCTATCCCTTCCCATTCCTCACTCACCAAATATGTTAAGGATCTATCTTCTTTTTAAAACAGTTTGATCCAAATTAAATCAGGTCAACAAAAATAAGTGATAGTAATTTTAAAGTAGGATTAGAAATGATGCACATATGGCAAACAACACTATTATAACAACTTCTACTTCACTGGGATTGTGTGAACCACTCTAGCTTTGTTGCTTGAACTGTTTTGCTACCTATTGGATTCTGCAAATTCTATTTAGTATCTTAGACTTAAATTCTAAAGATAAGATTAAGTAGAATATAGTAGGATAAGGATTATAGAATAATTACTGTAAATCAGTAATCAAGACATCTGGATAATGAACTTTTCCAGAGAAGATTATGTCATATCCAAGTGGAAATAATGCAGGGAACATACAATACTAATTCCAAGAAGCTGAAAACTTTACAGGAGAAGGGAAGTCCAAAGTAAGAAGACTGACTTACTGTTAACATTTGATTACTCATGTAACACTATTTCAGCTGAGTACAACTAACCTAAAATCATTTATAATCGCCAAAATTGTTTTAATACTTTAAGCATAATGAAGCAAAGAGTTAAATCTTCTCTTATGAATCATTAAATTGGTATGTAAATACACATATAAAATACATAAAGCATTATGCTTAAGTGATAAAATGAATGCATTTTCTAATTCAATATATTTTATTATGCAACTGCCACACATGAGTTTCTCAATCTTGGCACAGCTGACATTTGGGCCAGATAATTATTTGTTGTGGGGTTGTCCAAATCACTGAGATTTTTAGCAACATTTCTGGCCTCTACTTACTGGATCTAAAAGCATTCACCTGAATGGTGACAATCAAAAATGTCTCCAGACAGTAAGTACCAAATGTCCCCTGGGAGGCAGGTCAAAATTGCTCCTGGTTAAGAATCACCGCATGAGGTAAAATGACAAGTACTACAAGGCACAAAACTGATTAAAACATGGTACTAGCCCTGAGTTATTCAAAAAGTCTAAGATTCTACCTTTACCCTTCTTTACAATGACCGAAAGCAATTAATCATGCTGAAAATTTTAACTTTCTTATGAAAATATAGCCATTAAGTATTAACATTAGGTATAAGAGTAACAAATACAGTAGAAAATAAAATAATTAAAATGGAAAACAAATGTAAAATTATGCCTTTGCAAAATAAAGAATCATGTTCCAAAATAAACAGCATTAAATAATGCACATACTAATTTGGGTATGACAGAAAATAGTTACTTTCATATGTAAAATATTATAATTTGAGCATTTAAAATGTCATAAGGCTAAGTATAGTTCACTCTTGATGTGTTGTTCAAGGACTGATTATTAAATTTATGGATTATTCAAGATATTTCTTTTTTTTCTCCTTCTCACTCACTGCTTTCAAGTACATACAACTGAGAAAGGTCAAGGTAAGTGAAGGATTCACAATTTACACACGTCAACTTAGCTCCTCATTAGAAGCACTGTTGACCAAAAAAATAATAATGTGATACAAAAGAACACCAAAACAAAACCTGGGTTATGCCTTAAAATTTCAATTAGCCTCCAAACCAGCTATTCGAGTTATAGAGTAAGTTGACAACACTTCATTAAAAATGATAGATGAGTTGACCATATAATCAACCTGTTCACTTGTAAAACTATAGTGGCAGACAAACTATACAAGTTTTGAAAAACAAACATAAATGTGGGGCATTGTCATCATTATTATTATTTAAGTAATAACTACATAGATTCATCAAAATTATTTATGTTATGCTGTCACATCTGTATCTCAGAAAAAAACTAGAAGAGGAGAAGTGAGGTGAAATAGCAGAGAGAAAGTACTGAAGAAATTAACAGTCAAGAGTTCCAAATTTATATTCTGGCTCTGCAACAAATCTCAGGCAAGAAAATTAACCTCTCTTGGGCAAAGTTTCTTCATCTATAAAATGAAGAAATCAGACTAAGTACCTTCCAATGGTGAAATTATATAACCCAAGCCACTCATTAAGCTGTAATCTTCACACTACTCAGAACTAAAAGTGGAACCACATCTTGGAAAAGCAGAAAGCAGTAAAGATGGCTCTCAACTATTAATAATTCTAAGCCAAGCTTAAATGGCTATCAGATCAATGTCTAATAAAATCTGAGACCTCAAAAAAGAGGTCTCCTATCTTTATCTCAAAGAGATAGATCATCTTATATTTTTTATTTCAGAAAGAAGTACTGTGTCCAGAATGAGCCCATCAAAATTTTAAAATCAGAATTTCCTAACTCTTAAGACATCCAATAGATTCTGCTTTCTTCTTAGAACAGAATAATGTTGTTTCTAGAGATCAATATCAATACGAACCAGGCAATGAGGTCACCCTTCATTGGCCTTTAGTGCTCTATCTCCTTCACTGTACATTGTTTTTCTTTTCCTACCATAGATGAACCAATTTGTTGTATATTCTTCAGTGCTTCCCCATTTCATGAATTATAAATGTTTTAACTGCTATTTTAAGTCAAGCATTTAATTAGTACCTAGCACAGAGAATAGTCCATAGATGGGGTATTATTACAATAATCATGCAGGTAAGTTTGTATCTTAAAGTGAAGCAGAAGTAGCTTGAAAGCTGGGTCTCTGTCTTATGTTTTTCATGTTTCCCATTCAGTGCTGAATGCACATCTTCAATGAATATAAATACACAAACTCTCTCATCTTCCCTCCATTCCTCTCTCTTTCCCTAAACCACCTTTTTAAACTCTGAATCGTGAAAAACCAAGTTATTATAGTCCTGCTAATATAGTTTCAAAGTCCACACTGTTCAGAGAAAAAAAGTACAGGAAGCACGAAGAATTGGTATGTAATACTTCAACACTTCCCACCCCTTAATAATATTGTCAACACCACAGAGCAATACATGCATTTTAACGTAATGAAGTGGGGGAGGAAATGATCAGTTCATGGTTCCACTAGACTAGTGCAGTGGCAATGGTAAAATAAGGTATGTAACTACGTTCACCTTTAAGTACATCAATCTTAATAAAAAAGAAGGAGTAAAGAAAATTAGTCTTGTGGTAGGAAAATCAAAGAGTAAAAGTTATTTGTAACCTTTAGGTCACCTCAACCTTTCTGCTACATCTCTGAATATAGGAAAGCTATGATTTGATACATCATAAATTCAGTGATAGACACAGATTGCCTTTTCTGTGTGAGGAAACAATGCTCACAGTCACCATGCATTTTCATGTATGCAGCTGTGACCCTGGCGCTTTCAGAAGCACAGCATAGCACTTACTGTCTCAAATATGCATTTTGAAAGTATTTCTCTACCTGCTCTGAATTTTGATTTGAAAGTGCTAGTAGGAAGCCCAAAAAAAGGATTAAAAAGAAAAAACTTCTGTAGATTTTAAGTTAAAAAATGCATAATAAAAATTATGAAGATTCTGCAATGAATATTATCATAAGAAAATTAAACAACTGTAAATCATCATATATCCTATAGTGTTTTAAGACAAAAGTATTTTATCCTTTCTACACAAGCTCCCAAAAAAAGAAGACCTGGAGCAAAAACTATTTTAATATTTTTGACTAATTTTATTTTTTCTTTGAGTCTATAAGGCAGATAGGGAAAGAATAACATTGCTTTGAAAATATACTTCATTTTACAATGATTCTGCCCTCACACTGATCTTTTCCCAGGATTCCTATTTTGAGAGACAGGGATATAATCAAAGGTGTCTGCCAACGCCAGAAGTGTCAGACTATTTTAGGTACAAGGTGATGGCTGGGGGAAAACATACAAATACTTAGGGATCCTGCATATATTATTAAGTTACATTCCGTAATTGAAAAAAAAAAAAAAACAAAAACTAAAGACAGGCTATTAAGGCAAAAATTATTTTAGCAGAAAATTACCATACCAATTTTAAATTAAATATCCACATTTTGAAGAACTTTAAAGTATTGTCTAGTGGCAATTACTAACTGGAAGTATAATATGTGTAGCTTATTTTTTAGTTCTAATTCTAAATCTCAGGTATAAACTCCAAGTGATTATAATCACGAACTGTGAGTAAAGACTTCCCTGGGAGGGAGAGGAGGAGAAAAGAGGAAATGAAAACAAGCGAAACATCCAATTCCACAGAAATAATTAAACTGCAAAGAGACAGATGGCTCTTGAAAAGTATTATGGCTATACTTCCCCAGTTACTGCCCTAGCTTCTTTCTTATCCTTAACTCTGCTAGGCTTTTTCAAGGGCACTGATACTCCCTTCTTATCCATCTTCTTTTTCCTGATTTGTCTATAAAGCTATCCATTTACCCATTAAAGCAAAAATTCACAAACCCTCTGAAATTATTTACGAAATTTCAAGTATATGTGTGTGTGTGTGTGTGTGTGTGTGTGTGTGTGTGTGTGTGTGTGTACATTTTCTAGGGGAACAGCCAAATTTTGTGAGATTATCAAATAAGACCCTGACCCCCGCTCCCAAAAAAAAGATAAGTATCAGTGAGTTAAGTATACCTAAGGCAAATGCCGCAAGTCAGCCTTGTTAAACTCCCACTTCCAAAATAACTAAAAAATATGCACCATTTCCAAATAAGGTTATATATGATGTGTTCTGCTCAGAAATGGTGGCTCCCTAAGTATTAAAGTTTCTGTAACTTCAGAAAAATAAAATATATAACCAGTATTATCCTGGTTCTTTTTGACTGCACAGTACAGATGATTTAATAATGGTGTCATGCTTACTTCATGCTAAATAAAATGGAACATCTATATCTCAGGGGATTCCTTTAGACAATATATTCAATTACTGAAATAATAAGCCACCCAAAACAAATGCTTGACAACAAAACCATATGGTAACAGGTAATGATCGATATTTTAGAGTTACAAGATTCTAAGCAACATCATTAAGAAACAGTAAATGTAATAAGAAAATCTGCACGCAAATGGAAAATAAATATTCTTAAAGACTAAGAGGTTTCTTTTCAGGAACTTATGAAAAGTAGTTTGCCTTCAGAAATAAATGTAAAAGGCATAAACACTAAAAATGCATTAGATTTTGTAAGCATACAAAAATATTACATAATAAAAGTGGTATATCCAAGCAATGAAATATTGTTCAGTCATAAAAAGAATGACATACATACTACAACACGAATGAGCCTTGAAAACACTATGTGGAAGAAGTTGGTCATTAAAGGCCACATACTGTATGATTCCATTTATATGAAATGTCCAGAAGAGACAAAAGATTTTAAAAAGTAGTTTTTTCTAGGGGTTGAGAATAGGAGGTATTGGGGAATGACTGCTACTGGTACAGAGCTTCTTTAGAGGGGCCATGAAAATATTCTAAAATTAGACGGTTACATAACTTCATGAATATAATAAAAACTACTGAACTGCACACTTTAAAAAGGTGAATTTTATCATATATTAAATTATATCTCAATTAAAAAGCCATTAAAAATATTCCAGACTTACTTCCGCCACACAGTTTTAAATTTAGTTAGCCTTCTTGATTTTAGAAAAATTCATACATATCATGTGAAGTATAAGTACACTGCCAATATAAAAAAATCTTAATAACTTGAATTCTTTCACAAAGAAAATAAGTTCAAAACAGAATCTCATTTATTAGTTCAATATGCCTGGTTGGTAATTTAATGGTGCCCATTTTTAAGATGCAAGTGTGGAAGGAAAGAAATTCTAATGTCATTATAGAATACTGTGACATTGTTTGGTATATTAACAATTTGTCCAGTGATTCTCAAACCTAGTTCCACATCAAATCCCTTGAGACTTTAATTTAAAAATATATAGATTCTAGATATACTGGCTCCCACCCAAGCTTTCTAAATCATAATCTATAGAGGTGGAGCTTTAGAATCTACAAATTAAGTGAATTTCCAGCGATTCCCACCATTTCCACTCCTAAAACATATCTCTATCTCCGCTGTCAATAGTAAATGTGAAGGGAGTGGGAGAGCTGAGAAATCACCATTTTGAAGTCATCAGAGTGAAAACTGGTCACAGGGTTGTGTGCTTAATGACAAACAGGATATTTGCGTGGTCTCCAAGTGCCTTCTCCACAGTTTGCTTATTAGTTACCAGAGGAAAATGATAACTATACAGTAGAGAAACCAGTATCACCTTCACTGGGTAATCAAAATTTAAATCACCAATGAGGGCAAGACGGACATCAGTGCCTCCAGATGTAACATCCTGAGAAGCATCATTTTTACAGTATTCAAAATTGTCAATGTCATGAAAGAGAAAAAAAAAAAGATGAGAAACAGTTTGATTTTAAAATACTAAAAAGATATGACAACTAAAGTCAACATGTGATCCTACATTAAATCTTGTACACTAAAAATAAAAAGGAAAAAGTTATAAAAGGATGTTAAGACAAATGACAAAACTGGAATATGGACTATAAAATATTATATCAATGTTAAATTTACTCAATTTGATAATTGTACTCTGGTTATATAAGAGAATAATATCCTTGTTCTTAGAAAACATACTATTAATATATGCAATCTACTCTCAAATATTTGTTTAAATCATGTATAGAGAGAAAGATAAAGCAATGTGGCAAAGTACTAACTGATGAACCTGCGTAACTGGTTTATGACAGTCTTTTGTACTATTCTTGCAACTTTTCTGGAACTTCAAAATTATTTCAAAATAAGTTTTAAAAAAAAAACCTTCAATGACTTCCCACTACTCTTTATAAATAAAATCTAAAGCCTTTGCCATAGTCTTTCACATTGTAGGCCATACCCACCTCTCCTGGGTTTCTACCTAGGCCCCTCCCTCCCTAGAGCACTTTGTTCCAGCCACTCTGCCTCCTGTTATTTCCTCTAGTGTACCAATCAATCTTGTCCCCATGGCAGCATATGGGCATAAGCTTTCCCCTAGATCTGAAACACTCTTCTTATGCTCTTTGAAGGGTTGTCTACATCTGACCTTTCAAAATGGATATAGGAGAAAATGTAAAAATAGTTTAATGCTAAGAAAAAGCTAGTTATCAAAATTAAAACTGTTCTACATTTTGATATCCACAATCAAACTTGTCTTAGTATACTTTGTGTCAGTATTTATCTTGGGACCTTCTTTTGTTTTTCTGTTTGATGGCCCTACGCGATAAATGCATTTGTCTTAAGAGATAAATGAAAAAATCAATATGTATTACAAAGTACTTCAGCCTTTAGGACATACATCTTTAAGTTCTTAAAATCAACTCTCTATCTAAATAAACTACATAACATTGCACAAATAGATGAACAAATACACAAATAGAATGTATAACTTTAAACCTACTCAGGGTATAACCATCCACTACTATGGGCCTAATTGGCCCTTTTAGAGCACACCATCTGCCAAAAATTTAATATTCCCTTATTTCAGAAAGTACAGCTTGATGGTGATCAGACCAAACCTTTCACAAATGAGATTCTTAACATTTGATATTTGTGCATGTCAGCCACTGTCTGGCACATCAGAATGATGCACGAATTCTGGAACAAGCAGTTACTGCTCATGAATTCACAGCTATTTCCTCACTTTAGCTGAGGGAAGAGAGATCTTTAAAAGACTGCCATAATATGAATATGCAGAGGAAAAATTAAACGCAAAGCACATGATAAAATTTCAGGGAGAAAAATAGCATATTACAAAGCAAATGAGAAAATAAGCCTCTAAAAATTTATGAATCATAAAAATTTAGTTTAGTTATTCTTCCTTGCAATCAAAACACCAGCTGAATATCGGTTCTCTGCTGCACTCCCCGTATGGTCAATATTCAAGAATGTGTAATTAACTTAGTTAAATATAAGAAAAACGGAGTTCAAGCTAACCGAAAGATAATTCAGATCAAATAAAAGGAGGGGAAAAATAAGCCTGAACCAAAGGATATCTTAGTAGAGATTTTTTAAAAAAAAGTAATTAGTATAAAAATTGTTCACAGATAGAAAAAGCTTCTAAAGTTTTTCAAAACAGTTAAATGCCTAAATCAGAGGTCATGAACTTACTGCCCTTGGACTGCACCCTGTCAGTAGATGTATTTTTGTCTACTGACATGCATTTTTAAAAATCTAAATTGTTTTTCAACATTTACTAGTCAGGAGATTTCATATAAAATGTTATTAATCCTGAACGACCTGAAGGTCCAGCAACAATGAACCCCAATTTCTTCACTGCAACAACTGGCCAGCAATTCTCAACCATACCAGAATGTCAGAAACCACCTAGGAAGCTTTGAAAATATACTGATGCCTGAAGCTGAGCCTCCAGTCATTCTAGGTAGACCCCAAGTATCCATATATTTCAAAGTTCTTCATTGGACCTTACTGTGCAACCGAAATTGAGACCCATGGGTGTAAAATTTTATACTTGGCATATGCTTTTCATTTAATCACAGTAGTCAAATGTACTGCATCATTCTTCCAGTTACTCCATCCTAAAAAGCACAAGGAGTTGAAACCCCATTTAAATATCCCCATTTAATCTTGTTCAAGCCACAAAACTAAAGAAGAACCCGGTTAAGCAATATAAACTTTATTAGCTACACACACACTAGTGTATGGTCAGTAGACCAGCTGTAAATCTCTTACTAAAATGCAGGTGTCCAGGCACAGTCCACACATAAATATTAAAAACTCTGCGGATGAGCTGCTTATGCACTGTAAACACTGAAAACCAGTGTTGATTTCTATGAGGTGCCAGCTCTCTTCCCCTCCTGCTCCTATAACCACTCACCAACTGACCAGGAAGAACACTAACATGTCTAAGCTATGTATTTATACTGAACAGAGTAATGAGGTGTAAATCTCACAATTTCTCGCATGCCTCTGCACTTGGCTTGCTCTCATTGAATTCTTTTTTTCCTTTAGAGTTGTTCTTTGGTCTGCTGTTGGCATCTCTATTGTCCATAGTAGATGTGGTGAGACGAACTTGGTGCCTTGGTGCTTAGGAACATATAGACCTTTGCCTCCCAAATAGGGAACTGAGGCAAGGAGACATGATTAAGCCCCTCAAGAACCCCCCTAGTCTACCCTCAAAAGGTTCCTTACAGTTCATATATAATTCCATTAAGCTCCCAGGGGCTCAAGCAGTATTTCTCAAGTGTGATCCTTATCATTCCGCTTCAGGATAAACATGCTGATTCTGAATCTCACACAAAACCTTTTGAATGAGAATCTCTGGCAAGTGGGCTTAAGAAACTGTACTTCTAACAAGCTCCTAGATGGTTCTTATGCACAGGAAGTTTGAGAAACACTGAGGTCCAGGTTCAACAAGGAGAATACCCTCTCTACAGCTCCTTCAGAAAATTCACAGGCTCCAAGGAAAGCCACTGGTTAACATTTCTGGTCCTCACATCACTCCCGTGCTGGCATTTCAGTACAGACTCACTTAAAATGACCACATATTCCGTTTGACTATAATTGAATTTAGTCAACTCTTAAAACAAAAAAGAAATATGTAAACCTCAACTGTACCATAAAAATACAGATTAGTTTCATGTCCAGAAAGATTACAATTATGTTTCATACTACTTCTATTTTAAATTAATCCTATGCCATGACCAGGGAATACCTCTCAGTGGAGTTCTAAGCTTCTCAAAATTTTTTTATGCTTTCCAACACAGTTCATCAGTTGCCTCTCCCAGGCTGGGTTAACCAACATGAGCGGCAAAGAAGGCTCTAAAATAGCATGACAATTTTATGCTTGACTCAGGTAATCATAGCTCTCTTGAGGGGAATCTGGTCCTCAGACTCACCTCTCCTCTGTTTCTGTCATCCACAATCCCCTCTGGAGGAACTTAAGGCTCTTATACACTAGATTACACTCTACTGATTTATAGTGCCAAACAGCCATTCACATAAGGGCTCTCTCCATAAAAATTACTGGATTATGCCAACTCAAGTGATTGATTCTGGACCTCTCACTGTGCCACCAATCTAAAGGTAAACTTATGCAGCCAATATGATTTTGGCTCCTCAAACTAGGCTCCCTATCCACATCTAGCACTTATTATATTTTGAACATAAGACTGCAGTTAGAAGAACCAAGTACAGGAGAATATAAATTATAAATAGAAAAACAAGTAAAACATTACAAATGACTGAAGGTCTAACACACATAAAAATAAAAATAAGAGTAACTAATCAGTATAAAAATAAGAGTAACTAATTCTTCTGCAAGATAGAATTCCTTTTACCATCACCTAAACCAAGGCTTTTTAAATTTTAAGGTATTTCTGAATTACCTGAAAAAAATTACTAGAATACAGGCTCTGATTTAGGTAGTTGGAGATGGGGTCCGAGGTTCCGCATTCCCAACAAGCTCCCAGGTACTGCTAATGCTGCTCGTAACTCTGCTACTTATAGTGTGGGGGATAGGGGTGGACAATATAATCAGCACCATCTGGGAGCTTGTCAGAGAAGACTCTGGAGCACACCCTATACCTAAAGAGAATCTACCATTCAACAAGGTCCCAGGTGATTAGAATGCATAGTAGAGAGCAGGTAACATATCATCTTGTACTCGCTATGAATCAGAATCACCTTGGACCTTTCTAAAACTACAAATGCCTAGGCCTCACAGCAGAGATTCTCATTCAGTGGATCTGGGGTATTTGACAGTTCCTTTGTTCCAAACCCATGTGGTTCTAATGAGCAGCATGGGTTGAGAACCAGTGAATTAAAAGCACCCCACTGGGTGGAGGAAAAGATGGAGCAACCGCTAATAGGTGAGGAATTTCTTATTGGAATGATGAAAATGTCCTAAAATTGCTGTGGTGATGGTTGCATAATTCTATGAATATACAAAAAACCATGGGAATAGTATACTTTAAATGGTCAGTCATGTGACATATGAATTAAATGTCAATAAAACTCTGTGAAAAAAATAAATTTAAAATTTCAATAGCTTTCCTATTTTTAAATAAATAAATAACCCCCCACTAACCTACAATAAAATAAAACTATTTTCTACCCTGGAACTCTGGCCCAAGAGTTGAACTTCTTTTTAAAAAGAGAAAAAAACACAGATGCTTATATGACTGATCTAGAAATATTAAGATCTGCTCATCTGCTCCTTAGCTTCAAATCTGTTCATGGTTATGCATGAAGGAGAAACCTTAAAAGAAACCTTGTATCTCAGGGGGCACCACTATGCACTACGTTTAAAAAAAAAAAAAAAGGCATATATATCATTTTGGAAAAGTTTACCCTGCATACCACGTTTCCACAGTATTTATAAATAGTAAATTTTTCTTTTGCTTCCCCTATTTAAAAATAAATTCACTAATGAGTGAACAAATAAGTTAATGAATTCATTCATTGTACCACATTCTTCCAACTTTTCTATATGTTTGAAGACATTCAAAATACATGTTAAAAATATATAAAATATATGTAAATTTCACCTTTAGAAAAATTGTCTTAAGAAATGTAATAATATAAAAATAAATCATAAATAGCATGAAAATTTCAGGAAAGATCATTGTAATATATGAGACACTGTTTACTTACTCTCAAAAGGAAAGCACTATAAATATACGTAAGTAATAGGCACCACTTGGCATTTGATAAAGACTCTCACAGCTTCTGATTGTTGTGGTGTCAAATGCTCAAAACTACAGGTTCTATATACTCAAGCCAAGGAGGGTTCACAAGTATCTGATTTATTACTCTCCCTGTTGAATTACCACAGCCCATGGAAGCCATTTCCCCCCATGAACCAGTGTTCTTGTTTATGGTTCCATGTTCTCATTCCTCTGAAACAGGCACATTCTGGATGCATCACAGAGCAGAGTTCCCAGCACAATATACATTGGTTACACGGCATCCTTGGGGGCCTCTGCTCACTAATTGGGAGCTCCTCTCTTAAGAAATGACTTTCTGGGAACCTCAAAGCAATGGTTAAGGATACCTTCACAAATAAGTAGGATGCCCTTCCTTGCCCACAACTCCCCCATAAAATCCAATGCATTTCACTATAATTGTTGCTGTATTTTCTTTTAAAATAATTCCACCATGTTACATTCTATAGATAAGCAATCCCCAACCTTTTTGCCACCAGGGACCAGTGCTCCTATGAGAATCTAACACCTGATGATTTGAGGTGGAGCCGAGACGGCACTGGGGAGTGGCTGCAAGTACAGATGAAGCTTCACTGGCTCAACCCACACTCACCTCCTGTTGTGCGGCCCAGTTCCTAACAGACCACTGATGGTACTGGTCTATGGCCTAGGGGGTTTGGAGACCCCTGCCATAGGTGATAAAGAAAACGCAAACTGATGCTCCTAACTACTGAGCTTGCCCTGACTCTTGGCCAGTATATTACTTTTCATAGTGAAGAAGTTTACCTTCCTGCTTTAAGTACATTTGCTCAATTTCTGTTGAATTAACTAATTCTTAATGGATTCGCATGTTTCAATTCATAATTTAGTTGATAATTCATACAATAAAAACATGTTTTTTTAAAGAAAGGAGAAAAGGCTTACCTAATAGTATATATATCCTGAATACTCTTTTCCCCAGCTTGTTCTTCCTTAAGAGCTTGCATTTGTAATAATTTCATAATGGCTTTTATCAAGCCTTGTGCATTCCTGTGAAGAAATACATGTTAAGTAAAGTAACATAAAGTAAATAATATTAAGAGGCACTTAATAATGCCTTTTTAAAATAAGTGAATACTAGCCACACACACTGAACAGTAGCCACCCACAAGCAACCAGCTCATTCTATAGCATAGCCAAGAAGAGGCCTACAAGCAGACAACTCCCATCTAACTCATTTAAAGAAATACAGCTGAAGAATCCAACCACTAAACTATCAATCACCTCCCCACACATATTTGGGGGAATATCAATCAGGAAAAAACAAACATTAGCCCACATAATTGTAGGCAGTGACCACGTCAGTTACCCATACTGAATAATCAAATCCTTCATTTATAAATATTAGCAGACCATGAATTATTATTCTAGACATATGAATAACCAAACATATGAAATGAATCAGCCATTCAAAAAAATGGGCCAAGGGACCAATCAGAACACATTACCCCATTAAAACAAAGTTAATGAGAGAGAGGAATAGAACTTTAAATCTTTTCCTTATTCCTGTATGAAGTAGGAGGATAATATATCCAAAAAGAATAGACTGCCCTTCTTGTTTTATTTTGTCTTTGTTCTTAATTTTTTTAATTGTGAAATGGGATTTCTTTTCCAACTTTAGCTTGAAAAATGACAAATACAATTGTAATATATTTAAAGTATACAATGTGATATATGTAATCATTGTGAAATGATTACCATAATCAAGTTAGTTAATATACCCATAACCTCATGTGGCTTTTTTTTTTAACTGCTACAGTTTAAAGAGAACCAGTGAGGGTGAATTTTGATGCTCTTCTTCTAGCTCAACTCTATACCCCATCCTTGGGACAGGAAGAAGACCAGGGAAGCAGGTAGAGGACAGCAAAGGAGCCACCAGTGACCCCTGCCCCACTATAGGTTCACAGTGAACTCACACTCTCCCAATTTATGATAATATCTCTTTCTAGTTCTTCATTGATTTTAATTTCATATTTTTAGAATATATCTCAGTATATAGTCTAATAATTGTCCCGGTATTTTTTTTTGATTTTGGGTTTTTCTTGGTTTTTGGGGTTTTTACTTATTTTTTTTTTTTTTTTTGGTGAGATTGCTTAAGCTCTTCTTCCCTAGCACATTTCAAATTTATAATACAATATTGTTAACTCTAGTCAGCATGCTGTATATTAGACCCTAAGAACTTACTTGTCTTATAACTAGAAGTTTGTGCCCTTTGGCCAACCTTTTCCCATTTCCTCTACTTTTACCCAGCCTCTGACAACCACAACTATACTCTCAGTTTCTATTAAGTTCTACTTTTTTTTTTTTTAGATTCCACATGTAAGTGATACCATACAATATTTGTCTTTCTCTGGCTTATTTCTCTTACCATAATGCCCTCCAGATTTAACTATGTTGTTAAAATTACCCTACCCTTTTTATATAAGGATCTCCCTGGGAACTAAAAAGACATACTAGAATTTTTTTTAAAAGAGATATTTGTTAAATTTTTAAAAAGTAATAATATTTTAGTCATAGTTGTTAGTATTTAGGAACACCTAATGTAAGCTAAGTACTCTTCTAAGTGCTTACCATGAATTCTGTCATTTACTATACAGAATATATTAGGTTACAAATCACTGTTAATTTTATTTGAGGGCTAGGACAAGACTTAAACTTAATCAATTAATAGCATTTGGTGCAATTATGTGAAGTGTTATTGAGTATACTCTTTTATGGCATTTAACGTTTTCCAATTGATATGGAAGTTTCTCAAAAAACTAAGAATTGATGTACCATATGATCCAGTAATTCCCCTACTTGGTATTTACCCCCAAAACTTGAAAACTCATATCTGAAAAGATATTTGCACACCGATGTTCATAGCAGCTCTATTCACAGTGGCCAAGACATGGAAGCAACTGAAGTGTCCTACGATAGATGATTGATTGAATAAAAAAGCTGTGGTACATATATACAATGGAATTTTACTCAGTCATAAGAAGAGATGAAATACTGACATTTGCGACAACCTGGATGGACCTCGAGATAATCATGCTAAGCGAAATAAGCCAGACAGAAAAACTTGAAAACTCATGATATCTTTAATATGTGGGATATAAACCTAAAAGCAACAAATGAACAGGACAAAGAGATACTCATGGACATGGACAATGGACTAGTGGCAGGGGGGTGGGGGAGGAGGGAAGAGGTAGGCAGGGTAAAAGGGGTCAAATATAGGAGGGCTGGAGGAAAGGGATCAAATATATGGTAGCTGAAGGAAACTGAACTTTAGGTGGTACTCTCACAATAGAAAATATAGATATCAAATTATAATGTACACCTGAAAATTATATAATTGTACTAACCAATGTTACCCCAATAAACTTTTAAAAAATTTAAAAACACTAAAATAAATAAGTAAATAAATAAATAAGAGATTAAAAAAATAAAATAAAGTTTTCCAATTGACAAAAGGTTTGGCACCACTGTCCAATACAGTGTCCAATACCCTCATGTGGCTATTTAGCACTTATACTATAGCTACAATTATTCAAATTGAGATCTGCTTTAAGTATAAAATCATGCAGAACTTAAGACTTAGGACACAAAAAAGAATGTAAAATATCATATATAACGTTTTATATTGATTACATATTAAAATATTTTTGATATATGAGGTTACATAAAATACATTGTTAAAATTAATATCATCTGATTTTTTATTTTTTATTTTTTAATGTGGCTACTAGAAATTTTTGAGTTATATATGTGGTTCACGTTTGGGTTCACATTATATTTCTATTTCCCAGCACGGCTGGAGACACTCAGGTGATTTAGTTCCTACGTGGATTCTTTGGTGAGCACTAAGATTTCCCTTGCAGTTGAAGCACTTTCCACAATCTTTACAACTACACGTTTTCTCTTTCATAGTGATCTTCTTATAACCATGCAAAGAAAACTCATGACTGAATCTTTTCTGACAGTACACACATATGGTTTCTCTTTTGTGTGGATTCTCTGGTGCACACAGAGATCTCGACACTGCATGAAGTCTTTTGCCTAAATTCCTCTCTTCTGAGTGTGTTCTCTGATGGAGGTCAAACTGAGATTTAGCTTTTCTCGCATACTCTACATTGTTATTGCGTCAATTCCATGGTAGTTTATTTTGACCAACAATATAGCCAGTTATCCCATTGTGACTCAATAAAAATTAAAAAGTAATTTTTAAAAAAATTGAAATAAACAAGCTGTTTTAGGAAGATCTCATTGCATGGCACCCCTTTGAGCCCTCCTTGGAAACAGAGGTCCTGCCTTGTTTTCCTCCATTAGTACTGCTCACCTTCTTCTGACGACTTTCTCTATTGACAGAATATTGAGTTTCTAGAATCCCCTTCCTCTAAAGCTTGGGGAAATACAGCTCAACATCTAAACTTTTAGAAAAAATTCCATCTTTGCAATTCTTTAGTCTACTCACTTTTACAGAATCAAAACCATTCCACAGCTGAGGATTCTGAATTTTAAAAAATGGAATCTCCTCTTATCTTCTAGCTCTTCAAAACTCTTCACACTTTCCTTTACAAAGACCTGAAGATTCTTCCACACATATGCCATAGATGTTCTATAACCAATTTATCAAGAACCTCCTCCTGGGTGTGAACATCTGGACTCAGTCACAGAGGGCAAAGCTTAGGATTCTCAGAGCTTCAGTATAATCTGACTCCTCCAAATATATACATTTGCTAAAACTAACTCAGAGTAGCAGTCTTTCTTTTTGAAAGTTAGTTCCTCAAGACGATACAAACCCCATGGCTCTGACCCAGGCCTATGCCTAGATTTTGTATAGACCATAAAGTCTCAGGTCTGGAACTATATTTAGCAGATAAATTCTCATCATTACTGAGAGAATGAGAAGTTCCCAGAATGCAGTATCTGATAGAGACTTATCACAGAGGGCTGACTCTGGTTTGCATTGATAAAGGGTCACTACATGTTCAGAGACATCTTTGTCTTTTGACCTTCAATATTTATGCAACTAGAAATCAGCTCTAATGTTTGATTTAAGCTAAAATGACTCCATTTACATACAGCTGGGTAAAGTCCAGGCCCTACTTAGTAACCACGCATGGTCATTCTCTGAGCCTAATGATTAGTTTAAATGGTACTCATTTGAGATGATCAGTGTTAATTGAATTTCTGATTAAATTCCTTCCAAAAAATATGGCTTCATATTGCGGGTTCAGTTCCAGACCACTACAAAAATCAAGTATTGCAATAAAATGAGTTGTAACCTTTTTACTGGTGCAGGGTCTTGCCTTCAATTTGTAAAAAAAAAAAAAAAAAAAAAAAAAAAAAAAAAAAAAAAAAAAAAAAAAAAAAAAAAAAAAAAAAAAAAAAAAAAAAAAAAAAAAAAAAAACTTGTGAAGCACAATAAAATGAAGTCTGCCTATAATCCCTTTTTTGTACATGAAACTATATTGATTTTCCTTATCTAATGATTTATTGTCATATGACTAGCATTTTAGAGAGGCAGATAACAGACCTATAATTTTTACCCAACATAGGTCACCCACTCTTTTATGAAAGCAGTAGAATCTCAAAGAAAAGCACACACAGCATATTTGCATTAAATTTTAGGGATATTACAGAACCACTAAGGCTGATGAATGAACTTGTTTTTTAACCTTTAAGACTTGCTTGGTCTTATTTGTGGATCCAGATTTTACTGTGTGGATAACAGAGTCTTTACTGTATTGTAAGCAAGAGTGTCGCATGAATAGATTATGATTTTTTAAAGATATGGCTTCAATCAAATCACATATACATCCATTCCAATAGTAACAGATTTGCCTTAAATTCAGCTGTAGAGCTATTTAAATTATTCAAATATTTCAAGTGAGTTGAGAGGAATGGTTTGAAATTCATATCTATATAAATCTTTGCTTTAATTCTAATTATTTAGGAAATGTTGGGCAAACCACTTAATGCCTGGGCGTCTCTACATACTCATCTGTACAGTCTAGAATCATGGTAATAAGCCCAGCCCTCATGTTGCTTTAAAGAATAAAGAAAAGTATGTCAGTTAACTATCTAGTTCTTTTTTACAAAAAGTTGTAATATTCTGTGATATTCTAATATTTGTAACTATACCATAAAGATCATAATGTTTTTACTCTTTACAGATAAGACTGTGCAAATACCAGTGTCAGAGATGATGAATGATAAATAATGAGAATTATAAAACCACCCTACCTCCTAGTGTTTTTCACCTCTTCAAAAAAAAAAAATCTCTAAAATTCCATATAGTTTTATCAAAGTTATTAGGAACAATTTTCAAGAGAAAGAAAACATAAAGTTAATATAAGAGATAGTCTGAGATGAAATAATTACAACATCTATGACAGAGAAAGAATTAATATCCATAAAAATAAGCAAAGCAACAAAAGGCAAATCATATAACAGAAACCTAAGCAGAGAATATATGCAAATCACAGAAGAATAAGATTCATAATATCCAGCACTGATAAGTGAATGGGGAAATAAGCACTTTATGTTGAACATACACTGGTTAAGCCTTTATGGAGAGCAATTTGGCAGTACCCATAAAAATTTTTAATGCACGTACTTTTCTCTCATAAATTCCACTTCTAAAAACCCATCTTAAAAAAAAATACCCTTATGTATACCCAAAAGGAAATATTATACTCTATTTATTATCTTAAAAAATGAAAGAAAAAAATATATGTTTATTAATAGAGAGTTAAAATACGATACATCCACATTATAGAATACTCTGTGGCCATTAACACAGATGCAAATGGATCTATAGAAAGACATCTAACACATACTAAGTGAAAAAAAGCAACTTTTAGAACATATCATATGAATAAAATATTTTATTTTAAAACACTTGGAATGTATGCACTTATACTTTTTTGAAGGTCTAGAAATGAGGCTCAGATTTCACTGGAATTAGCTGGTCCCTGATTCAATGTGCTTAGATCTGATTTCAGATCACCCTAGCCTTCTCTGTACTTGGTTCTACAGAGAGAACCAAGACCAGAATCTGGAGGAACCTCTGAGACATTCTGCCAATGTTGAGCCTTTCTCGCACTGTCAATTCTTAGTTTTCACCAGGGTCCGATGAGAAAGTGAATTTTTAAAAAGAAGATGATAAAAATGAGTTTTACCACTTACTACTTTCACTATCTACAAGTGCTACTATTTGAGTTTTAAGAAAAGGTATGTACTACTTTATTTTTTTTATTAGTGAAAAAGGAAAATTAAATTTATAATTTCGAGATGAGAAAGGACTCTGAACACAAATAGAAGATTAAACCTGATCTCCCAGATAGGCAGTATAAATATAAATTTAAATAAACAATAAAATAACCACAGTGTCTTTTATTCAGAACCTGTCTTCAGCCACAGTTTAGCACAGACACAAAAACATGTTAATTTGAGAAAGAAGACTTCTGAGAAATATTCTCAGGAAGTAGATTTAGCCCTTAGACAAATGGGCTGCCTCTGTTTAAGAAGAGTTATTTAACAAATCAAAGACTTTAATCAAGGCAGAAAAAATATGATTAGATATTATGACTAACATTCATAGTACAAAATGTACAGCAGATATCATTACCAAGAAAAAAAAAGGCATATCTAGCTGCCTACTAAATATTTCTACCTCAGCATCTAAATTGTGCCTCATATTGAACATATCTAAAATCATACTCATACTCAAACTCATACTCAATCAAACTTAAAAGACCACATAGCTGGTCTTTTAATGTTCCCTATCTACCTGTTAGGCAAGCCAGAAATCGAAGCATCACCTTTGACATATTCTTTTCAGTCATCCTCATATTCAATCACCTCAAATGCTTCACCCCGTAAATATCTCACAAATCCGTTTATTTCCCTCCATTTCTAGTGCAAGCAATTATGATCTCTCCCCTGAACATCAGCAACAGCCACCTAAACTCATCTCTCTGTAACTGCTCTATCTGCCTACCTAATACTTTCAATGTTATCCTCATATTGGAGCCAGAATGGAATTTTTAAAACCACTGATACCCACTAGATAAACACTTCAACAGATTTCCTCTGTATTCAATATAAAGTCCCAAATCTCAAGATTAGCCATCACGGCCTACATTGTCTGGCCTAGCTTATCTCAAACCACTCTCCCCTTGCTCCTGGCATTCTTTCAGGCCTTCCTACTAGTCATCTTCCCTCCCTCCACAGGGACTTGACACTTACTATTTCCTATAACTGGAAAGTTCTACCTACTCCTATCTGCCTAGATAAATTCTATTCATCCCTCAGTATCATCTTAGGTGTTACTTCATCAGGAAAGCTTTTCTTGACCTACATTACGAGGTAAAACTCCCATATTAAAGGGACTCCCAGCACAGTGTACTTGTCTGAATGTAATTTAATGTGTAATTGTGCAATTGTGATTGTGGCAATCTCTTCCTCTAAACCCAAAGTATCTTGAATGCAATGATAAAGTTTGCTTTCCTCACCATATCACAGAACCTAGCACAAGTATATAGGAGTATTCAGTAAATGTTTAATTAATAGATGAATAGATGGGTGAAAGACAGCTAAGGTACTATCTTGCTTAGCTACAGAAGTGACCTTTAAAGATAATTTCTAGTTCTATAATTACATGAGTTTACATATGATACCTTTATTTTTTTTAATTTGTTAGTTTATTACTAAATAAACAAATATAAGTAGTATTACTAGTTGTGGTTACAGGTCTTTTATTTTAGGGGTTGCACATTTAGCAAATAAGGGAATTGTAAATACTAGGAAGATAAAATTAACATAATACTATTTATATTATCAAGCGTTAAAATAACTCCACTGGGAGAAGGGAGGCAAGTGTTTTTTTGTTGTTGGAGTTTCAGAGTAAGTACATCTGAATCCATGTACTTAAAACATTAAAACCAACTTAAGACTCCTGAAAGAATAAGTAAATTAAAAGATAACATTCAGCATGGTAAATAAAGATTTAACTAGTGTAGTGATACTGCCCACCATGCAGCTTAATTCACCACAATGAAAATTAACTACTAAGAGAGTATTAAGAATATTAGATGTTTCCTGTTGACTTAAGATCTGAGCAGCAGAAAAAAGTCCCTTTCTGAACACACTATTTTCTTCCATTCCCTTCCCTCTTGATTTCTTATATATGAAAATCATTAAAAAGCAATAGGACTTTTGAAACTTAAACTTTTCTCTCTCTCATTGTTTCTAAAGAGTGGGTCCAAAACAGACTCAAAAATAGTGAAAAGATAAAGTCTCAAAAAATCATTTTTTTAAAAAAGGACAAAAATACATCAATTATGTTTATATCCATGTACTCATAATTCTCTAAAAAATAAAATCTAATTGATCAACACTGAATGATGCTAAAAAAAAAATAAACTGATTATTTTGAAGTTTAGTAAATAAAGAGAAAGACCGGTATATATCTTGCCTTTCTATGCAAATTCTACTACTGGTAACCGAACAATAGATATGGAAAGGTTCTCTTTATAGCAGTATTTCAGGTAATAAGTAACAGATTTAGAATGTCACCATTTTGAAACTCCTAATGAATAAATGGATCAAGCCATTGAGCATCAACAGCTAACATCATCAAAAAAGAAAACAATTAGATATTATGTGTCTCTTGATGGAAGAACACTTTACCACTTCTGAAGATGTTTTCCTGCCCCCCACATACTCTCAACAACAAAAACTTAACTTAAATCTCATCAAATTTCTAGAAGAAAACTTTCGATGTACAGGGAATACAGAGAAATAAGCCAAAGCACATTGGGATGCCATCAGCAAAATCCACACTGGAAATCATTGCAAACAATCAAATTTCTTCAACAAACTATAAGAAAGAGAGAGAGCTGGATAGATATGAGGGAGAGGTCCTACAGATGAAAAGAGATATAAAAGATGTAATGACCAATTCTCATCCAAGCAAATTGTAAAAAAATATACATGAGGTAATTAGAAATCTGAAGAGTGACTGGCTATTTAAAAAAATTATGTGCACACATATATATATCCAGGTGTAATAATGACACTACTGTTATATTTTTTTTAAAGAGCTATATACTTTAATATCTATATAAGAAATTACACAATACCTGGAATTTGCTCCAAAAGAATATGAGCAAAATGGCAGTAAATGGGGTTACGGAGGGAGCAGGACTGGCCATGGATTAATGGTTGCTGAACGGGAACATAAGAGTTCATAACACTATTCTACTTACTTTTGAAATTCCCCATAAAGTTTTAAAAATCATAGGAAGAGTTCCTCTTTGTAACATGAATTTTTTTACAAAAATTTTTTGGTTATTTTTCTGTGTCACACTCCAAGCTACAGTTACCTTCCTTTACCTCCCTTCTCTTGGCAACCAAGGCAGTGGTTGTTTCTATCATTATTGCTATTTGAGATAATTTATAGTTTCAAAAAATAATCTAGAGAATGACTATGATGACAACAACAATGACGATAGAAAGCATGGTGGCATCTTGTTATCACAGTAAAACAATTATATTATCCTTGACAATGACTCTTCATCATTCAATCTCTCCTCCCTTTATCCCTGTGGGAGCAACAAAGATCTAATATCAGTCGCTCATGCTTAAGCACAATTATGTTTCAAAGCTAGAGCTGAAATGAGATGCTGAGAGATACCTATTTCCAAAGTTATGGCTTTCCCCCAAGTTCAATCCCAGTGCAGAAAATTCCTCGGGAATAGTGTCCCAGTCCCTTCTTGGTTTGGGGAATGACCACTCCTTCCCTATTCATAAGGGAGCCTAGCACACATATTTTCACACAATAAAGACACAGCGTCTGGTGGGTTAAATTATGTCCCCCACACAATACATCTTAGTTCTAACCCCTGGTACCTATGAATGTGACTTAATTTGGAAATAGGGCTTTTGCAGCTATAATTAAGTTAAAGATCTTGAGAGGAGCTCATCCTGGGTGGGCCTTAAATCCAAAGACTGATATCCTCACAAGAGAAAAGAGAGTTAAGATACAAAGATACACAGAGAAAGTCATGAAAAAATAGAGGCAAAGACTGAAGTTACGTAGCCACAAACCAAGGAGCATCAAGGGTTGCTGACAACCACCAGAAGCCAGGAGACAGACATGAAACAAATTTCCCAGCCAGAAAGAACCAATCCTGCTAACATCTAGGTTTTGGAATTCTGGCCTCCAGAATTTTGAGATAATAGATTTCTGTTGTTTTAAGCCCTCAAGTTTGTGGTCATTTGTTACAGCAGTCCTAAAAAACAAAACCTAATACACAGCCTCTGGCAGAGCTGACTGGTCCAGGAGTAAATATCTCACACATGGTCAGTTCTAGCCTTGGAAATCCGTAATTGTGACCAAGAAATTCCAACCTCAGTCTGGCTGTCTCTTATACATAAAAGATGTTAACCCAGGAGGAGGTTGCGGCTTGTGGGCTAAGAAGCAGAGAAAGTCTGTGGCAAAAGAGAAGAAACACATACTCTGTATCCAATTTGTTTCCGAGACCCAGGTGCACCCCTGTTCTTGGGTCCTATGGGACACTCCTTTATCAAAAAAATTAAAATCTCCCTTTTATGTTCAAACTATTTCAAGTGGGTTTCTGTAAATTGTCACCCAAAGAGTCCTAACACACTAAGAAATATGCTGCCAAAAATCTTTCAGTAAAGATCAGCTGGAACAAGTCCTTCCTGGGTGGGTGCCAAGAAAAGCTGAATTGACTCAAGAACCCTCTAAGAGAGAGCAAAGGAAACTTCAGCCTAGAGATACAAGCACAGTGGCAAAAGATAATGCAAAACAGAACCTCAGTTTTCAAGGGGCATAAGAGTCAAGACCAGATCTTATTATGAGAGGGAGTATAGGTTAATAATGATATTGAATATTCAAAAAAATTAAAAATAAAACAGAAAAGAAAAAAAATTTGGTCAAGCTGTACAAATTATACCAATTAAAACCTCCCATGAAAATTGATTTTTACTATATAAATATAGCATGATTTCTTTGTGCATATAAATAATATGTATCAGATTTCCTTTAGGGGAACGGGTTATTTGATTACAACATTAAACACTGTTCATGTATTTTGGTCTCTTTTTGAAAAGACTACAAATAATGCTTGCATCTTTGCTTTCAAAATATTCCAATGTGAAGTAGAAGTACCCATATTAATTTTTTTTTTTCTGCCAGTGATGAGAATAACAAGGGTTTGGGTTGAAGAGAATAACACAAACATCCATCCCAAAAGAGGACAACCTTGGGTATTGTGAGAACAAATGATACAAATTTGGCTAAGTTCCTTTTTAACTGAAAAGGATAACTAGTCAATCTTAAGCATAGTAAGCCACCAACAAATAATTAATTCTAAATTAATGATCAAATCATTTTCTTGATTCATTATAAAATTATACAAGAAAAGAGAGGGAGTAAAAAAAGAGCCAGGAAGAGCGAGGATATCTAAAAATAAAAATAAATAAAAAGTTCTGAGAAACTCATGCTTGAATAAATGACAACAAAATAATGCTTTTCAAAAAAACATGAGTTGTAATGCTATTGAGTTTTGCTTGGAAAAGCCCTGTACACTCATTTGTCTTCTAAGTACTAGAAAACAGCCTGATTTCTTCTGAAATAGTTTTTATTATAAAAGTAACATGTGTTCAGTAGTCACTTTCCTTAAATCACCTAGAAAAATCTTAGTATAAAACATGACTATTATAATAGATATTTTGTGACAAACAAAGCCTTCAACCAGCTCAACTAATGTAAAAAAGAAATAGGGCAGGAAGTCCGAGACAAGAAAAGTGGCTGGAATTACTTTCCTAGTTATGAGTTGCAAGTTAAGATAGATTCCGGGATTTTAGAGAAAGAAAACAAATTGGAAAAAAGGAAAGGAGAACATCTGGAAACAAGCTAAATGACTTAAAAGATTATTTGAAAGAAAAGATGTGATAACAGACATGGTATAGTCATTCTTCACTTTCAGATAAAAGTTAAATGAGCAATGATACCAATTCAGATTTAAACACTGAACCATCTCAAATTCATGAAAAATACTCTGACACCCCAAAGCAGATGAGAAAGCATGCTAAATAAGACGATATTCCTTAAATGTTGGAAGAAACTTCATAAAGGCATCCTTCCTTGGGTTTTCTTCTCTTATTAAATAAAATAAAGAGAAAGAGGCTAAACACAGAAAATCTTCAAAAATGCAAGATATAAATACAGTGTCCCCTCAGTTGCTAGCCATTTCCTACACGATAAAAAAGCAGTTAGGTTTCCCAAAGAACAGGATCATCAACACAAGAGAAGACCCTAAAAGACAAGAATTTTTCTCATTAAATTACCTAAATCTTAATTCTAAATAGTTCTCAGAGTCGTTTTTTAACCAAATTGTACCTTCATCAATCCATGATCAAAGACTCAGAGAATTCAACAACTCTAGTCAGCATCCACTATGGAGAATTTCTAATACCTTCTGAAAAATTTCATGAAAAAGGAGCCTTTAGGAACCTCAGAAAATAGACTTTAATCTCTCACACATTAATACACTTTATTTACCCCAAATACATAAATTGCAGGTCTCTTCCCTGTTTAAAAGTACAAAAAGCACACAAATCAAGTGGTAGCCAGTTTATCTAGAGCATAACCATTCTATCAAACATAGTTTAAAAGAAGGTACGGCGGGGGTGGGGGGGGGCGGGAGGCATTGGGGAAGCAGTTGGACTGAAATTATAGGCTGTCATGACATCTCAATATCGAAAACTGAATACCTGGTTCCACAGGAGGGTATGGTTTTTATTCACAGTCTTGTTACTAAGCAACTATAACAATGGCTGCATGAGCTTTTTAGAAGCTAGCGCAGTTAAGGGGGCAGGAAATCTAAGGAAAGAAAAATGGGGAAAACTCCTTGCTTTGGGAATCTCTATCTCAGGATAAACTCAATGTAATAAAAAACAAACAAGCAAAACCAAAAACAATCTAAACTTAAAACAAGCATTTTCTTAAAGGACAAGAAAAGTACATGGTACTATGTATCATTCACTTTAATTTTAGTTTTAATTTCAAAATTCACATTTAACTGGTGATAATGATTTCCTTACTGTGTTGCCTTTGTGGTCCCTTCTTTCCATCACCCTCCCTAGGGAAATTTTTTTCCAAATTTCCCTACTGATTAAAAGAACATTTTTGACCTCTTAAATCCATTTCTTTGTTTACAAAAGCTATAAAAACTAGTTTACAATTGTTTCATGTTGCCTCAGCTTTGAACTGAGAACACTCTTTGACATCAAACTATTCCTTTGAAGGGAGCAGTGTCTCAAACAGAGCCAGACACTTTCCCAGCCTCTCCCTCAGCCAGAGCTTTGCAAATGTCAAGTCTTTTTCAAAGTTAGACTATACAGTGTGGGTTAGATCTGGGGTGGGGCTAGGGTAAGAGAGCTTTCCATAAATGTTCCAAGAGAATTTTATAGACTGGACCTGCAAAGGGCTAAGGGGCAGGTTATAAAGTTAGAAGATATGACCTCACCGACTTTTCCTTCAATCTTTCCTTGCAGCTTTCAACGTTTACTGCAATGTGCGAAAGGTCTAGAAACTGCTATACTTCTCTAAATATCTGTTCTACAGAAGGCTATTTCTATTTTTCCCTCCCCTCCCATTCAGTTCCCCACTCTTCTTCTCTCCTTCTCTCCCTCTTTCTCTCCCTCTCTCTCCCTTCACCCTCACTCCTCCCTCTCTTCTCCTCTGCCCCTTCTCCCTACCCTCTCCCTCTCTGCCACTTCCCCTCCCCCTCTCCATTCCCTTCTCCTTCTTTCTCTCCCTCTTAGTTCCTGAAAGATGCTAAGCTGGTAGGAAAAATGAAAAGGTATTAGAATTATTTTCTACATCAAAGCTGAGCGATCATCATATGACTCTGTTCCCAAGGTGCCTCTACATTCTGATAAAGCTGTATTTTAAAAAGAGACTTCCAGAGACGAGTAGAAACTTAAATACTGGAAAGTGAAGATACAAAACGTCTCAGCCAAGAAGCACAGCCAAGTGTCAAAGTCATGCCTACTTTTAGATCCCAAAGATAAAGGTAATTTTCTGTCTCAGAAGATTCCCTGAGCAGCATTTGGAGGAAGAGCCTTTTTAGGTCTCCTGTTTTTTATCAAATTTAGTTTCATTTCTTAAATTTAATTTTCATTTTACTTTTTTAAAAGACATAAACAATATGCAGTCTTTGTAATCACTACAAACCACTCTGTTACTTGAAATAAACCAAATGAAAAACATTCTTCACATGTAGTTATTACCTCTACTGGCAACAATAAAGAAAACTTAGCACTTACATTACACATTTCATGGTCAAACTGATTCAAAAATTGGTTAGTTTCAGGGTTTACTCTGTCAACATCTTCCTGCAGCTAATGATTTGGACATGAACATTCTCAGATAAGAAACCTTTTTTTTCTTTCCAGAATTCTTCAACTGTTAAAATCCTTATATTTGCATACTATAAAATTCAAAGCCTTTTTTTAATATCTTGGCCATATTTCCAAAGACCTTTGAAAACTAATGGTCACCTATATGTGTAAGATTATATTACTCATTGAAGCACTGCCAGTAATTGTAAAAATATTGAAAACAATAGGGAATCGGTAAATTATGGCACATTTATATAACAGTGTATTATGCAGCTGGAAAAACTAGAAAGCACTTTATATATGTGAAAGAATGATCTCAAGACCTATTTTTCACTGAAAATGCAAAATAAAGAATACTATGCATAGGAGGCTACTAATTCTGTTTTTTAAAGAAAAATATATATAGTTAAATTTTCAGTTACATGTACATACAACATCTTTAAAAAGATAATAAGACCTGGTGAGAGTTCTGCCTCTGAGGAGAAAAAGTAAGAATGGGGGTAAGACAAAGCCTTAGCCTCATATATCCTTTTGAATTTTTTACCATGTGAATGTTTTGCCTGTTTAAAAGTTATATTTTTTAATTTTAAAAAGTCTAAGGTTACTGGTAAATTATAACATATACAGATGGTATGCTGACTCACCATCAGCAAAGTTTATGCTTTTCAGTTTATAATAGTGATAATTTATACTGATATGTAAAGAATAACCCACGCCAGCATAATTTTCTAACATGATCTTCTGAGATTAAAGGTATAATCTAACCTGCTCTAATTGTCTTTTATCTAGACAGAGACATTACCCTGGCTCCCTTAGCTGCTGATACTCTTGCTTTTAAATATGAATAGTACAACTACTCAATGCAAGTAGATTTTATGTTTGTGAATTTGAAGGCATTTGAAAGCTATTTGGGGGAAACAAATAACATTACCTGCATTTGAAAAAAGGAGTAAGACAAAATCTAGATGGTTTGCTTACGGTCAACCAATAAGTTACAAAAAGAAAGACACATTAAAACTAAAAGCCTCTTCAAAACGACTTTTTAAATGGGTAAAAAATAGGATCCTTCTAAAAGTGTGTGTGTGTGTGTGTGTGTGTGTGTGTGTGCGCGCGCGCGTGCACGGGCGTGCATACACACACATGTATGGGCATGCACACAAAGAAAAACACAGAAAATGAATGTTTTTAGCCATGACCAAATCCTTACTTATTCAGGAATATTTGGTCATTCTCTGTCCAAGAGTGTGCTAGAGACAAAAATACTATGAAACAAGTAGCTCAGCAGAGAAAAGGGAGGAGTCTAGGCAGGAGAGGTAACATCTGAGCTGAGTCTTGAAAGATGAAAAAGATGATGTCAGAAAAGAAGGGAAAGGAACACTCCAGGCAAAGGCAGAGCACACTGCCTCAAACACTTGGGAATAGGGAATGGTTGTGTATGGCTAGAGAGGAGGGTTCATGGCAGAAAATGCAGGTTGAATAATGAAAGGCTGGAGCTAGTTTTGAAAGGGCACATATATCATGCTAAAGGGTTCAGACTTATAATTATAGAGGGGAGAATGTAAAGAAAAAATCAAGGTTCCAAAAAGATATAAAGAGATGATCTAAGGGAATGAAATAAGATTCATGAAGAAAAGTTAAGAGGCCAGAGGTCATTTAACCTAATACAATTCCTGCCCAGAAAGGCATCTTCTACAGATTAATAGTTAGAGCTGTACTCCACTGAAGGCGGAAAGAGAAGAATAAGTATTCAGTTCTGATGTTACTACAATAAAGGTGAGTAAAAAATTTTGGGAGAACAAGTAACCCCACTGAGAAAGAGCCAAATGCTGGGGGATGCTGGGTAAGAGCTGGGCAAAGGGGACAGAAGTCGAAATGATTTAAAGAAGGCAAAACTGAGGGTGTATAGATCAAGACCATTTCTTAAAATAAAGAGTGGCATCTCTTTTACAGGGAGTATTTTATGAGAGGCCCATGTCCACAAGATGGTTCAAACATGGTCCTGCTGACTGCCTCAGATGCTATATGCCCCGTTTATCCCATGCAATTCCATTATCCTTGGTCTGTAAATAGAAGAAATATGGTCATATCAAACGAATTCAGAACACTAAACACTATTTTCTTGGAATACTCAGGGGAAGACATGTCTAAATCACAAAATACTTTTAAAGAGGTTAGTGCTATTATTTTCTAATACACGTACCAACAGCAAAGGCTAAACAAGTATTGTCAATAGTGTATGAACTTTACCACTGTAGAAGCAGTATTGTTTATAGGCAACCTTCTTTCTTAAAATAAGTCAGAAATTTGCACTGCAATTGTGAATTCTAAACCACTTAGCTATTTTCTTCATAAAAAAGAATGACAAATTTAAGCAGAGCCCCAAAACTTAAGTACAGCAAATGAACAGAAATACCAAAACTTAAGAGTTTAAGTTAGCACATTCTCCCCACATATGAAATATCAACCTCAGGACATTGTGAAGGAAAGAAAAACAACTGCCAAGTAGAGTGAATGTTGACCCTTACTGGCAAATTAGTGAATTTTTTCTAAAAGTTTAAACTGTTAATTGATCAAACATGAAGAAAAGAGTACCTGGTCGATGGAATCAGGTTGAGAATCCCATTGAGAACATAGCTGAACTCTGCATGATCCTGAGCCACGAGTGCCACCAGACCTTCACAGCAGGCTGTTCGAACCACGACATTATCACTGCAACACTTCTCCCACAGCAAGTTCAAGGCAGGAGTCTGAAATCAAACTAGTGGTTAACGAATACTTCTGATGAACAGTAAATGCATACATATCCCCAGCCATGCATAAAAGTATAATTCATTCATAGTAGGCTAGCTTTCCTATACAAAGATGATACAGTTGTCACACAGAATAAATAAATTCCATTTTCCAAGACAAGTAAAAGATGTGTTCTCATATAGCAACTCTCTCTCATCTGGTGTCTTTGCTGCAAAATAAGGCTAGTTGCAGACAGGTATGATTCGAGTTCAAGTAACACAACAGAACTAACATGGGATCAAAACTAAGACTTGGCTCTAGCACAATGCTCTTACCAAACTGTTTAACTAGACACCAACAGTATCAGCTGATCAGTTAGTCTAAATTCAACTCTAAATCATAACTATGTTTCAAACCCTAAATGGCAAAGGCATTTTCAGAAAATGTCCCTGCTCTCCTACTCCCAACTTCTATCACCTACATGCACCCCCACCATTCCCTGCAATGTCCCTGACCCAATTTACTGAAGTCTAATGTGAGCACGCAGTGAAAAAGAGAGAAGTAGGACAGGACAGACTACCAGCAAGCTGCTCATCCTATGTTCCAACAAAAGTTTTTCTAACATGTTTTGCCCAAGAAAGAGACTATGACTTTTCTACCTCATACCATGAATCTGTCACCTTTCACAAAAAAAAATCATTGGAAGGGTATTTAAGTGAATATAAGTTCCTTATTTCGAAAAATCCTATAAAAGCAGAGGTTTTAACTTTTATAATTTTCTCAGGAACCCATGATCTCCTGACTCCCCTAAAAAGTTCACTGTTAAAGATAAACCAATAGTTGAATGCACTATGGGTTAAGTCCACTTAAATTTACACATGATTTGGGTGGTTTTATGGTTTGTGTTTTTTTGTCAGTTTGTTTTTGAAGAACATATAATGAAGCTATTTTTCTTTCATCCTGACATAATTCATTGGGAAAATATATAATTTAGAGAAAAAAATTAAGATCCCCATCATCCACAGAATAACTTAAAGAATGAAAATCAACATCACATTTTGCCCACTTTCTCACTGATGCTGGCTCTGAGAACTTTTTCAATCTTAGAATCCCGTTATGACAGAACAATATAGTTAACAGTCACTGCAGGAATGTATATAATATTTATATTCCAATTCTTTAATTCAGAAGAGAATTTTATTCACATCTATGAATAATATCAAAGGGTTCTAAATGTCATTACTCTATTACTAAGCCAGTAAAACAATATAAATGAATAAAAAACTGTTGCTTCAGGCAATACTGTGTCCTCGTAGAAGTAGGCATTCATTTATTAATACAAGAGAAAACATTTAGTTACAGGGATTGACATTCAATAAATTCTGGCAGTTTAAGTAAAACCACTAGATCTTGTCAGAGTATATAATGTGATTATAGGCAGAATTAAGATCAGGGTTCTCAGAAAACCTAATTTATATAACTATATACAAACACTAGATAAATGCCAATTAATGAAGTATGCCCCTACACTTCTTTCAACATGACAACAGAAGCTGTAAAGAAATGCAACTTGGGGCAGTTAATCAAAAAAAATATGAGAGAAAGAAAATCAACTTGTTTCTGTTGCAAAAAAAAAAAAAAAACACACACAATTTTTCTCATAACCGATATTCTCCATAGGATTTACCTTAGAGCACCACCATGTCAAAATACACAGCACTAGTCAACCAAAACCCAAGTGGTATATACCTCAATAAGTTGGCGTTGCTTCAGCTCTTAGCATTTACCTGCCCTATGCATTTTTCCTCCAGCTCCAACTGTCAGTGAGTGCATCACCTTTCCAACTCAGAGCTCACATATAGGGCTATCAAAAGCATGATAAATCTCCTATATCCAAACAGAGGCACTATGTTCACTTTCCCTATTAGACAAAAATATTCCCTCAGAGGTAACCCTATGAATCTTCTCTAAAGTATGCCTACTCTCTTCCATCCATGTTATTTTTCATTAATAATCATAACAATACTCCCTTCACCCCTTTCATAGGTTATTCTTAGAGTCTGTTGTCACAAATTTTTTAATTTAAAAGAATTGGGAAGAAGCATATAGTAAACAAAAAAAAGAAAAAAGGCAATGAACTTCTCATAGTTCAAAATCATTTCTACAGTGACCTGAACTATGAGAAAACAAAAGAAGTGTATATGTTGTCCAGCTGGTAGCAATATCTAAATAGAACTAAAGCACAAAGCTAAACAGACCTGGTTTGTGGATTGATGGATCTTTCCTGAAAAACCATTTTCCTTTAGAACTGCAGCAATAAGATGACCCACAGCCTAAAAAAAAATAAATTCATTAATAATACTTTCTCTTAAAATTTCTCTCCAATATTGCATTTGAAGGTAACTAATATCAATACTAGTCGCCATGAGTATGAGTATGCCAGTCACTTGGCAATAGAACTCCAACTCATTGACTGTCTGCTATCTACAGCACTGAATTAGTCACTCTATGCACGTAAGTTTTATCTTCATAAAGAATCTCAAGGTAAGCATTTTTATCATTATTTTTATCCCAATAAGCAAACTATAGTTTATAGATAGCAAGAAAATTACAGGATTTTCCGTTCGAATTCTTGTCAGTATTAGAAGATAATGAGATTGTTTAATCCATGAAACCATAAGACAAATGAGAAATTCCATAGCATTTAATGTCATCTTTCATCCAAATGAATTCCAACATGCTTCAACATACCTTTAATGAAGATAGAAAACATGTACCCCCATCTTTTTTACTATGGCCCATACAGATCGGAACCAATAGATCTCCCCTGACCATGACCATTCTCCCTCCTCTAGGCTCTATGATTTAATTTTTTAATTATTTTCTCATTGGTTTTAGCTCTTTAATGAGCTTTCAATCTCATAAATCTCTAAAATTTTCCCATCTCCTGCTTTGGTCCAAAAGCTCAGAATTAAATATCCGACTCTTTCTTATAGGAGTGTTGATTACATAAATAAATATCATTACCTCCTACCACTTCAGCCTCATTCTCCTAGCTCTTCAACACTACTCAGCACTACTATCTTAGAACCCAGGCTAACAACAATGACAGCCATTCTATGTATGAGTTGGGAAATACTTTGCAACTGCCACTACTGTTGCTTCTGTGTTGGGACCAATGTATGATAGAGCTATGAATACCTGTCAGTCTTGCAAAGTCTTCAGAAAAGCTCAGATAAAAACATAGCATCCACTCCTTCATTTATTTTTGTATTTCACGTATTGAAAACAAAAACTCAATGCTTGATAGTCCCAGTTTTGCAAAACAAATATTTATTTACATGAATATTAAATTTAGGTCAATTAACTGTCTCAACTCCTAGTTAAAGGGATAGTAACAAGAATCGAAGACAAGCGAACAGTTTTGGTTCCTGTTTACAAAATATACCATATTTCATTGAATGTATGTAACTGGCCATCAACTACAAGATGTATCATTATTTTACATACCACAAAAAAAAAATAAGGCTGCCAATTAATGTATGTTATACAATGTGTCTTATAATTTAAAATTATGATTTTATATTAATGAAAGAGCTCTTTCAGATTCATTTAGAAAATCATGGCCAAGTTCACAAATGTGTAGGCAATACCAACTGTATAATGACTGCCATCATCAATTACTAAATACAATCCAATTTCACAGATGTTAAAATGTGAAAAAATGTGTACGAATCAATAAAATATGGTGCTAACACAGAGCAGTGGTTACAAAAAAATAAGAAATATTCACAAAGAAGAAGGTACAATTTCAAGAACCTAATAAAACCAATATGAAACACAAAAAGGACCAAGAAAGCTATCATTCATATTTAGAAAAAGAACTAAAAGAAAATAATGATGAATATCCCCTTACTGCCCACCAGATTAAATTTTTCTGATTTACCTTTCAATGTATCTTTCTAAGAAATCAGAGAATATAGCCTAAAATGATTTTAAAATACAAAATACAAGGATATATTAGCTTATATTGCTCCTTTAGTTTTCCATAACGGAACAGTTTAAATAGACATCCTACAATACACATACACTTTTCATTTAATTTAATAGTAACATGCATAGGCATTTCTTGATTATCTATGCTAAAATAGAAACCCCAGGCAAGAAAAATAAAAATTGGGGACAGTATCCTCCAAACTTTCATCTTCTTCTTCATGGTAAAAACCTGTACTGCACAGGATATGACTCCAACCCAGTCAGGTAGAAGGGAATCTTGCATAAGGAGTGTTCTTCTCCTCATGGAAGGGTTCCCCACTACCCAGCTAAGTCAATTCCCACAGCAGACATCTCTGAAGTTAAAGCTGAAGGTATCCAAGATGCTGTATGTTGTTAAGTCTTCAAGCAGGCTTCTGTTGGTCCCTTAGCTTTACTCTCACAAGAAAAGACAGTAAGCAGTTATGGTACCTTGATTAACTAGAATGCTTCTAGTTAGCTGAAGGCCAATCTGAAAACCATATTGGTTTTAACCCTGATAACTGAAAAGCTCTCTAAAAAAAATTATCACAATCTCCTGCCTGAGTCCTATATAGATTGAATTTTTTAATCCAAGATATTTTACTTATTGAATGTCATTATTATAAAAATTTATTCTTAATAGTTGTATAGGGACAGAATATTACTTTTAAAAGATTAATCCCTCATTCTCTGTAGATGTATAACCATGTTTCTGTACCCAATAATTAATAATAGATCAAAAAATACATATTCCAGAGTTAATGAAGGTTTTATTATTTCTAAAAAAAGGATGACATAAATAGAAGTTGAGATTGGTCAATTTTAAATGTTTACTTTCCTGTCAAATTTTCAAATTAAATCATAAAAGTTGTTTAACAAAATTATCTCTCTATATTAAATACTCTGTTAAAAATATAAAGTTCAATTAATAATCCACCAAAAAGTTCATTTGTTACCATGAAGCATAATAAATAAGTAAATAAAAAAATAAATGAAATTACCTGTGATTGTATAAGAGAATTGGGAAATTCAAACCTTTTCCTGATATCATCTGACATTTTTGCTTCTCCAACACGTAGGTATGCAGAGTCTGTAAACAAAAGAACATTTGTTAATCTGGAAAAGGAGTTCAAACCAATTATCCCTCAAATACCATGAACGAAATTCACTCCAAAGACAATGTAAATAAAGCACAGGGTTCTGCAGAGTAATCCTTGGCACACCCTTCATTGTTAATCACCTCAGCCCTCAAATGCTGTGATAGATAAACTAAAATGCCCAACAGCTCTTGGTTTTGCCCATTAGAGCTAATTCTGAAACAGATAAATTCACACAATAAAAACCGAAAAAAAAAATCTAAAAGTTCAAGCCTAAATAACATAATTTTTAAAGTTCAACCACATGTTTGAAATAGAAATTAATTCTTTGATCAATCAAAACTTCTAAGGGAGAAAGAATTAAACTTTTGTCACACAACTGTTTAAACTATGCCTTAATTTGGAATAAGCTTTCATTTAACTACATGGGGTTATAATCTCTGATCCAGGCCCAGAATGGGGAAATTCCAAAATGCTTTGGAGACCAGATTGAGCTGGTTAGGCTAATAGCTTAACATGGCAGTTGAAGAGGCCAAATCATCCAGAAAGATGACTGTCTCCAGGACACAAGGTTAATGGAGTAAGAGCACAATTTTTATCAAAATTACCTAAGAATAGAAGGCAAATACATAAACTTACAAAGAACAGCCCTTATTTTGGTGTGACACTTTAGAGAAAGAATAGTTTTTAAATCCATAATTTTATCTTTCCTAACAAATGGTCATTAAGCATTCTCAAAACCACTACCCAAGCTGGAAGATGATTTGATAGCATCTTTGATTTGCTACCTAGAGCTATAAATTCTAAGTGTCTTTCATCTGCTGGAGACTTGTATTTCAAGGTTAATCACAACCATTTGGCCTTTTAAGGTATCAAAATATCATATTCTCTTAGGGAATTTCAAAAAAGAGTACATATGCTTGCTTTAGCATTGGCAGTGTAGCATTGTGTCCTACTTTATTTTATCTCAACTTCCTTTGGGCATTTTATACATTAAAGAAAAATAATTTATATATTACTTCTTATCATGGCATTTTTCAGTAAAAGGAAACCAGTCACAATATGCTCCATAAACCACGTTACAAAAAAGAGTGTTTGATTTTAAAAGATTTATTTTCAACCTGTCATTGTGCCTTTTTTGGATGTCTAAATCTAAATCAGAAAAAGAATTTTTAATGAGGTCTTTAAGTTCCAAGTGAATTAAAGCATTTAACTTAAACAATTATATCTTATCTGTCAAGGTGTTTCAGCCCCATAAGAACACTTCCAAGAAAAAAAAAAACAAAAAACTATCAACTGCACTCTAGAAGTAATAAAGGAGCAGAAGAGAGATAAAGCACTTCAGGTTTTCAAACTTTCTCAAAAGCTTCTCTAAGATACAAAACTATACAACCATATATCACATAAAAGTATTTAGCGCCAAACTTCAAATGAAGAGCACAATCTGAAAAATAAGAGAAAAATCTGCCTAATTATATTCACAAGTGCCATGGGAAGCGAATGGGTAGAGTTGTTTACTGGTCAGAGACAGACTTGACTTTGAGCACTCTTGACTACCAAATTTCTATACACAAAGGGTTCAGAACAGCAAAGAGCACATTCTTGAAGCTAGTTTACCTGATCAGTGTCATCAGCAGGCAAATAAAAAATATATACTTAATTCACATTAATGAGACTCAAAACCTAGGACTTCTTTCTCTTTCTAACACTTTATCAATGGTTATATCAATAATGCTTTTAGTTTCTTCCTTCCACAAACTAACCTATAGAACTATCAGCCCAAGGGCTTTAAACCTATATTTTAACAATTTTTTATTTTCGATTACTTTTTTTTAATGGCTGATAATATAGAAAAGCTGATGGGCACAATCAATAAATGTGAGCTGATTTTATATATTTATCAAGACTGTGGCCCAGGGATATACTCCAGGTACTCCTACTTGCTTCCCTGCCCCTTAGAAAATAAAAAAAATAAAACCATCTATATTTTTCAACCCACCTTTTTCTGTTTATATGTACATTTTTCTTGTTCTTCCTCCTTAGTTTTTCATCTACCACTTCTTGGTACCTAAGTATTTCTACACATCCTCTATAGAATCTGGCAGATAGATTCTGTTTCATCACCCTGTATTAAAACCTGACACCTGTTAAAAACTAGAGCTTAGCCTCAGCTCTTGCTTCAAAAGCTTCAAAATACAATTGCTGCCTGCACTCCCAAATTAACAGAACAATACAATTAGAGCCCTCCTGAATATATGAGTCATAAAAACAAAAAGATAATGAGAAAATCACAATGGAAAGTTTTTAACACTAAAGAGCAATAGTAATTTTCAATCATTACTTCACAAAGAGATCACTAGGTCACTAAGCCATTGTTAAATTAAGCTGTAAGTAGAAAGTACTTTAATGTTAGCCAGTAATTTCAAAATCAAGCCAAGACAGAAGGCAACTAAGTGGAATGACAGAGTCACTTGGCCAGAGGAAGCAAGAACTGCATAGATGTGGCAGAGATGGCTAACTATCCTTCAATATCTATGTTCTCCTTCCTCTATATTAGTAAAACTACAGCCTGATCAGCTTCATTACACATCCTCGCCTCAAGAATATTTAGGTATGGCCATGTGTGTGTGATCAAGTTCGCCCAAGTGGAGTTGAAGCAGATGTGATGTGCCACTCTCACTACTCTCTTCCCAACCAAAACCAGGTCTTGGCAACAACTCATATTCAAATACGTGTATAACAACAATACATCTAGAACATTGTTGAAGAAAAGATAGAAGGAACCTGGTTCCCTCAATGATAGCTTAGAGCAGAACTGCATACCTAGAACTCCAGGTACTACATGAGAAAGAAACGTCTACCTTGAACCATTACATTTTGGGGGTTTCTTTGTTACAGTAGCTAGTGCTTCCTTAATAATATAATGAACCTGAGAGTATCTCCATTCCATTCTTTTTTTCATTGGAGAAATGAAGAAACTGAATGTCAGGTTAAGCAACCAAAAAGGCAAATCATCCCGGTAGCTCAGGTGAGAAGGGAGGTTTCCTGACTTCCGACCCAGTGTTTCCTTGGACCATCAATAACATCAGGCATGACCAGCACGGCACAGTCCACATTATTATATTATGTCCCGGTTATTTTAAGATCTATAATTGAAGTGCTGAATGAATTTAGGTACTTATGAATTCTGAAGATCTTACGAGTTGCAGTTTACTAAAATACATCAAATTGCAATCAAATTCCTGCCTTTACAATTGAGTTCCTTCTCAGTTATATCACATGCTACTTACTCACAGATTTTGAAGTGGGAGTTTAAAATAAGATCAAAGGCAGGAAATTCCAAGTTAGATCTGATTGTTGTCCAGGAGAACCAGGCATTAAAGCAAGAAATAAAACCAACAACTTGATAATGCCTAGTTTGTTACAAAAGTTTCTCTATTTATTCTTAAATAAACTTTTATATAATATTGTATGTATATTTACACATAAAAATATAAGGAAATAAAGATTAGAAAGTTATTTTTCAAAATCTAAAGATTTACTTATCTCTAGTTTTTATAGTATCCAATCTGTCTTCAAAGAAGTTTTCATATTAGCTCCTTTATGAGATGGCTTTTTTCCAATATCATGATTTTTAGTATTTTTGTTCCACCAAAAGAATACTCAAATTGTTCAGTACATTGTTTGAGTAAATATTTTATGTTGATACAAAATAATCTTTATAGTATATTTATAATAAAACTGATGCCAACTCACTTTAAAGATCTTACTGACCAATAAATGTCTAATCTAAATAGCTAAAATCTCCATATTCTTAATCTTACTTCAAATACCATTCAGTTAATTAAAATCTAGTAAAACACAGTATTTTATAGGTATTTTACTTATTTACTTCTTAGCAAATATTAACATGGTACAGACTGAAATATTTATGGGATAATGATGTGACGAATGGGATTTTCTATAAAATACTCCAGTCTACCTCTGGTGGGGGGCGGGGGAGGGCGGGGAACAACAGATAAAACAAGAATTATCTAGATGTTGATAATAAATGGGTACACCGAAGTTCATAACACTACTCTATTTTTCACATTTGAAATTTTTCATAATAAAAGTTTTCTAGCCCTTGCATCATGTGAGGACACAGAAAGAACTGGCTATGAACCAGAAAAAAGACCTTCAACCAACTATGCTAGTATACTGATCTCAGACTTCAAGCCTCCAAAACTGCAATAATTAAATTTCTGGGTTTTTTGTTTTGTTTTTTAGTAGTGGCCAGTCAATATTCTAAGCACTTTACCTGCATTAACTCATTTAACCCTCACAATAACCCTTTGAGATAGGTACTCATTTTACAGATGAAGGAACTAGGACAGAGAAGAGTTAAGTAAGTTTCCCAAGTTGGAAATTTAAATACAGGTTGTCTAGGTACATATATACATAGAAAAGCCTGGAAAATATAAATTATGAGTGATGTCACGTTTTGCTTGTTTCTATATTCTAATTTTTACAAGAACATGTTTCCATAATTTGAATAATTACCTAAAAATATTTATTTAGATACTAACACATTCTTTAGAAATAGAGAAAATGACTTTCTAAAACCCGAATCACTGCAAGCATAGAAATCCATCATTAGGTAGACTGAAATGAGCAGCAACAAAGAAAATTTTATAAATGATAAAAGATTAGTTACTTCGTTAGCCATTTCACCAATTCTTTATGAAGAGTAATACTGAAAAGAGGTCAATGCAATTTAACTGAATAGATTCAATTAACTTTAGACCATTTAAAAAGTTACTCCATTTTCAAAGAGAAACATAATCATTACTAAAGTTTTCTCAATTGGACTCCTGGGAAATTTTACAGCAGAGTAAAAACTCTTACTCTTGAAAAGAATTATGTAGACTTATCGCAAGTTAAATAGCAATATTTCTCTCGATTGCTGCAAACTGACCAACCTCATTTTTTATTTTTCATGAAAAATTATTAAATTTATATAGAATGGAACAGTTACAGTTTAGTTATTTTAACTTACATTCTTAGTAGTAATAAGAGCTTAAGATCAAATGAGCAAAGGAATATTACAGGAAGATAGTGAATCTCCCTGCCATTAACTCAGTCAATATAGCCCAAGATGGAATGGGAGAATCTCTTATATTCCAGTCATAAATGGATACAATCACAAGACAACATAATCACCACACTTTCAGAAGAACCACTCCGAAAATGATCAAATGAATATGATGACAAATGCACTGTGAAGCAATGTCATACATGTTTTGCAACCTCTAAGACTGTCCACTGTGAAGATGAGAAAACACCTTTAATCTGATTATGTTTATAATCTTATATACCTCTGTCGTGATTATGACAGAGCAACTTGACAGAGAGCAAAGTGCATGGTGGGTGGAGGGGGACCTGGATGCAAATCTTGGCTATAGCACTAGCCATTAAAATGAAGGTTAATCATTTACTATCTCAAAGCCTGTTTCCTCATTGGTTAAACATGGGGACTCTTGTCTCACAAGGTGGTAAGAATAACAATATGAAGTGTGCCTGAAAGCCAAGAGGATCTTGAGAGTAGGTACTCTAAAAATGTGTTTCCTCCCTCCCTTGATACTATGTGGGATAGTCAAGGGAGGTGAATGATGGATGAGGATGAGTTTTAGTGATAAGTAGGGCATTTCTAACCAACGATCAGGATGGGATCTTGTATATAAGTTACCAGATTGAGAAATAAGACACAAGAACCAAGGTTAAGAAATACATGAGATTCTCATTCAAAATAAAATTGATTTCTAACTCCCTGCGGGAAACCTTTCAATAACTTCCCATTTCCCTTTCTAATAAAATCCAATGTCTTTATCACAGACAAAAGGTCCTACATGATTTAGTCTCACAACTCTCCCTCATTTGGAGAGGTCTCAGCCACACAGACCTCCAGTTTGCTCTTTCCATGTCCAGGTATGGAACTCTTAGGCCCCTCAGACTCAAGTATCCTTGCCCTTGTTGTTTGAACAGCTGACTCCTCTCACTCTTTACATCTCCCCTTGAACTTTCCTGACCCCACACACACCACCCTCAAGCAGTTCCCTACTGCAACCGACCCATGGTCACATCCCTCATAACTTTGATCACATTCTGAGATGATCATCATTTATTTATTTCTGCTGCCCTTCTCTACTCCCCAGTGAAATACAAACTCTTGAGGGCAGGAAACTGGTCTCTTTTGACCACTATAACCCCAGCATATAACAAGTACCTGTTCACTAATGATTCACTGAATAAACATGAAACATGACTTCAAGTTAAGAATACCATGTTGGAGGAAACAGCTCCTTTGTGCCAAGCATCTCATAGAACACTTTAATTAATCCCAATGGATTGTCACAATAATTCTGAGGTAAATATTATTAACACCACTCCCCACAAGAGAAAAAAAGAAACTCAGAGAGGAAGTAACTTGCCTGAGGTTATACCATGGTATTAATAGCCAGGATTTACTGAGTTTACCACATGCCAGGCAGGCACTGTCAAGCTCTTTACACATATTCTCTCACCCAATATGCAAAACAACCCATGATATGAGTACTATTATTATCCTCTTTTTCATACAAAAAAAAAACAAGTGAGGCAAAAAGAGGTCAAAATTAATCGCCTAACTTTGTAAGAAGCAGAACATGGGTATGAACAGTGTAGTCTCCAAAGCTCACATTCTCAATTACTCCTCTATAAAGTATGATTGACACAGAGTTTTAATAAAATTAAGATAATCCATTAAAGCACTTCACGCAGAATCAAGCACATAACTTTTTTTAAATGTTGGCTATTATTCTTAGTCTGAATCCAACAATTTATTTTTTCTACATTTTGCCACATCCCAGGGAATCGAACAAATCTAAAAGAATTTCAAAACAAAAAACAAACAAAAAACACTTGGGTTCAGATACAGTGTTATATCAGGTTCCCAAAGCAGTTCAACAGTATGTGCAAACAGCTGTTATCTGTATGAATTTCAATCCTAAAAACATGTAATCAAGTCGAATGTGCAAAAGTTACATATTAAAGGGGTGCTCCATGCTGAGCACAAAACACAAAAATTAACAACTAAACTTAATCCCTATTAATCCTTTTGGCACCATCTCTAGCAACACAACTCCATTTGTACATTCTTTGTTTTTTATACTTTTATTTCGTCATTGAACATTTAGTTTAAGTCCAATGAGCATCTAACGAAGGATAAAGATTGCCCATTTCCATGACAATTAGCGTTGATCTTTAGTAAGTCTGTGTTTCTTGCTGTTGATATCAACTCATTCACATTTACATTTTCCAGTTTTTAAATATTCATTGAAATAGAAAGCAATTACTTGCCCAAATGATTGCTCAAACGCCACCACACAGACACAGATGGCTACATTGCTGCAAATGAACACTAGGCTGGCAGGTAGCCCCATCATGTTATAGTTAAAAACAGCTAGATGAGACAGGGAAATTTGTGTGTGAATGAATTTACTTGTAAAACCATGGAGTTTGAAATAACTGCAGAATGTTCTGGGGAAAAAATATCCAGAAGAAGGAAGATCGAGAGGATGCCACACATATTCTTTCTCAGTTCCTACAGCTGCCTCAGAAAATGGGGCATCATGTTCTAGGCAAGGAGAATATGAAGATATGGTGTAGAGGGGCAACATTGCAAAGGTAGGCTCAGAGACAATTTCTAATGTTCCTTCCAGCTCTGAGAGGATTGTAATCAGTCCTCAAGATGGAGATCTTATTCATTGGGCTAGCTTCCATCTGTGTAGCAGCTGCCCGGGCTTGGACACTAGTAAAGTTATCTCAAGCCAGGAAAGGTTCCTCACTGACCAACCAGCCTGCTGCATTATCCTCCTGGACTTTTGAGTTTCTTGAGGGAAGCAGCTGAGTCTTATTCACCTACTACAGGGCCTGACGACATGCAGTAGCAGTTTAAAAATATTTTTTGGGTTACTGTGTTTAGCACTGTACTTAATATACAATAGACTCAAAAAAAGTTACTCAGAATTCTACTCTTTATTTTGTTTTCAGATCAACTTTCCCAAACAGAAAGTGAAATATAGAGAAGAATCTATATTCTCACTAATTAAGACTCATGAAACAAAGACCAAAATAAATTAAGAACCAGAAGTAGAAAAACAAATGTGTAAACTTTATTTTCAAGTTAATACAGTATCCTGAATTCAGTCATCCACACACTGAGAATATGAAAATAGTTAGTTACTTTTAAACACACTCCTTTCTCCCAGCTTTTTATTTCATTTTTTAACTGATCAAATAACATTTGAATAGGCAGTATAAAGATGAATTTCAGCCAAATCCAAATCCCCAATCAGAGAATACAAATTACACTGTTACTCATTTTGGTACAGTTTCCTTGAGGAAAAAAAAAAAAAGGTCAAAGAACACATGCAAAATCTCTCAAGACTGGTTCTTCACTGTTTCCAGCTGAATATAATAGAGATGGAAAATGGTCCTTGTTATTGGAATGCATCCTAAATTTTACATGAATGCTTCAGTTGGCAGCTATTATCTATCATAGCTTTGCTCTTAACCTGCTATATATCACAGCCCCTTAAAAACCCACAGCATCACCTCTGTGTATTTCCCACTGGGGTAAAAGGCATTTATTAATTTTCAATTGTAAAGCTAACATTATTCATGGCTGTTTTTATTTGTAGGGTGCTTAATAATCAGATCTTAGTTAATCTTCACAACTACCCTGGGCAGAAGATCCTTAGTAAGTCATTTCACATTAGCAAAAAAACATTGAGTAGTATATTCAAGAATTAGAGGAGGATCCTGAAATAAAATACTAATATCCAGTTTGCACAGTACAGTGTATAGAATGTTTTTCAGGTAAAAGTAATTTAAGAATTATATTTAAATGAAGAAGTAGAGGATGAAGAAGATTATGTAGCTCTTCATGAGAATTTTTTTAATTTTACAAATTTTATAACCAATACATACAATTTTCATATGTTCACGTTAAATGGAACTTTTGAACACTATGTTGGATGTAAATAACTGATTAGATAGATGAACAGCAGCAGCAGCTCCATAGGCTATCAACTCACAATGAAGCCAATGTTCAAAGAGCTTTATTTCACTCTCAAAGATCCAAACTCAAACACTATGAAACTGCTCCCAACCTGGCTTACCTCCAAACTGATACAAAGGTCATAAAAGGCCAGATCGGCTCAGGAGTAAAGCCTCAGAAATAAGACAGAAACATGGTTCCCAGGGCCACAAGAGTCTCCCCTAGCCTCACCCACCATACTCAGTCCCACCATACTCAAAAGTACAATAAAGCTGAAAGTCTGGGGTAGGTCAAAAGCTAAACTGCTCTATAGGAGTGGGCAGTCAGGGTACTACTTACTGAGCATTTCATCCTAGTATTTGACACTTCTTGGCTATATCCCAAAGTGTCATACACGTTCTTCAAGTTCTATTCACCTCTCATTTCAAAAAAATAAGAATACAAAAGGCTTAAAAGCAACCATCTTTTGTATAAAATTATTCATTGACTTATCTAAAAGGTAAACTATGGAATATGCAAATACTGATCAGTAATTTAAAATGAGTTTTACAAATGTAAAGAAAAGCTTATGATAAAGTAAAACACTGAAATGTTATACACAACCCAGTTTAAATATATAGAGACAAAAGATTAAGAAAAAAAATAAAGTGAATATGTAAGAATGTTGAGGTTATTTCTGGATAATAAGATGAGGGATTATATCCTATTACATTTCTCTTAATAACAGCTACATTTTTTTTCCTTGAAATGGATAAACTTTACTTTTTTTACATTTAAATAGAAATTATTAATTCTCTTCAATGAAAACATAAGATCAGTTTTTCAGGCTCAGTAAAAAAACTAGTGATCTTATTTACTCACTTGAAACCTTGGTCTTTTATCACTGTCTGAAGAAGCAGTTATACCACAGCACACATCAAGATAAAAAAAGTCTCACTTGATCCAATTACACTGCTTATTAAGAGCTATTTAATGAGAAAGTCACACCTTTGAGTTATTAGAAGGTTTAATGGCCCTGCAGAGTTCCAAACAAGTGAGCTAATAGAATTACCTTTGATTCTAAATTTTTTGCCAGGAGATTAATTCATCTGCTCCTGAAAAAAATTAAGTGTTCCTCTAGTGTGTTCAACTTCCTCCAATCTCATTTTAATCAAGTATGTTAGCCTCAGTCAAGAGAATAGGTATTTTTTAACAGATTTATTGAAGTATAATTGATATACAAAGATAGGCACATATTGAATGTGTAATCTGATGAGTTTGGACATATGAAACACCCATGATATCATCAGCACAATCAAGGTAATAGACATATGCAACACCTTCCAAGGTTTCCTTGTGTTCTGTATGTGTGTGAAAAGAACAACATGAGAGCTACTCCCTTACTAAATTTCGAAGTACATAATACTATAGTCATCCATATTGTTAACTATGGGTGCTATGTTATGTCATTTCTAGAACTAATTAATCTAGCCTAATTTAAACTTTTAGAAGGTAAGTATTTTTAATTGCTTAATTGCAGTATAAAGAGTTTAATTTTCCAAATGCACATATATTACCTAGAAAATATTTTAGTCATCAATAGGTAAATTTTAGGGAGGTCTTCATGTATTTGAGCATCTGCCAAAGAATGAAAAAGGACCTTTCAAATATGGTAACAGAGACCTGAAGAAAATACTCAGTATTCCAGACAGAAGAAATAGCAGAGGCAACAACCTTGAGGTAGAAGCATGCTGGGCAAGTTTAGAGAAGACTAGGGACACCAGTGTGGATGGTGAGAGTTAGCAAGTTGGGCAGTAAAAGATTACATAGTGAAGCAGAGGCCCAGATCTCATAAGCCCCAATAAAGCACTGTGGGCCTCTGGATGTTCCAAAGTGAGAAGGGAAGCCCTAGAGGGTTCAGGCAAGGAAATGGAATACCTGACTGTCATTTTAAAAAGATCATTCTGGCTTCTATGGAGAATAGACCATTAGGGAGCAAGGATGGAAAAATGAGACCAGTTAGAAGGTCATAGCAATACTCCAGGAGAGAAATCAAGTTGCTTTAGAGAACAGCGGTTGGAGATGATGAGCAGAGGTCATACTTTACAAACATATTTTGACAAAATTTATTAATGAATTGGATGTGGCTGTAAAACAAATGAAGAATGACTCCAAGGTTTGGGGTTCTGACAACTGGAAGAAAAGGAGTAGTGTATACTGAGATGCAGACGACTTCTGTTTCTAAAACAGTATAGCAATGCAGGAGTCTCCTATGGCCTTAGGGTATAATTTACTTTGGTCCACTCAGCAAGAAAAGGCTACATGACAAAAAGGTGCTAAGTGCAGAAAGTACAAGCTTCATCTACTTCATTTTATTTGGAACCTTCTTGATTACACACAGCAAATGCTAAAATTTGTATGCACAGCCTGAGTCTGGATTTACATTCAATTTATACCCAATTTCAAAGCTGTTGTCGACATCTGCTCCAGTCTTACCTACTTTCCAGTCCTTAGAAGGCCTCAGTGGCCCTGCAAGTCCAAACTAGCCTACAGAGCTTAAAATCTTACAAACTAAAAGCAGAGAAAAGAGACAAGGAAGGAGGGAAGTAAGGTAGTAGTGGGTAGATAGATAATCCTTACTTTCCCACTCCCTAGCCTTCATTGTCCATTCCATTTCATATCTCCTTAAAAGCTTTATGTCAAATGCTCAGTACATTCTGAAGGCATTGTATATACATGTAAATGTAGGATTCCAGGAGGAGAGAAGGGAAAAATTAGTTGTGAAGTGATATTGTGAAAAGATATGTAAAAAAAAAAAAGAATTAAAATGTGTTCATTTCTTTAAAAAATGTTTAAAGATATTATGTCACTTTGTTAATATATAACTGATTTCAGAATGAATCATCAGTGGCTGCTAAAACTATTAGGTTAAAAAATGATGATAACCTAGTATTAGAGAGATAAGAATGACCTCACCTGAACCCACTAATTCATCTGAGCTTCACTAAAATGGAAAAACCAGACATTGTGCCCTCATGATACGATGGAATAAGACATACACAGAACCCTCTAAGAATATTGTTGCCTTATAAAATTCAAAATGGATCTACATAGCTCTCTATATTAAACTACCAATTTATAAACAACATAAGAGGTAAAGAAACAAGGTAAACAAAACCACTTACAGAGCAATATGTCAAGTTCAGAATTTAGAACATCTTATAGAACAAATGACTGTTTCTCCAACAAATCAATGACATGGGAAATAGAAGGGGTAGAGAGACTGCTACAGTATAAGCGACTTAAGAGAGATATAATAACCAAATGCAATTTGGGAACCTATTTGGATTCTGATTCCAACAAATCAACTGTAATAAGACATATCTGGCACAACTGAGAAATTCTGAAATATGGACTGAGTACAAAATAAAATTAAGGAATTAGTGTTAATTTTGTTAGTTGCAATAATGACACAGTAATTATATTTAAAATAAAAGGTCCTAAAAAGTAAAATAAAATAAAAAGTTCTTATTGTTAAAGATAATTACTTATCTTTTTTTAAGCCAGAGGAAGAAAACCTGGTAAAGAAAACAAGACAAATGTTAATTTTGTTGAAGCTAAACTCACTTACTATACTCCCTATTCATATATGTGTTTGAAATTTTCCACAATAGGATGTTTTACGAATAAAGCAAAATGGAAAAAAATAACCAGAAGTTATAAGATTGCAATGTAAATCATTTTAAAAAGTATTATCATTTGCAACAGCTAATTCATGTGAATGTTTTCTCTGATGGTATACAACAAAAGCAAAATAGAAAAGCAAAATACAAAAATAAGTTGGAGGCTGAGGCACACAAAAAATTATCATTTCATTCATAATCACTAATTTCAAATGTCATGCTCTGTTCGGTGAAAAGGTCGTGTATACAAAGTGGTCCCCAATGCCCAAGGAGCTTAGAAGATGAAGAACAAGGCAGTCAAATCCAGCCTGTTGACGAGTTAAATAGGGAACTTACATACATTAAAGGGGTCCTGGGCAGCAGCAGGACATTCAGATCTCTGCATCTTTTACCCCCTAGGCCACTCTCCATTATCACCCCTTCAAGATGGACCTGCATTCTAAAAAAGAAATGTGTAGGTGGTCAGGGGGAACCAAGAGGCCAGATACTGGGAGGCCCTGGCGCCAGGGTGAGCTAAGAGATAGATAACATTGCCTCAGAAAAAGGATTAATGGAAATTCTATGATTAGCCCGAAGCCTCTGTACACACATTCCAGGGTCCACCAGGGAAAATGCAAAGGGGGGTCAAAGGTCTGGGTTCATTCACTTAGTTTCAAGATGGAGTCAACTCTATCTGCACATGCTCATTATAATAGCTTTATGATTCAGATTAAGTTTATAATAAAATTATGCTATAAATTAGAAAGTAAAATAACTTCATTTTGACTAATTAAAAAAAAAAAGAAAACAAAACAAAAACCTCTCTCCTACCTGAAGTTATCAATAAGATATTTGTGAGTGGGGGAAGGTCCAACAGTTTAAGAAAAAAAAAGTATGAAATTTTTGTGCCTTAGACTTTTTACATATTAACTATTTCAGCTTTGCTTAGAACAAAAACGTTATGATTTACAACTCAAAATGAAGGAGATGCTATTAAGTATCTAAAGATCAGGTATTCTCTGCAGTTGATTAGAGAATGTGATAATCTTTCAAATAAAGAGACAGTATGTGGAAGAACATTTTGGCTAGCAGACCTATTTAAAAAACAAAAACAAAACAAACAAAAACAATGGATCAAAAAAAAATCTACAAGAAGCAGTCAGGAATTTCCTTAGATACTAACTCAAAATCTGTTCCAAGAACTTTTCCATAAAACATGGAAGAGACACCTAGGCTTGGAAAATGTTCGGTACCAAAGCCCATCTTTCATTCACTCAACAAATATTAATTAAATGCCTACCTTATGCCAGACACCATATTAAGCACTGAGGATACAGACAAAAACCCCTGTCTTTATAGATTACATTCCCAGTAGAGTAAAGACTAGAATAAGCAAAATAGTAGATGTTAATAGCATTTTATAAGGTAAGTGCTATGTATAAAAGTAAACCAGATAAGAGGGATAGATAGCATGAGAGAAGAATTCCAATTTTGAAGTGAATGATCATGGACATGCTCATAGAGGTGAAACATGAGCAAAGACTTAAAGGAGGTGAAGGAGGAGTCCATTGTTTCTGAGAAGAGGATTGTAAGTAGAAAATAGCAGTACAAAAGCCATGGTGAGAACATGCTTTGTATGTCTGAGAACAGCAGAGGCTAATTGAGTGGGTTTAATGAAGGAGAAAGTAGTTGGAAATGAAGATGGAAACAAAGAGGTCTGATCATGGCAAGTGCAACAGGCCACTGCAAAGATTTCGCCTTTTAATTTGGGTGGCAGTGGGAATCCTGCTTGAAAAGCAGAAAAGACAAGAAATCTTTAACTTACAGGGTTTTTTTTAATCATTTGGCTGCTCTGCTCACAATATTGTAGAGAGCATTGAGAAAATAGAAGAGACCATTTAGAAGACTATGATATATTGCAAAAAAATGGCCCCAAATTCCTCCCAATTCCTATATACACTTTTTTTAAAAGTGACTTTGCTGCTCCCCTCATAAAGAGAGAGTCTATTTATCCATCCCCTTGAATCTGAGCTGTCCTTATAACCTGCTTCGATCAATAGCAAATGAAGTAAAGTGGTGGGAGTTCTAGGGAGTCTAGGTTGCAAAAGGCCATGCAACTTCCTCTTGCTCTCTTGCTTCCATTAGACCAAGTAAAAAAGCATGGAATAGCTTACTGGACCATGTGTAGCAGAGCCAAGCCATCCCAGCTACAACCTCCAAACCTGCCAGTCTCCACTGCTACATGAGTAAGCCCAGGCAAGATGAGCAAAGTGTTTGACCTAAGTCATGGAAACGATGGCATTTCCATTGACTAAGATGGGGAAGACCGTAGGTGAAGCAGATACAGGGCTGTTTAGTCATCTAAATAGAAATGCTGAGTAGGTATGTGAGTATGTGGAGCTCAAGGGAAGAGGTCCAGGCTGAAAATATAAATGTAGGAGTTAATAGGGATATTACTAGTATTTAAAGTTAGTATTTAAAGCCTTAATGATATGATTGAAGGAGTGTAAAGTCTAATGACTGAGCTCAGGGACACTCCAATATTAAGAGGTCAGAGAGATAAAAAAGAACCAGTAAAGGAGTTTAAAAAGAGCAGTGAAGTAAGAAGGAACCCAAGAATTGTGACATCTCTGATAAGGGCAGAAACTGTTTCAAAAAGCAGAAAGTGATCAACTGTTTCCAAAATGCTGATAGGAAATGGTAACCATGTGACAGGATGGAGTGGTAGCTAATGCTGTGGTGTTAATCATTTTGCAGTTTATAAATGCATCAAATCAACATCTTAAACTAGAATAATGTTGTATGTCAATTACATCTCAATAAAACTGGAAAAAAATGTTGTTAGGTCAACTAAGAGATGAGAGTTAAAAACAGACCTACAGACTTGGCAAAATGAAAGTCATTAGTGACTTTGAGGAGAGCAAATCTTTTAGAGTGGTGGGGAAGAAAGCCTGTTGAATTGGGTTTAAGAAAAAATGTAAGGAAAGTAATTGGACACATAAGTATAGTTTTGCCACAAAGGGGAAAAAAAGTTGTGTGGTGGTTTCAGAAAGAAATGGGTTCAAGAAAGAGTAATTATTTTTAAGATAGGAGAAATGATAGCATATTGATACATCAAAGGAAATAATCCAGTTATAAGAGAAAATGTGATATTTAAGGGGAGGAATGTGCTAGAGACAAATCATTGTGTAGATGAAAAAATAAGATCTTATGAATGAGTGGGAGTTGCCCTTAGAAACACAGAGACTATCCAATAAGACTCTAGGTCCTAAATATAACAGAAAGGAAATCAGAGGTAAATGAAGGTATGCTCACCTCCGATGTCCATGGCAACTGCCATTAGTTTAAAGTCATTTTTCACACCTCTGAGCCCAGAACTTACCTAAAAATGTTCAACATAACCTTCCAGGCTTCTTAACAACAGATGAGAGTTGTCAAATGTGATGAAAAGTATTTGCCATAGTAGTTTGGAAAACCAAAGTTTAAAAAGAGGTGCATAAAAGCAAAAAAGGCCATTGCCTATTCCTTCTCTGACAAATAACACCAATATTCAATACTAGAGACGTATATGTCATGTTTAAATTCAGAAATACTACTATACCTGCTGTCCTACTATAACAGAAACTATAATGATTTGATGGGGAAAAAAAGTTGACAACAGGAAGTTTCAACTCTTTAAGAGCTCTAAAACATAAAGCCTATGGGAAAAAAAATACAGAAAACAAAACTTACCATCTGCAAGCACATATTTATGTGAATCTAGATGTTTATAACTATTTTCATTTACTGAATTTATAAGTAAATAGAAAACATTTCTCCCAATAGAGTAATGCCTTTAACTTTTTCAAAAAAAACTTGAAATCCAAACTACTATTTGGAATGTCAAAGTCAGCTGCATGCTTCGGAAAAACTTTGTCACCTTTACACCCAAATCTAACCTCTTTCTAATCTGCCTTCCTCTTCATTAAGCAGTCTTCCCTCCCAATCTTTTGGACTCTGATACCATGATTGATAAGCTTTCTTATTAGATGCTCAGCTTCTTCATTAGATGGTCCCCCTACCTCCTAGATCTAATGGGAACTACACTCTCATTCTTTGGTGGCCACATGACTGAAGGCTAATCATCCTGCCAAGCTCCATGGCCAAAAACAACAGAACCTAAACTAAATTATCGGGATGCCATAGCTCAAGTTAAAACTCATGGAGAGTAGAGTAACATAATTGCAAGTTTTTGCAAACCTCCGCATAGCTGTTACAGATATTTCAAAACATACATTCATACATATATGTGCTATTATTTACATATAGACATTGTTTATTTCTTCAGGTAATTATCGTATATGAGGAGAAAACCAGAGAACGAGTAGATCCAAAAAGAGGCCCTGCTCACCATAAGCCTTTGCATTAAAGTGGACAAGATGTGAGTGAGTCGCTAGCAATGAGTAGACAGTCACCCCAGTTCAGGCACGACGTGGCCAGACTCCCCTGCACTGGCCTTGCTAGGGAACCGGTCAGGGGAGAGTGCAACGACTGCAATCTGCTGCAGATAAGTATGCAAGGATGGGTTTCCGAGTCAGGATCCTGCTGAGCCCCACCGCAGGCACCAAAGCTGGCACCACCCAGGTATTCCAGAGCTCTCTTAACTCGGAAGACCTAATTCCCGGGATTTCAAAACCCAGAAAAGACAGGACGAGGGCAAACGGCAAGACCTGTCCCCTTCCCGGCCGCCCTGCGCCACAACATGGCCCAGCCGCCACTTGTTCCACGGCCCCCATCTTCCAATAGAGCCCCAGACCCGCGGGGCCTCAGCCACTCTTCACGCAAGGTGAGACAGGCCACAGGAGGGTGAGGCAAGGCCGCCTCTGATCAGGGAGTAGCAGCCCACAGCCAGTCGCCAGCCACCCTGCATTCGCTTACCTCGCTTCTGCCACTGCTCAGGGCCGCACCGCCTGCCTGACGTGGCCCGCCCCGCCGTCTCGAACGCCCGATGGCGGGGACTATGAGGAGAGAGCCAATGAACTGCAGACTGCGAGGGCCTGCCCCGCCTCCTCCAGCTTTGGCCCGCCCTCCCTGTCTCGCGCGCAGGCGCGCCCAAGGCCTTAGCCGAGGCCCCCGCACTGCGGCTGGAAGGCGTGGGAGCAGAGGCCGGCGTTGCTACTGCCTGGGACTGGAAGGATGCGCGCAGGTGCGGTCGTAGGGTTGCGGAGCTGTAGAGAGTTAGCCCAAAACAAAGCAGATTAAAATAACCTGCTTTGAGATATAGCGGCGTGTCCGTAGTCCTGTTGGCAGCCTGCCCTATTCAGCTTTTGACCTTGCAAAGCAGCTTCTTGGTATTTGGAGATTTTGTTCCCGGAGAACCGATAACATTAAGATTGAGAAAATTTGATGAGCACAACAGACTTGCCTCTTGGTTGTCTGTTGCTTGGTATCTTTACTTGGCTGGGCCAACACACAGCACTGCTTCGCCCAAAGCTACAGTGTGTGAAGGAAAAGGGGTGACATAATAGGAGAAGCTTAGGGGCTACTTGGCTGGCCTAACAAGCCCAGTGACTGAAAGTAACCTTACACAATGGTCTGTTTATAAATCTCTTAACTGGGCAGGTCTTGTGGATGACAAGAGTGAAAATTATATACAAGATAAAAGAGTTAAGAGAAGTTGCTCTTAGAGAAACTGATTTATCCAGCAGTTTCTAAACCCTGGTGCACCTTTTACAACCATTTAGGGAGCTTTTTCAAAAATGCCAGAGCTTGAGCCTCATCTCTAGAGATGAGGTCATGGCAGGAAGTCAATGTCCCAGGCCTATACCTTCCTTAGCAAAAATCAATCTTTATCTTAAGTGAGCACTATCTATTGTTCTTATGATCTAAGGTAACATACCTTTGAAATGTCAGAGTAATTTATTTTCTAGACCCTTTGTAGGTACAACTGCCCACACCAGAGCACTAGAGTATCACAGCATGAGACTACAAAACCCCTCATTTTTATTTTGTTGCCTACATACCATCTCTATGTGCTGTACATGTTAAATGTTAACTATCCTGTACCAACTTATATAAAGGAAGCATGTATCTCTCTATTTTCCTTTTTAGCAAATCCTTGAGATTTCTCCCCATTGCCTTCTTCCTCATCCTTAATCTACTGCCAATAGATTTCATGTAAACTTCCTATTTTCTCCTTTAATTCTAAATATATAAAATAAACTGCAAAACTACCATTTTCTCAATCCGTTGTGATTTTTCATCCAGGCATGTCTTCAAAACTCTGGCTCAGATAAATTCTTATAAAGCTTTCTACAGGTTTGAACATTCTTTTGTTGACAATAGTACATCCACCTGTTGGATAGTCGCACAGATCATTTTAGCACAGGCATTTCTTCTGATTTAATCTGGAGATAACTGATTCTTGTAACTTTACTATGATTGTTATTCTTGTTACTTTTATCTAATGCTCATTGAGTTTCCACCCGTTCATGAACACGTATTTTCATAGGAAAGCTGTAAGACACCCAGCACGATGGAACAGAAGCTAAAAAGGGCAGCAGAAAAACAAGAGAAGAGGTTATGAAGAAATGAAATTCTGCTTGTGGATGACAAGAGTGAAAATTATATACAAGATAAAAGAGTTAAGAGAAGTTGCTCTTAGAGAAACTGATTTATCCAGCAGTTTCTAAACCCTGGTGCACCTTTTACAACCATTTAGGGAGCTTTTTCAAAAATGCCGGAGCTTGAGCCTCATCTCTAGAGATTCTGATTTAATAGGTCTGCTGTGGGGCCTTGGCATTGGTATTTTTCTAAGTTTCAAAAGTCATTTTAATGTGCTGACAAGAAGTTATACTTATTTGTAAGAAAGATTTGGTTCCCTATACTCCACTTGGGAAAACTAATTATATACTACAGACCATCTTCACTTCTTTCAATAACCTATTATGCATTCATTCCTTAAGAATTTATCTAAATTAATTTTGAACCTACCCTTTGAGAAAAAGCAGTTTTATAAGGTTTATAATTGACTTTTTAATTTTATGGATTTTGATGATATTCCCCTTCGGTCTTAATAATTGCAAAAGCACCAGCACTACTTTTAGGACCTTTTAAATTGTTCTTAAAAATTCTTTTTCTATTCCATATTTCTTGAGATACATTAGTCATATTATAATTGAACACTTAATTATGTGAACATACTGTTCTAAGGATATCAACTCATTTAATCCATAGAATAACTTCATGAGGCAGCTATAATACTTAGCCACATTTTATTAATAAGAAAACTTAGGCACAGGTGGTGATGCTCTTGATATGCACCTAGCTAGTGGCAACGCCAGAATTTGAATTCAGGCATCCTGGCTCTCAAGAAGTAATTTCGTTGCCTGTTATAGAAAGGCTGCTTTTAGGAGTGCATGGGGAAATACTCATTTAAAGAATTATGGTGAGTCTGTGATCTTTCAATTTCACGTTTGATGCCTACCCTAGATTCAGATGTGGGTCAGGATCAAGGGATTTAGGCTGTTAAACCTAGCCTAGAACTGACTTAACTGCTTGCTGCAGATCTCAAGCTAAACTGGAAGGAAATAACAATAGCTTACCCACTTCTGAGATATATTCACCCTGTTTCTGGGATATACTCCTTCTATACATGTCAGTAGTTCAGAAAAGATTATGTCCCCTTTTAATTTATTTAATCTATCTCTATATCATGCACTACACTAGACATGAGAGATATCAAGACGAAAGACATAATCCAGAGGCCAAGTCAGCAGCCACCAGATTTATTTAGACAAGACTTGACATATAGGCTTTTAAAACCAAAAAAGTTCTTAGAAGTTGCCAGTCCATGACAAAGTTTTCACTTTGACAAGTACCAAAATGAATAAATAAATAAATAAGGTCAATGTATTGTGTTCATTCATTCATAAAAATAAATTTACTCATTTTAAATAACTGTCCTTTTTCTCAGTTACATTTTGATTTTTTATATACTAAAAATGTTCTCTCTTGTATGAAATGATAATTAGTAGGTTATAGTTATTGGGAGTTTTGTTTATTTTCATGCCCTTAAAGTCCTATGTTTTTTCTCAAAAATGATGCTTCACTGATTTAGTTTAACCTCATCATTTTACAGCAAGAAAAATTAAAACTCAGAGGGACGAAATCCAGGCCTCTTTCTGCTGCACAACCACTGGAACAACTCACTTCATGTATAGGACTAGAAATTTTGAAAAATAATAATAAAACATGTTTAAAGAAACCGGGGTCAAGGTCAGACAACAAGGATTAGAACTGGTTCTGCAAGACCAACTGCATTGTTAGCCATGAGGAAAAGTTTCCTGCCTGCTTAATTAATCAGATTAGCTAAATAGCTTGGTTTCCTTCTGAGCTGAAAGGAGAGAATGGGGCCTGAGGGAATACGGCTACTATATGTAGTTACATTTTCATGTAGGTGAAACATCGGAAAGGTCAGTTTGATTGAGTAGAGCATACCATCATCTGACACAAATATTTTTGGCTATTAGGAGCCCCACCCAAGTGGTTCACTGAGAGTCCCCTGGGGAGAATTTTGAGAAATAGCAGGCAGAAGGTGGACCCTTCTGTGGGCAATGGAAGGAGATGCAACTATATTCATGTAACCATCACAGCTTTGATTTAGACTTAACACTAGAAGACCCAGCACAGCTGAAAATTTTGTTAAAAAATTAAAACAGATTTAAAATCTGTATATTATTTTCTGAATAGGCTTAGATTGCACACGCAAATGAACTCTGTCTTTTTGAATATTCAAGACAAACCACAGTCTTGAAGAGGTAAGCAGGCAGACAGCATCTCTCAGTTAAACTCCTTGAATTATTTTCCCTGAAGTTAAGCAGTTACTTCTCTATTGTACCCTACCCTTTAGATAAGCATGCTTTTTGAAGTCAGTATAGAAGGGCCTATTGACTTTAACAACAAAGAAAGAAAGAATAAGAAAAATGTGTCCACTCCCAAATCATTAACTGAATTGAAAAGAATATGCTAACAACAAAAAGAAGACACTGTAGTCTGAATTCTGTACTGTAAGGGAAGGTCATGTCCCCTACAGCATCAGGAGAGGCACAAAGCCTTGAACTCAAGCCCAAGCATGCTGAGCTAGCTCAACACGCCCACACATTCATCAGCAGGCATGAGATTGGGAGGAGAAATTCAGATCTGAGTCACAGAGCTCCACTGTTGACACATAATAGAAAGTAATATTAGATTTAATTAGATGTGAGTATATAGTTATCATGGCTTCCCATTTCTTTCAGAGTAGAAGCCAAAGTCCTTTGAAAGGCCAACAAGGCCATATATAACTTGCCTCCCATGCACCACACACCTCCATTTCCAACACACACGCAGCCTATTACATATTTGACCTTGCCTTCTACATTCCTCCCCAGCTCACTCCACTCTGATGCCCTGCCTCCTTGCTGCTGCATGATCTTGGCACTTACTCCACATATCTTTATGACTCATTCATTCCACTGGATCATTCAAGTCTCTGCTAAAATATTACCTTCTGGATATGGCCTATTTTAGCAGTCAGAGTCCCAGCAGAAAACTGATGGTACAATCAAATTAGGAAATTGAAGGAGAGTTCAATAAGGAACTATAAGCAAAGATGGGCAGAAAGTAAAGAGATGACATGGGAGACTCAGTAACACTGGGGGCCCCAAAATCACCCCTGTGCGTAAAGGGGCAAGAGGAAGTAGTTACCAAACAGAGAAGACTGTGTATGTAGGAACTACCTGACAAGAATTGGGCCTTTGGTCTCACGCTTAGGAATTAATATCTTGACCCCCATTATCCTCTCTCCCAATCTGAAGCAAGGGAAAAAAACACTGTGGTTCATATATGTTGGTCTCCTGGGGCATAGTGACTCCAGGGAATTAAATATTCAAGAGCATGTAGACAAAAATTTTTATCTCTTTCATCTTCCAGTCTCCAACAGGAGTGGACTGGTTGGTCTGAATAGAAGTAAGAGGGCAAGGAGTCCCTTTTGATGTAGTCCACAGAGTTCAGCCCAGAGCCCAGTGGGGAGCTAAGAGGGCTCTAGAAAGGCTAAAGGAGGCTACCCAGTAGAGGCTGAGAACACGACAGACAGACAATAAAGTATATCTAGTGTGATTACCACTATTTATGCTATGGGTTTTATTTCAGTACAGACACACTAAATTACTTTTGAGCCTTGCTACTTTATTGTTATTAAGTTTTTTTAAAAATATTTTTAAGGTTTGTCCAGACAATGCCGAATTCAACTTCCTGACACTGCTAATACTAGGCATAGGGCAGCTTATATGTGGAAGGTGACTTCCTCAGAGACAGCCATTTAAATGACTTCTGACAGCTTCAATTATGACTAATAGATCCATTCAGTGGCTATCATGCCCTGTAATCAGACCAGTTAGGATTTTTACAACCTTTATTGCCTGTCCTAATATTGTCCTCTCCCCTACCCCATGTTTTTAAAATACAGATGTTGCTTTATATCAGAATATAAGAAATAGAAATATAAAAACAATACTTAGCTGTTAGTGTTTGCTCTTATTGGAAATAAGAGCATTAAATATCAGATAGTTCCGGGTTCGTTTTTCCCCATATGATTAAATGTTATAAATATTTGCTAATGAACTCTTAGTAAAACAAAGAGAACTGTTATTACAATTTAACACCTTATTCCAAAAAAGAAAAAAGAAAACTAAAAAGAGATGCAAATAAAAACGAATTTTCTCTACCTCATTAAATAAGGAAATGCATTTATTTAAAAGAAACTATACAATTAAATCATATTTCACTCAGAAATGGTTAGAGAAACGTGGCTTTCCCAGAAAGAGTAACAGAGAAAAAATGTGCATTCTTTCTTCCCTATAGAAACACGTTTTTAGTGGCATTTATAAACAGCCAAAAAAAAAAGAATAATTCAGCTCCACTGCTATTATCTACATTAGAATTATCCCTTTGATACAATGAAGAAAGAATCTCTTCATTATTAGGAAGACGGGAAGTCTGGTTTTTACTTTGGCTTCACTTTTTGTTGTTTTGGAAGATTTTTCGATTTGTTTATTCTTTGGAAGTTCAAGATATTCTACACATAAACTTGCCACAGCCTGACCCTCAAGCAATACTCCCTATCACAACAGTGACCATGCGCAAAAGGTCTTCAGCTGTCATTAGTAAAGCATCTAGAATTTCTATAGTGGTCTCCTTGGTGATTCTTTTGTGTCTTCTCAAAGATATTTCTGGACTCCAGGTTAATATCATAGAATTAGAATGAAAGACACCATTGTCAGGGTGTGGCCAAAAGTGTGGGATCAGATTTGGATGGGATTAAAACACTGGAAAAGAGCCATTTATTTGCTACATTTTCTTTTACAGTTTAAATTTTCAATTATATAGCATGCTTAGTCTATTTCTTCTGGGTTAATAAATCTTAGACTTTCTTTTAATTTTAAGAGCCTGACACTGAGAATTACATAAAACAATTTCAGTCTGAAATGAATAGGTGAATGATTTTGTTTTTCTTAAAATATATAGCCTAAGATTATTTATTAGCATATTTTAAGTGGTATAGAAACTTTAATTGTAAATTAATTAAGATGACAGTATGAGACGTAGAACAATACATATATTTCGCAAAGGCATATTTCCAGTGACTAGATAGGATGGACAAAGAGAAATTAGTGATTCGTATGTTATTAATAACAGGAAAGAGCACCAAATTTTCCTAAAAACAAAATGACCTCAATTTCAAATCAATTCCTTATTTTTTCTAATGAAAAGATGCAAAAATGGTGGAGTTTTTTGCCATCTAGAATATATAATATTTTAGAAATATTGAAGAAATAGTAAAAAATAATTTAATAATTTATTTACACAAACATTTATAATATTATGTTATCTAATATTATTTGAAATTGTTTTTCTACTCATATGTATTCTAAATAATTTAATTCAAACTCATCACTGGCACCTCCATCATCAGTATTTTAGTCACCAATAGAGCCACATTTTAAATCATCATAATTTTCTAGCACACCATTTTTACTTTCACCTATATTGCTCAAGACTAAGTATTTATTTAATCTGTATATGAGCAATAATTAGAAATTATATTCTAAGTCATAAGTACCTATTTAAGTAATATTAATGCAGTTATTTTCATTCATGCTATATGTAATATTTATGATCTGCATCAAATAACTATTAATAAAATGTTTAGTAATGTAGATAATTTATTTAAATAATCAGTACTATAGAGTTTTTTTTTTTTTAGAAGTATCTTGTATCTCTTTTTCCTCAATTTAGTTTGGATAAAAATTGTTGAAAATGAACTTGAAGGCTCAAGTTAGTTCACTTTTTTTGATTGTCTAGCAATTTGACAACAGCAGATTTGGTAAACCTAGGTTTATCAGGGTGTATTTTGCATTTTGAAAGTCTTTCCTTTGAACTTTACATCTTGAAAACTATGGGGGTGACATTGATTAACAAAATCAAATAAGTTTTGAATGTACAATTTGACAGTATATCATATATATATATATATATATATATATATATATATAGCATATAGCATATATATACTATATACATATATAGTATATATATAGCATTGTAGTAGTTTTAACAGCAACAAAAAACAAAAAAAAAACCAGCAGTCTTCAGACCTATCCCCCCGCCCCTGATTCCAGATGGCCACACTTTCATTTTTTTTTCTCCTAGTAATTACCTTCTTAATTCTAAATGGGTTGTTGGGAACTGAGAAATTTTTATTTCTGATATTTACTATTCTATTATTATACTAGTCTAGTATTTCTTGATTTTTCAAAAAAGTTTTAAACAATATTTATTGACTTCCGACTTTCAAAAATGAGGATTTAATCTCTCTTATATATGTCTTCCCTTGCTCTCTCTCTCTCTTTTCGATATAGTTATATCACAATTTCAGGTTAAATCAATATTCAGTGTTTGCAGCATTATAATTATGTCAGTTCTATTCACAGCTGAGCTATCTTGTGTACTATAATGACATTTTTATTATTGTACAATTTTCTGTTTATTTTTCCTGGCATTAATGATTGCTTCATTAGTTTTTATTTACTTTGCCTTCTATGTACCTATTACCAATTCATCCTTAAACTCTCAAAGAAAATTGTAAAACTTTGTTTAATATTTTTAAACACACCAGGTAACCTATATGTTTCATTTTTTATGGGGAGAGATCCCTCATGAATCTTTTTGTCTTTCTGTGTCAGTGGGGCCTCTTGTCACCATTATCATTATTATCAAAATTCCCTTCACTTCTTTCCTCTGGTGGATCTCTTTTTAACTTGCCCCCCTTCTTCTTTCTCAGTTTACATCCTCACTAACTTCTTTAAAAAGGAAAAGAAGTAAATTTTTTGAAATCTTGTATTGATTGTTGATTGATAGTTTAGCTAAGTATAGAATTCTAAGTGGAAATAATTGTACCTACAGTTTTAAATGTATTGCTCCATTATTTTCCAGTGGTGCTGCTAAGAAATCTGAAGTTATTGTGATACCCCATTATTTTCATATAACTTATATTTTCTCTTTCAAATTTTTAGGATCTTCTCTTTATCCCTGATAGTCTGATATTCTAACTTGATAAATCTCTGTTAGATTTTTCTCACACTTTGTTGGGCATAGTAAGAAAAGATTTGGCGTGTTTTTTAAATCAGAAAATTCTAATCAACTAGCTCTGGAAATCTGACTTGAATTATTTCTTTAATATTTTTCTACCATTTTCTCTGTTTTATTTTTCTGTTAGCCAGATGTTGGATCTTTTAGCTAGTTTTTTTTTCATTTTATGAAAAATTCAACTAAGTAAATTTCAAGATCTAATTGGTTTTATTAAGTGATTTCAATCTAGCACTTAGAAGGGTACTCTGAGTTATAAAAAATAAAAAGTTTTTATAGAAAAGCAGAATGGGGAAAGAAAGTTATTAACAAAAGAAAAGAAAGAATTATTAGGGGGCTGGGATGTCTTCTTTTTGTAGAAAAAAAGAGTACTGGTAGAGTTTTTATCATGCAGATTGTCTTTTCTATCTAGGGATGAAGAGGGACTACTTGACAGATTATCTCATTGGTGTTGCCCAGAAAATTCCAAATCGGTTGATTAAGATTATGTTTCTGAGAGAGACAGAAGTAGCAATTAGGTCAGATATTAAATCTATGTTTGATATCATGGGCTTTAGCACAAGCAATGCCATTTGAAGTTTGTGATTTTCTCTTTAACGATCTAAAAATATTTTACAGTGTGTTCTTCTGGGATGATAAAAAAGTTTGGAAACTAGAGAGAGGTAGCCGCACAACATTATGAAAGTACTAAATACCACTGAATTGTATACTCTAAAATGGTTAATTGTATATTATGTGAATTTCACTTTAACTTAGTATTTTCTCTCCTACTTTCCATCTCTTTGACTTTTTTGTTCTACCTTTCTAGCAATATATAAACTTCTAAATTTCTGCTTCTGCAGTTTTACTTTTTAAAAGTCTTTTTAATACTCTTAATATTTTTCTAATATCCTGTTTGTACTTTATGCATGTAATACTTTATCTTTCTGAAAGGTTTCTTTTTTCATAATTGTTTTTGTTTTATCATTTTCCCCAAATTATCTCTGCTTTCTCAGAGTTATATTTTGTTTGTTTTGTTTATTTCTTCCAATGTACCATTGCTTCTACTTCCTGAATACTTTGCCTTTTTTTTTTTTTTTGGCTTTCCCCGCTTAAGTGTCACCGTCCTCTCAGTTATGTTAAGTCAAATACTATTCATCCATTTTCCAGCTTTCAAAACATTATCAATATATCTGATCTGTTGTCATCACCTTCCCATCCTTTGAGTTTGTGGTCTTATACCATTTTATCTCTTTACTGTAACTTTCATTGCTGTTTCTGGGAAGTGGCAGAGAGAAATTTGTGTCTTTGCTCCAGCAAATTTAATTGGAAATCTGTATTTCTTTTTAAGAGAGTCTTAACAAAAAAGTCTGTTTAAAATGACAAAAAAAATGCTTTTAGTTTGAGGTCACACTCTCTCACACCAGGAATAATGACTATGATAAATCTGGTTAAATTTCTTAGTCTGCTTTTATAAAGCTTAGTCCATTACTAGACTTATTTAAGCATTAAAAACTATCATTTATTAAGGTTACTTCAAGCTGATGGGTTTTTTTAAAAAAATGTATTTTTCAAAATAAATAAATAAATATAAATAAATAAAAAATAAAAAATAATAACATACTTTGTAATTTAAATAACATAATTAGGGCAATTCCTTTTAATCTAAGAGAGAATTTTGGGAAAAGAATTTCATCTTATTGGAGCATAAATTATATTTTAAAATAATGTATTTCAATTATATTTTAGTTAATGAGAGATTAAGATCTGAGAAAAGCAAAAATACAAAGATATTTCTCTTCTTCAAGAACAACTTTTTACTCCTTTCTCCTGCCTCATATTGTGTTTTCACACTTTTAGCCAACATACTTACTTTCTTCCTTTTACTTTCATATTGATGAAATCAATCAATTGTATACAAATAGCACAAGCATATACAGATTTATTTAATCTCCTGACACAACACAGACCCCAATTCTGAGGAAGTGACTGGGTTGTACCAACACTCTTGCATTCTCTAACTCAGTAAAGAAATGTTTTAGAGTTTGGTCTATATTAATGAAAGATACAGAATTGGACTTTATTGACTTGAGTCAATAAGAATCAGTGCAATATTAATTATAACCTCCAAATCAATAATTGTGAGAGGTAGGAGGTGTTTATTTTTCACTGTTATACTCTTCTATAACACTGTAAGAACTATGCAATTATCTCACGCCCTTGGCCTTCTTGGGAATCATTCTTAGTCTTGATGAAACTTCAACCAAGGTTTTTCTTTTTTTCATTAACAGTTGCTAAGCTAGTAACTCTAGGTCTACTAAATTTTTAACAATCAAAACACTACCTAACCCAGCAGAATACCTAACAGGTACTCTTTGGACTTTACCACTTTCCTTTTCCAATTCAGTCAACTAACAGTATCACCAGTTTATTCTTTATAAAGCAGAATACCAGTTTTATTATTTTGCTGCTTTAAAAATCTAGTATTTTTCATTATGCACAATTTTGCATAAAATCATTTCACCTTGGTGCTTAAAAATAGCTTTATTGAGGTAGATTTGACATGCAATGAAGTGTGTTTAGTTAAGGTATATAATTTAATAAGCTTTGACATATGTATACACCTTGAACCCATCACCAGAATTAAAGTATCTCCCTGGCATTTGAAGTTCTGTACTATACGATCTCTTCTTTGTGGAGTTTGTCTCTTACTGTTTGCTGATTTGCCTTATTCTTGAATCTATTGTAAATTATTCAGAAAGACAGAGAAAGTCTTACTTCTCTTTGGAATGCTCAAAGTGTTTGGTAAATAATATGCACTCATAAGTAATAGTTGATTTTATTCATTGAGCCTGATCTGACTCTAAATAGACTGAATACTAATTGGACTATTATTATCGTTAATGTCCTTTAATAAAGTAGATATTTCTATGATCATACTAGATGTCAGATCACTTGGTCAATATCATACCACTTATAGATATAAATTTAATACTATAAATTCTTTTTTATTTATATATAGGCCTAGAAGTACTAAAAGAATTTTTAGAATGGAAAACATACTATTGCAGTATTTTCTGCAGAATCTTGAGGGGAAAAACAAGGCTTAATATCTTATGTCATTAACAATAACAAAAACAACAATGCTGATATTTTTATTTCACTGTTTGAAAAGTACTTTGAAATTTATTCTCACCTGATCTCATTAAGTTAAAATAACAATACAAGTAACTAGATAATGTTTAAAAAAACATTTCCACTACTGATTTACTTTATGACATTAATGAAAATTATAAAGATATATAATTCCTGTATGTTCATTTTCTATTATAAAATAGAAAGAAAATACATTATGAAATATATCTTATAAGAATACTTGAGATGATTTCTAGCATAAAATAGGTTTTAAGAAATTGGAAAATACAGAAGCTTGAAAGAAAACTTTTTTTCTTCAGGAAATGCTGACAACTAAAGCAGCCTCAGGTTTCAGGTTACATATTGTTCTCCTCAAACCACAATTTTAAGAGCATTGTGACATTATTCAATCACTGATTAAATTGTGAGTTCTTCCAAAATAGGACCTGTGTTTTAGAATAGTTTCTGATACTAGTTCAGTCTTGATGCTGGTCTGACAAAGTCCTTTTTGACCTGTCCAGAAGTTCTGTAGCTAAAACTACTCTTCAGAGTGGTTCTTTCTGTGGCACTCCCACTCTTTTTGGCATCAGGAACAGGTGCTCCTATGAGAACCCAATGCCTGATGATCTGAGGGGGAGCTGAGGTGGTGATGCTTGCTCTGGGGAGTGGCTGCAAATATAGATGAAGCTTTGCTCACTCACTAGCTGCTCACCTCCTGCTGTGAGGCCTGGTTCCTAACAGGCCATGGATAGGTACTGGTCCATGGCCCAAGGGTTGGGGATTCCTGCCATATAGGGTTTGGTTGCCTTCCATACCCTCTCCTCTGCATCACATTTATTGGATAACCTTGCCTCCCTTCTTCTCAGAGAAGACTAAGAGCATCAGGCTGAATACTAATGATTTCCAGATGCCATAGGCAGGGGTCCAGTTGTGTACTTAATATCACTTCCCTAGTCTCTTCAAAGACATCCTTTCTATCAAATTTTCCTTCACTGTCTTAGTATTTAATAAATGTTTATTGAATGATTAAAGACAAATAATGGATGGGAGATTTCAAACCCAGACATCAATTTAGTTTGTGTGTTTGTGGTGTGTGTGTGTGTGTGTGTGCGTGTGTGTGTGTGCGCACATGTGATAGGTAAAATAGATTGTTGGTAGAATATTTAATAAAAGAGTTCCTTTTAAATTACTTTTATTTGTAAACAATGATTGTTCCTTGTTATTATTAGAAGTAAAAGAAAAACCCTTAGTTACATGGTTGTTTTGTTTGTTAAGAAAAAGATAAATTATAAGTGCTGCTGTTTGAATTATTACTTTAAAATCCACATGAGGATGTATTTACAGTACGGTGAAAATAGTTAATCATATTGTATTACACATTTGGAAGTTGCTAATTGAGTTAATTATAAAAGTACTCAACACAAGAAAAAAAATGTAACTATACATAGGGACAATGTTAACTAGGCTTATTGTGGTGACCATTTCACAATTTCGATGCATTATGTTGTACACCTGAAACAAACATAAAATAAATTTGTTTTAAAGGTTATATTGAAATACAGTAGACTCAATATAATTGGATACAAAGAATTTTCTATGATATTATTTAAAGAATTTCAAGTGTATTTCTTCTTTTAGTATAATTTTTTTAAATCTTGACTTTTTTTATTAAGAATAATGCCTATTGAAAATCAAATCTTTAGAATATTACCAAACACATGTGCTTCACAGATTAGGATCTATAGGAGCTAACTCTGAGAAGTTCAGTTTCCAAGGAATAAACATCTCTTGAAAGTCAGGGGAGGAAGCCAAATTGAGCAGACTGAAAAGCTGAATCTTGATGCTGGCCTAACAAAGATCCATGTCAAACTGGCCAGGACCTCTGGAGCTAAAAATGCCCTTCAGAGTTGTTCCTTATAGGGCTTTAGTTGTCTCTCATTCCCTTCTTCTCTGTGTCACATTTATTGGATAACCTTGTCTCCCTACTTCTCAGAGAAGACCAAGAGCATCAGGCTGAACTCTAACAATTTCCAGATGCCATGGCTGGGATCCAGTTGTGCACTTCTCCAATCTCTTCAAAGACCTCTTCTATCAAATTTTCCCTGTCTTAAATCTCTTTCCTTTGGCTGACTCATCTCCCTTAGTCCATGAATGTGTTCAACCACTTTATTTAAAATACATGAGTGTCCCTCTAGTTTTTACCCAACTGTCTCTCATAGTCTCCTTGCCCATGATTCTTCACTTTTAACTCTACCTGCTGTCTTTCTGGTTCACTTCTCAAATCACCGTAATCTGACTTTTGACCCCTCTCGCCAAAACTCTATTTAAATGACCCCTGCTTGGGCTATCATTTACCTCCTGTTATTCACATCCAATATATACTTTTTGTCTCTGTTACTTGACATCTCTGTGGCAATGACACTGATGACCACATCCTCTCATCTTGGTATTCCTTCTGTCATTCTGACCAAACTGTTGCTGTCTGTTTTGAATTTCCTTTTTCTGCTAATCCCCTACACATTGGTGCTGATACGCCCTTAAATTTTATTCTTAACTTCTCACCCTATAGAGAGACCTTCTCCATAAGGGATCTCAATATTCTTTCATACTTTATACTACCGACTATATGAAAAGGTGACTAATCTAGTTGTCAAGATATATACTCTAAAACTAAACCATATGGATTTATAGCCATATTAATTTGTAGGATTTATATTGTCACTTCCTGGCTGAGAGTAACCTTAAGCAATCTCCCTGGGCCTCAGTTTTCTCATCTTTAGAGGGAAAATAATAATAGTATCTTTACCATAAGGCCATTGTAAAGATATGTGGGTTAATATATCCAAAGTGTTTAGAACATTGTCTGGCACATCACAGACCTTAGTTAAGTGTTAATCATTATTACTATTATTACTATTATTATAGTCTATGTTACAATAATGATGATGATGATGATGATGATGATGATGATGACTCGCAAGTTACTGTCTCTGGTCTCTACTTATCTCCTCATCTTCACATCTAGACATTTAGCTACTACTGAATCTGTCCTCCTGGATGTCCCACAGTAACTTCAATAAAACATCTCCAAAGCTGAACTCATTGCCCTCATAATAAAACCTAATTTTCTTTCTATATGCCTTAACTTTATTTGATAGCATATATTAGTCACCAAATTCAACCAAGAGACATATTGTCAACTTCTCTGCTCTTCACCATTTATTTTTAACTCTGAAATAGTTCTCAGGTCTTATTTCACCATTCTTACTGCCCTAGTCAAGTTTTTACCATCTCCTGCCTAGACTGATTCAGTAGTAGCCTAACTGATCTCTCCACCTCCATCTCACTGCTTTCCAATTCTTCCACTTTGCCATCAAAATGACTACTTCCTTGCATAAAGTCTTTCAATGACTCTTCATCACTATGTTAGTTTGCTAAGGCTGCCATGACAAAATACCATAGAGTAGGTGGCTTAAGCAACAGAAATTTATTTTCTCACAGTTCTATTTTCTCACAGAAGTATAAGATTAAGGTGATGGCAGGTCTAGTGTCTTCTGAGGTTATCTCTCTTGACTTGCAGATGACTGTCTTCTCCCTGTGTCCTTAAGTGGTCTTTCCTCTGTGTACACATATCCCTGGTATCTTTTTGCATGTCTTAATGTTCTCTTCTTATAACTTAATTACCTCTTTAAATGCCATAACTCCAAATACAGTCACATTCTGAGGTACTTGGGTTTAGGGCTAGCTTCAACATATGAATTTTAGGGGCACAATTCAGCTCATAACAATCACATACAAATTAAGGATAGAGTTAGTTTTTATATGACATGCAAATCTACTAGTATGTGGCCTTTTCCAAATCTCCAGCTTCATCTCTTATTATCTCTCTCATCACTTTAAATTCCAGGAATATCAAATTGTGCACAATTCCTTAAATATTCAATCTGTTAGATGTCTCCATGCCACCCTCTTCTTACGACAGGAATGCCACCATACTCCCATCCTTGTCACAGGTAAACTGCTATTTATCCTTTAAACCTTAGTCTGAGACTTTTCTGAAATTCCCAAATCCATATGTAAGCAACTGTTATTTATTTTATTATTGTGTTGGTTTGATAGAATTTTATTACATTTCTTAGTGTAAAGATAGAACTAGGGACATATCTTCTTTGCTCCAAATCAGTGGAACTATAGAGGAAGCAGTCACAAATTATAAATTATTTCCCAGGACCTGAAAAGAAAAAGAAAGACACTCAGCACAGGAAGAATAAATACTATACTCTTGCCACCCTTGGCAGGGTGAGAATGAAGTAAGTGGACCTGGTCCCCACAGACCTAGACTTCTGGCAGAAACTAGGTCTTGTCTTATTCATTTAAGGGAAGACCAAGCTCTCAGCCAGAATGTCAGAGAATCTGCAAAGCAGGACCAGGCTGTGTCCTGCTGCCATAGGCTGCCTTTGAGGGACAGCCATTGGGGTCTTTGTTTATGCAGACAAACAAGAAGCAAAACTCACATTGAGAAATCAAGCATTCAGGCACCAGAAACCCAATCACATTTTCAAAATTTCAAGCCAGTCACACCTTCATTTTCAAACATAGCACGTGCAGGTAAATTCAAACTGTTGCAATTCAAACAAGTTGTCTCAGCTAGCTTTAGATTCAAGGCCTCCTATTTCCACTCATTTACGGAACAGTGTGATACCCAAAGAAAGAGAGTCTTACTAGAAAATATATTGGTTTCATGTGGAGTAAGCCCAAGAAGGGGTTAATTTGGGGAACTTAAGTCCTAAAATCTCTACTTTTCATTTATTGCTATCCTTAGTCACCAGAAGCCCGCAAGTCAAACATCATTTTACCCCATCTGAAAAAGTACCCAATTTAATTCAGAGGAATATATCTTATAAATGTTAACTGTTTTGTTGTCTTGTGATTTCTACGAGATTTAGCCACACTTAATTTTAAAGACCTTTATTTAGTCACCAGTATGAGTTGCTCTTATACAGCTCTATAATCCTCAGGTATAGGGAAGGTCACATTTCTTTCCTTTTCTAAATTGAAGTAAATCAGGGATGATCAGAGATCATCCACTTTTGAGTCATTTCCCCTCTCTAATGTTTCCCCTCACCTCCCTAGTATCTCAGACCAGGGTCTCTAAGTGAAAACTTCTTCCTCTGAATGCTGTTTAAAAACCCTGGTCCCTCACTTTTGGAGAAGTCAGCCAGGTGGTGATTGCTCCAGGGATGAGTGCCACAGACTGCAAACGCAGCAGGAGACCTTCATGGAAGGGCCCCAGGCCCTGCCACCAGTGGTCCAATTCTTGAGTGCATAAAAGCATCCCACGTCTTTAGTGGTATCTACAAAACTCTCAGAGAATTCTGAGGTTTATTCCCAGCCCTCTTTCTTTTTTCTTTCCTAGAAGCACAAAATCTATAGGTCTGAAGGAGAGGGGAAAGCTACTTTTCTTTCTTTTGCAAATGAGAATGGATCAGGAAAGAGACAAGACAGAAAGCATACCTCTGTTGCACTTTATAAAGTTGAATTCACAGTTGGTATATTATCAGGAGACAATTTTTTTAAAAACCCGAACTTCTTCTTTAAAGAAAACACATCCCATTCTGACTCTATTCTAGTATAACCTCCTTTGTAAACCTTCTTCTGACCACCATCACGTCCCCTCTACCCAAAGAGGTTACTCGCTTATGCTTTTTTATCGTTTGTGTACTTTTCACATAGTCCTCTTATTTTATGTATCTCTTCCTAACTGGAAGCTTCCTAATAACTAAAACCTAGTTAGTTTCCTGCATGACTGTAGCCCCAATGCCTAGCATAGTACTTAGTTACAGCCAATACTCTTAATAGATTTTCATTGAAATCATGAAGTATTGAAATTAAGTTTAGATATTAAGGTCAGATGATGAAGATAAGAGGAAAGCAAGTAATTGGCCCAAAAGATAAACCATCAGCTTAGAAAAGAAAATTCTGGAAGTCTCCAAAGTTCTCTGTAGACTTTTGTATCTCAGCTATAGGTTCTATATAACCAGAGCTCTGAAAATTTAAAATGCCAGTTCTAGAACCTAGCCTCATTCATATTTTAGCCCATTGGTACGTGCCTTATTATTATCACTATAATAATTTATTAATGCTGTTGCTAATAAATAGATTAATGAATGTCTTTGATGGAACATAAAAAATACATAGTTCCAATTTTACATCGCCAATAGTAATAATAATACTTGACATAAAATGGTGAGAGGTATTTCAAATGAAAAATAACTTATACATGTAAAATGGTGGTGAAGAATATCTGGGTAGATCTTTCATATATTCTCAGAGCCCAAAGATGAAAATAAATGACAACATATTAAGCCAAAAAAATACCAGCTATAGGATTAGCCAGGTCTAATATGATTTGACTAATCTTGGTTATCTTTTGGAGGAAAACAGACTTTGGGAAGAGATACAGCTATGCCCTCCCCCTTCCATATCCTAACCATGGGAGAAAAGGGATAGATGTCCCAGACCAGATGTTGGAACAAGAAGTAAAATGTCGGGGGGCAAGGAGAAGGTGCAGAGCTGGGAGCAGGAGTGTCAGAGGGGCAGCAAGCTTTCACACTGTTTGAAAACGCATTACCTAAATAATAGTTACAGCTATACAATGTAATAATATTTTATCATTAAAAAGACAAGGCAGTTTTATATGTACAGCAGGTCCTCAATCAACACTGTTTCATTCAACATCATTTTGTTATAACTTTGAAATGTTGTGGGAACTTAACTCTTATTTATATCAATTAGTCTATGGTAAACTTGGTTTTGTCTTACTTCGTTTTGCTTAAAGTCACAGAATCCATTGATGACATTAAGTCAGGACTTATTCTACCAGTATGGGAGAGATTCCAAGATATATTAAGTAAGGGGAGAAAAAACAAAATTTAGAAAAATATATGTAAGATGCTATATTTGTATAAAAATAAAATATATATTTATATACATATATACTTACACACACAGACAACACAGCTGGAAGAAGATTCAAAACTTGGGAACCTTGGGGGATTTGAATAAGGCAGAGCTTCTGGGTAATGTCACACAGGTTGTGCGCCACAACCTTGTGGGGGTACCAATCATGTAAGCATTTGCTATTCCAAATGTGGTCCAGCAGCATCAAGGTCACCTGGGAGCTTGGTGGAAATGCCTCAGTCTTACTGAACTTAACCTAGATTTAAAGAAGACCTCCAGTTGTTTTTTTACATGAGGAATACTGATATAGATGACAAAGAGAACAGAGTAGTACAGTACACAACCTGCATGACCAAGAGACAAGGAAGGCCTCCTACTGAAGGCTCTATAGAACCTTTTCATACCTTGTACATTTTAAGGTCATGTCGTACCAACAGATTTTTAAATATTGAAAAATAAAGTGAACAGGACTTTGTATCCTAAAGGGGGTGGTTTTACTAACTGAAAGTGACTGAACATTATGAAATCAGATATTATTGAGGAAATTCACTGTCAGTGACAAAGAGCAGTTTAACTGAGCACAGTGGCGGCTGTTGTTGGAAAATAGAACCAGTTCTTGTTTATATCTCAGAGACGTGACTCATCAGTTACTTTAGGACATTAGTTTAACAATTTTTAAGATAAACTAGTTAGGTATTTGGAATATCCAGGTAATGTGTTAGAGCTCCCAAATGGGAGACTGAAGACTTCAAAGTGACTTCTGTTCTACCTTCCAGTTGTCCCATTTCCTGCTTGCTGGCACTTTTCTACTGATATGAGTTACCACTTAATTTCGTATTTTGCTTCAGAATAGACTCATAATTGAGGTTGCAGCCTCAGAATTATTTCACAATCTTAATAATAAGCAAATACTACTGTATAAATGATCGAAATGAAACAGCATTTGAAAGTTTAATTAAACTTACTCTTTAGAATTAGTAATGTATTAGTAAGAGTCACATAACACAGAAAGTGTAATGAGTACATAGTAAAAAGCTCTTCTTATTCTACCCCAACTATGCTGCTTCCTTTTCTAGAAGCATGTAATAAAAATAGCTTTTGCATATCTTTCTGGAGATAATTTATACATGTAAGGACAATTTATATTTACTTTACCCTCCCATTTTTACACAACAGAGAGCATACTGTACACCCCATAGCTTGCTTTATCTGAACATTAGATCACGGAACTCACTCTGTATCTCATAACTAGCAACTTCACAGTTACTGTATTATAGTAGAGGGATGTATTATGTACACCCTCTCCTGATGAAACCTTTGGGATTACAAACAATGCTATAATGAGTAATCTATTTTATACATAATTTCATACCTGAGTGAATAGAGTCTGAGATATATTCCAGGAAGAAGATCTGTTGAGTTGAATTGTTCATTCTGTGAGTTATCCATTTCATTCAGATTATCAAATGTATTTCTCTACTGCAGTAGATTGTCACACTAATGGCCCCAATAAATCTGCCTCCTGGTATCCATGTCCTTGTGTCCCTTCCACACTAACTAGACTTGGTTATGTGGCTTGCTTTGGTCAATGAATCAAATGTGACACAGAGGTCTGACAAACATTTCACACTCGTCCTCTTGGAATACTGCCTCTAGCAGGTGAGGAAGCATGGCTGAGTCTTTCCTAAGGAGCAAAGACCACATGAAAAGGAAGGTCCAGTCATCCCAGCTGTCCCAGGTAAACAGAGCCTCAGCTGACTCTCTGAATGTAGTTGCATGAATGAGCCCAGTCACGACCAGAAAAAATACTTTAGCAAACCCACAGAATTGTAATAAACAGTCATTACTTTAAACTTATAAATTTTGGAGTGGTTATTACAGCAATAAATAACTGAAAATCTTCATAATTTCAAACCCTGAAAAAAAATCCTGATATACTATGACTGCTCATTGTGTGTCAAGTTAAATTAAAATAACTAATGAAATCATTAAGGATCTCTTAGAGAGAGATGAGGGATACCCTGTCTGGTCCAAATTTTCAATAACCAAAACTAATTTTAATATTATGGCTATGAAGTAGCTAGGGCAAGATGTGGCAATAATAACATATGTTTCAAGTATATAGTTGTTCATGACATAAAATGTTTTCACTTGAATTAGTTATCTCTTCAGATCTTTATTATAATCCTGAATTAGAAATCTTGGGCAAAAAGACACTCAGTTGCAAAGCAACATTTAGAACACGAGTTTACAGATACCCATCCCAGCTTATTTTCTAATTATTATGCCATGTTCTGGCCTCTATATAATTCTTATAGATGAAGAATAAATAACACAAAAGTGTTTTACTTTGGAAACACAACAAATAGGTCAAAGATGAAAGAGAGTATTCACTCTATGTTCAGTGTCTCCTGTAGCCAAGAGACGGTTTAATCTGCTATACTTCTTTGTTGTTAAAGCAATGAGTTCCTTATTTCTAGGGGCTGAGTCTGGAGATTCAAAGTGAGATCTGGGCTGGAGAAATGAATTGGAGAATCAACAGTGTACAGGTGACAATTGAAACCAGTGGATTCAAGGAGATGAGCCAGAAAAATGTCATTTAGAAAGAAAACAGAAATAAAACAAGGATGAAAGGCTGGGTGAAACCAGTTGGAAGGGTAAGTGGAAGAAGAAAAGTCTAAGAGAGAGAATGGAATGGAATAGCAAGAGTGAAAAGAGAAAAACCATAAGAAAAATACAAAGAAAAGAGAGAACTTCAAGAGGCTTTCAATATCAAAGTCTTCAGAAAGGAAAGTACTATAAGGATTAAAAGTATCCATTGGAACTAGCAACAAGACCATTGCAAGCAAATTTGATAAGAACAATGTTGGTGGATATAATGTCTATTGTTTGTCCAGCAAATCTTCTTCCTTTTCATCTGGCAACAAATCTACTTCCCTGTCCGCAGGTATAGGCAAATAACTCAGATGGTACCAATCTTAACATTTCATCCTTCTGGTAATAAAGGTAGGGATATATTCGATAGCAGGCATGTGACCCCCTGGGCCAATCTGAGCCTTTGCCTGAGATCTTATATCTAGAACTAGTGAGGAAAACTTCTTTTCTTTTGGGTAACGAAAATATCAAAATAAAGTCAAATACAGAAATGTATAGAGATGAGAGATGAGCAATGTGAAAGACTCAGTGAAAGACTCAAGTGTGTTTCAGCTCATGGATTCAGTTATCCCTGATATCAGTCCTCTCTCCCTTTCCTGAAACTTAATTCTCTTCTCTTAATTCTGTGATCCTCCTCAAAGTCCTTTCAATAATTTCCTTCTCTCTCTCTTTTTTTTAGCAACAAAAGAACTAAGATTAATAGGTAGAAGTCAGATTGTAATTGGTTTAAAAATGAATGATATAAAATACCTCAGAATAACCATAATAAGAAATGAACAGGAGTGTCATAAATAAAACTAGAAAATTTTAGTGAAGAACATAAAAGAAGATGTGAATAAATGGGAAGTCCTACCATGTTCCTGAGTAAGAGTGACTATTATAAAGATGTCAGTTTTTCTCAAATTAATTTATAGATTTAATGAAACTCCAATCAAAACTTAAATAGAATATCTTTTGGAGCTTAAAACGGTGATTATAAAGTTGATTAGTTAGAAAACATAGAGAACAGTTGAGAAATTTTGAAACACAAAAATTGATGAGAGGAACAATGGCCTACCCAGCTCAAAGTATTCAGTAGTAGTGCCTCTGTAACTGCCTCTCCTGTTCACCATGATCCTTGCCTCTTGGCACAGTTAACTGGTCTATGGATATTCTCCTTTTTGTCTAGGGTAAATTTAATGAGGTTTTTTTCCCTTGTAACAGAAAGACTCAACATGAGAATTTTCTCTGCAATGTATTAAAAGATATTAAAATGACATATAAAACAGAGTACTACTAGTATAAATGTATATAAGCATATTTTGGAATAGAATATCCATAACTAGATACTATTACTTATAAAAATGATGTAAATAATAAAGTTAGAATCACATTTTAATGTGTAAAAGAAAACTTATTCAATAAATTGGCTAGCTTTGATAACTTAAGTTAAATTGTCAATTTACGGCATGTACCAAAATTTTTTTTTGAGATGCTAAATGTGAAAAGTGTTCAATATAAAATAAACAAACAAATATTTAAAATGTTCCTGTTACCTTATCGATGTTTACCAAAGTGTGGTTAAAAATCTAAAAGAATATTTAGGGAACTATTGAAACTATTAACTTCTTCTAGAGCTGAAAGAAGAATTGTCTAAGCAAAGAAATCAGATCAAAGAACTGACTACATAAAAATTTAAAAGAAACCACAAAAAATTGAAAAGTGTTAAGTAACTAGGTCTATTTATGAATTTAAAAAATTGAAAAGTAAATCACAAGATAAAAATATTTCACCAAAAGTGAGTAGCAGTTTAAACCAATAAACACTTTCAACAGAAATAAAAGTGTAACAACATATAGAGAAGTTTCAGAAGCAGAAATATAAATGACCAATAACTATGTGAAAATTCACTATTAATAGTTACAAAATAAAATATCAATGAGTCAGGGAGAGAGAGAGAGAGAGAGGGAGGGAGAGAGTGTATGAGAGAAAGACAGAGAGAGAGAGAGAGATGTACATATTCTCTGGGGCTTCCCTTCACCCCTATTCTCCCTTCCCTTTCTTTTTTGCCTGGCTAATCCTGCTGTGATTCAAATTTCAGTTTAAACATAACTTTTTACCAAGAAGCCCTGTTTTGAGGATTTGCCTAAAGAATTTTGTTATGGTTATCCTAGCTTGAGAAAGGAGAAAGAAAATTCATGTTGAGTATGTTTTGATTTGAAATATACTATTTGGAGTAAATGAATTAGAGATAATATTTTACTGGTCAGTGAGACCTGGTCACAAAAATATTTTCATTCCTAAGATTAAATGTTGTTTCTGTAAGTTAGCTAGAGCAGCAAATCGGTAATATTTAAGCCCTAGCTCCTCTGATGGTTCTCAGGAGTAAATAAATCATTGAAAAGTAAGCTTATATTTATTTTTAGTTAACTTATTTTTAAATAAATTACAAATAGTGAAGCACACACATCTCAGTGTAGTATATGGTTCAATGAGTTTTGACAACTGTATATACCTGGGTAACTAATACTCCAGTTGAGATGTAGAATTTTGTGTCTCTAGTCAGTGGGCCCTTCATGAGGCAGCCACTGTTCTAATTTCTATCACAATCAATTAGTTTCAAATATTCTTTAATGTCATATAAGTAGGGTCATAAAGCACATACTCTTATATGGTTGACTTCTTTTGCTCAACCTATGTTTTTGAGGTTCATCCATGTTGTCTCATATATGAGTAGTTCATTCTTTTTTCTTACCAAACAGTATTCCAATGTAGTGTATATATCATAATTTGTTTATCATTTTATCAGTTCTCATGTTGGTGGACTTATGGATTGTTTCTTGTTTATGGCTATTATGAACATTCTTATATTAGTCTCTTTGTAACATGTTTTCATATTTCAAATCTAATAAAAATCTAAACATTGAATAGATGGATCATAGAACAAGTATCTCTTAAATCTTTGTTGGAAATTGCTGAACAGTTTCCAAAGTGTTGGTACCACTTACACTCTGACTAGAAATGTATGCAAGTTCTAGCAGCTCCACATCCATACCAGTATTTTTAATGTTTGCCATTTAGAATCGTGAAATGGTCTCATTGTAGTTTTAATTTGCATTGCTCTGAGACTACGGATGTTGAGCACTTTTTTTAGGTTTCTATTCTGGAATCCTCAGGCTGTGGCCTTCATTCTCATTCTTATGAAATGTCTGCTGGAGCTCTAGCAGTCACTCTGACATGTTGGCAGAACAAAGAACAAAGGATCCAGGTTTGGAAGTCATGTGTCTGTTGAGTCTTTCTCAGAAGCCTCATCTAGTGGCTTCTGTTTACATGTTATTGGTCAGAATTATGTCACATGGCCATAATGCAGATTTTTAAAGTTGGTGTTCTTGGTATCTATTGCTGTGTAACAAACCAACTCAAAATTTAGGGGTTTAAAATAAAAACATATTTTTTTTCTCACAAATATACCATTTGGGCAAAGCTCAGCAAAAACGGCCTCTCTTCCACTTTGCACCAATATAGCAGGAGTTGATGCTAACTGGGGCCAAGGAGACCCACACAGTTGGAGCTGTAGTTAGAACATGACCGTATCACAATGCCGCTTGGCTCCCCACACCATGGTGTCTGAATCCCAAAGATGAGGGTCTCAAGAGAGACCTGGATAGAAACTGTATCACTTTTTATGACCTAGGCCTAGAAGTCACACACCAAGCATCATTTGTGCTATATTCTATTTGTTGTGACAAACACCAAGTCCTGCTCAGGTTGAAGGGGAGAGAAAATAGATTTTACATCTTAATGTGAAGGTGACAGGTTCTGGAGAAGCATGTAGGAGCAAAATACTGGTTTGGCCATTTAGAGAAAATATAATCTCCTACAACTGGGCTAGTTGTTCGTCTCAAACCAACATGGGATTATCTTAGCAGGAAAAATCATGGTAAATAGATATTGGGTAGGCAAAGTGAGTTTTTGTCATGTTTTATACACATATCACATTATAATTTTTTTGCTCTGTCCCTAGATTATAATCTCCATGAAGGCAGCAAATCAGGTTTGTCTGTCTTGTCAATTGTTGTTCCTCATGGCCTAAGAGAAAAAATAGGTGTTCAAGAAATATTGGACAATTAATGATTATTAAACCAAATAAAAGTGTATAGAGATGATCAGTTTTAGAAGAATAAACTGTGATGTAAACATTAGAAAAGAATGAAAAGACTTAAATTTTAAAAGTCAATAACCTACAAAAAGTCTAATAAACACATATGCTAAGAATTAAAATAAATTCCTCATTCTTTTAAAATAAAAAACTAAACAAAATACTCTTTTAAAATAGAAATCTGTACAGAAATAAATGGCTGTCTGATTATGTGGAAAGAAGGATCTCTTAAAAAGGTAAAGCATGTTTCAGTGATGTGATCAGAGGTGATCAGGGACTACTAGCCAGTCTCATAATTTTTGCCTTATTTTTTCAAATTTGTTTGAAATACCAAACCAAACCATTGACTATTATTTGCTATTACTAGGGACAGTTTGGAAACTGTAACCTGCCTAATCCTTCCTGGATCTGTACTGCGGTTAAAAACTTGTTCATTTGATAAGCTTTCTCTTCTTTATCCTTAATCCCCAGTTGTGAAGAGTGGAACATCTCCTTTGCCCTTCTCACGGGAAATTTCCAATCTTCCCAGTGCCTGATTTTCTGGAGCCTCTGCAATTGTTGCGTCTATTCTTCGGGTGCAAGGAATTGATGCAAATTAGCCCCAGTACATTTTGGAGTGTTTGCTGAAAAACTAGGTGAGTTAAATGTGAATTTACCAAGTAGAGGATCTTATAAAAGACCCAGATTTCAGTTTGTTCAGTCCTATTTTGTATATGGTATTTCCACACTTATTAGGATTAACCCTTCATTATTGTGGAGAAGACAGTATTTAATAGTATGATGTCTAAAGTCAGATTGCCAGGGTTTGAATTTTAGGGTGACAGTCATCTTGGTTTAACCAGGACTGAAGAGTCCTATCAGCGATGCAGAACTTCCAGGCAAATTGGGACAGTGGGTCACCCTGGATCTTTTGCTATTTAGTGTGTTAGCTTCCACAAGGTATTTAACCTTAAAGGACCTCAGATTGCCCAGGTCACGAATGGAGATGATAATAGTATCACAACATCAAGGAAATATAATTGTGGTTAAAAAGTTAATATTTGCAAAGTACTTACAACAGAGTCTGACATATATGTGTTCATTAAATTAAAAATTATTTTTAAAAGATTCCTGTAGATGACAAGTTTCTGTGGCTTCCTGATGCCACATAGCAGTGACTAGAGTCAGGTCTCACTGCAGCAAAAGCTCCATTCCTGGAGGGGAGATCCTCTTGGCAGTTCTGTCTGCTGTGATTAGTGCTGGTGATGACGGTGAGGGTCCTTGGTAGCAAAGCCTGCAAACATCCACTACAGTGCTGATATTAAAAATTACTTTTGGATCTTTGGTAATGTGGAGGAGTAAGAGACATCCCCAGATCTCTCCCCTTGAAACAACAATAAGCTGAACATCTAAAACGCAACAACAACAACAACAAACACCGAAATTGCACACCAGCATATCTGAGTGTGGGATCTGCATGTAAGAGCTACCACAGGTCATGGCCCCTGGTGTTGGGCTGTGAACTAGGAGAAATAAAGAAGGTGCCTCTCATAGCTGCAGGAGCTCCCTGTAGGAGGAGGGAGGAACAGAGAAAGAGTGGTAAATTCTCTGAACAGCCCTGCTAGAGAAAGCTGTGAGCTCCATGCAGCCGGTGGCAGGGCCCAGTCATTAGGGCAGAAGGCAGAGAAGCAGGACAGCAGAAAAATAACAGTTGATTTTTACTGGCCGTGGTTGCAAAACTGAGTCTGAGCCACAGCCCCTAACTCCCAATCCAGAGGGCCCCTTCCCGCAAACTCTCCAAGACTGAACATCATGGCACCAGAGGAATCAGCAAATGCTACCAAAACTATCGCTAAGACTGACAGAGACTGAAAGTGAGGGTAGTGAGCATGATTAAAAATCTATCAGAAGATTAAAAGGCATTTTTAAGGCTTTATATGAATCAGGGATCCAAGAGGCTTAGATGCCTCCTGAAAACCAAAAGAAAAGTGCCCTCTTTGCAGCAGGCTAAAGAGATACCTTTATATAACAACTCCTCTTTCTGGGAAAAACAGCAAACTACACTTCCATTAATGCCCAGGTGGAGAAATAGTCCATTAAACACCATGAACAACCAACGTGACAAAGCATTTCAGAAAGAAAGAGAAAAATCTCCAGAAATAAGCTTACAGACATAGCAACACTCAATTTAAATAACAGAGAATTCAGGATGGTACTTCTGAAAAAAATCAGTGAATTCCAAAATGAGTCATATCAACAATTTCAGGAATTGAAAAAACAACTAGATGAGCAGAGCAAGGAGATTAAAACCCTCGAAAAGAATCAAATAGAACTTCTGGAAATGAAGAACACATTGCAAGAGTTGAAAAATGAAATAGCAAGCTTGGGAAATAGAGTTGACCAAAGGGAGAAAAGAATCAGTGAAGTCGAGACAGAAATCTAGAAATAAATAAGAAGAAAGAAGAGAGAAACCAATAAATGAAAAATAATGAAAAAAAATTCAAGAACTAGGTGATACCATCAAAAGAGGAAACATAAGAATAATGAGCATTGTTGAAGGCAAGGAAAAGGAGCAGGGACTAGAAAGCATTTTCAAATAGTTGTTGAGAATCTCCCAAATCTAGGAATGAGCTGGAGCTTGGAATTCAAGAAATCAGCAGAACACCCAATTATCTCAACCCAAAAAGGCCTTCACCAAGACACATTGTATTAAAATTATTAAAAATCAATGACAAAGATGGAATTCTCAGGGCAGCCTGGGAGAAGAAAATGGTAACTTATAGAGGCAAACCCATTAGATTATCCTGGGACTTCTCAACACAGACCTTACAAGCCAGAAAGGAATGGAATCAAATATGTAAACGATTAAACAAAAGGAATTACCAGCCTAGAATACCGTATCCAGCTAAACTCTCCTTTAGATATGAAGGAGAAATGAAATACAAAACTTGAGGGAATTCTCCACGACGAGGCCTGCACTACAGGAAATACTAAAAGGGGTCAGCTCACCTAAAACAAAATGCAAAAAAGAAAACCAAAAAACAAATAAAAAAAAATGCAATTAAAAATAAGGTGACTAGCAGGCAGAAAGAAGTAGAGGAGTGCAACTCTTACGAAGAACAGGGCATTAGAAACTTAAATAATAAGAAGAAAATTGATATAGCAAAATAGTAATGAATATTCAGCATACATAGTGACAAATTGAGATAACAATGACTGGAAAGGGGAGAATTCAAAGATCCAATTTTGCAAAGGAGAATGGAAATAAGGCATGCGCAAAATAAAATGGATGACTATATACATATGTAACTATCCTTTATATATTCATAATGGTAACCACACACAGGTGATTCAGAACTAAAGTATATAACATAAATCAAGAAGAATAAGAGGCAAAACCAACAAAAGCCAACCAAAATAAAGAAAACAGAAACACAAGGACAAGGAAGCAATGGAAACACTGAGCTACCAGAAAGCAAAATATAAAACAGCTATAAGAAGACCTTATATTTCAATAATCACCCTAAATGTAAATAAACTGAACTCACCAATAAATTCAGAGTTGCAGAATGAATCAAAAAACAAAATCCAACCATCTCCTGCCTCCAGGAGACACATCCCAGCTCCAAAGACAAATATAGACTCACAATGAAGAGTGGAAAATAATATATCAAGCAAATGACATTCAGAGAAAAGCAGGAGTAGTGGTACTAATATCAGATGAAATAAACTTCAAAATAAATAATGTAAAGAAAGATACTGAGGGACACTTTATAATGATAAAGGGAATCATGCACCAAGAAGACTTAACACTTATTATTATCTATGCTCCCAATCAAGGAACCCCAAAATATGTAAAGCAATTACTAACAAAACTAAAGGGAGAAACAGATCAAAACACTGTTGTAGTAGGGGACCTAAATATCCCACTGTCGGATATGGACAGATTATCCAAACAGAAAATCAATAAGGAAATAAAATCCTTAAATGACACATTGGACCAACTGAACATAATTGATATTTACAGAGCCTTTCATCCCCAAACAGCTGCTTATACATTCTTCTCTAGTGTACATGGAACATTCTCAAGAATCAACCACATACTGGGACACAGAGATAGCCTCAACAAATATTAAGAGGGTTGAAATCATAGCAACCATATTCTCTGATCATAATGCTTTGAAATTGGAGATCAACTGCAAAAAGAAAACAGGAAGATTCACAAATATATGAAGATTCAACAACATGCTACTGAAGAATAACTGAGTCAGAGAAGAAATAAAAAAGGAGATCAAGAAATACAGAGAAACAAATGATAATGATAACACAACATATCAAAACTTTTGGAACACAGCAAAAGCAATTATAAGAGAAAAGTTCATATCATTACAGGCCTATCTCCAAAAACAAGAATGAGCCCAATAAACAATCTAAATCTTCATCTTAAAAAAAAAAAAAACTAGAAAAGGAAGAACAAATGAAGCCTAAAGTCAGCAGAAGGAAAGAAATAATCAAAATTAGAGCAGAAATAAGTGAAATTGAAAACAAAACAAAAAAAATAGAAAAATAAATGCAACAAAGAGCTGGTTCTTGGAGAAGGTGAACAAAATTGACAAACCCCTGGCTAGCCTCTCTAAGAGAGAAAGGACACAATAAATAAAATCAGGGATGAAAGAGGGTAAATTATGAAAGACAGCACAGAAATACAAAGGGTCATACAAGAATACTATGAAAAAGTATATAACACAAATTTAATAACCTAGAAGATATGGACCAGTACTTAGAGAAAAATACAACCTTCCTAGACTGAATTAAGAAGAACTGGAAAATCTGAATAGACCTATCAGCAGTATGGAAATTGAAACAATCTTTGAAAACATATTAAAAAGTAAAAGTCCAGGACCTGATGGCTTTACCAGTGAATTCCAACAAACATTCAAAAAAGATTTAATACCTATTCTCAAACTCTTCCAAAAAATCAAAGAGGAGGAAATACTTCCCAACTCATTTTATGAGGCCAATATTACTCTGATACCAAAACCTGGTAAAGATAACACAAAATAAGAAAATTACAGACCAATATCTCTCATGAACACAGATGCAAAAATCTTAAATAACTAGCAAACCGAATATAGCAACATATTAAAAAGATTTATACCACGATCAAGTGGGCTTCATCCCAGGGGCACAAGGGTGGTTTAACATACGCAAATTAATCCACATAATACACCACATAAACAAAATAAAAAATAAGAATCATATGATCATATCAATAGATGCAAAAAAAAAAAGCCTTCAACAATATACAGCATCCATTTATGATTAAAACACTTAACAAAATCGGTATAGGAAGAAACTACCTTAACATAATAAAGGCCATATATGAGAGACCCTCAGCCAACATTATACTTAATGGTGAAAAACTAAAAACCTTCTCTCTAAGATCAGGAACAAGGCAAGGCTGTCCACTTATTCAATATGACATTGGAGTCCTAGTAAGTACAATCAGACAAGAGAAAGATATAAAAAGCATTCAAATAGAAAATGAAGAAGTCAAACTGTCACTATTTGTGATATGTGATTCTTTATATAGAAAATTTTAAAGATATGATTCTTTATATAGAAAACCCTAAAGACTCCACAAGAATACTATTAGAAATAATAAGCAAATACAGTAAAGTCTCTGGATACAAATCAATGTTCAAAAATCCATAGCATTTCTATACTCTAATAACGAAGCATCAGAAAAAGAAGTGAAAAAAGAAGTGTAAAAGTAATTCCTTTTACAATTGCAACCAAAAGAATAAAATATCTAGGAAAAAATCTATCAAAACATGTGAAGGACCTGTACGATGAAAACTATAAGACTCTATTAAGAGAAATCGAAGAAGATGAAATGGAAAGATATTTTGTGTTCTCGGGTTGGAAGAATCAACATAGTTAAAATGAACATATCACCTAAAGCATTATACAGATTTAATGAAATCCCCATCAAAATCCCATCGGCATTTAAGAAAAACAAATCATCAGATTTGTATGGAAAGAAAAAGACCTCAAATTGTCAAAACCATCCTGAGAGAAAAGAACGAGGCTGGAGGCATCACTCTGCCCAACTTCAAATTATACTACGAAGCGACAGTAATCAAAATGGCATGGTACTGGCAGTAAAACAGACACATGGACCAGTGGAACAGAGTCGAGAGTCCAGAAGTAAACCCATATTTATACGGGCAAATAATTTTCTATAAAATGCCAAAAAATACAGTGGAAAAAGAAAAGCCTTTTCAATAAATGGTGCTGGGGAAACTGGAAAGCCACCTGCAAAAGAATGAAACGAGACTGTTATCTATCATCACACACCACAATTAACTCAAAATGGATTAAGGACCTAAACAATAAAATGCATAGAAGAAAACATAGGAACTAAACTCAAGAACCTTGGACTAAACAGGATTTTATGAATTTGACCTCAAAGGCAAGGGAAGTAAAAGCAAAAATAAATGAGTGGGACTAAATCAAACTAAAAAGCTGCTCAGCAAAAGAAATCGTCAATAAGATAAAGAGACAACCATCTGAACGGGAAAATATATTTTCAGGCAACACCTCCAATAAAGGCCTAATATCCAAAATATACAAAAAACTCCTATGACTCAATAACAACAAAAAAACAAATTACCCAATCAAAAATGAGTAGAATACCTGAACAGACACTTCTCCCTAGAGGACATACAAATAGCCAAAAAATATTTGAAAAAATGTTTAAAATTGCTAGCTATTAGAGAAATGCAAATCAAAACCACAATGAGATACCATTGTGGTTTTATAATAGCTATAATCAACTGGACAAGTAATAATAAATGCTGGAGAGGATGCGGAGAAAAAGGAACTCTCATACACTACTGGTAGGACTGTAAATTGGTACAGCCACTATAGAAAACAGTATGGATGTTCTTCAGAAAAACTAAGAATTGATCTACCATATTATCTAGCAATCCCTCTACTGGGTATTTATCCCTAAAGACTTGAAAACCCATATCCGAAAAGACCTTTGCACACAGATGTTCATATCAGCATTAGTCACAGTGGCCAAGAAATGGATGCGACTGAAATGTCCTACAATAGATGATTGGCTAAAGAAGCTTTGGTACATATATAAAATGGAATATTACTCAGCCTTAAGAAGAGCTGAAATATTGCCATTTGCAACAACATGGATGACCTAGAGGTAATCATGCTAAGCAAAATAAGCCAGACAGAAAAAGTTGAAAATCACATAATATCATTTATATGTGGGATATAAACCTAAGAGCAACAAATGAGCAGGACAAATAAACAGAGACTCATGGACATGGACTATAGACTAGTTGTTACCAGAGGACTATAGAGTAGTGGTTATTAGTGGGGTGGGGGAGGAGGGGCGAGGTGGAAGGGGTAAAGGGGGTCAAATGTATGGTAGCTGAAGGAAACAGGACTTTGGGTGGTAAACACACAATAGAATATACAGATGTCAAATTACAATGTATAGCTGAAAATTATATAATTATATTAACCAATGTTACCCCAATAAACTTAATAAAAAATAAAAAGAAATAAAAATATATTAATAAATACATATTTTCCCCTGGGCATAATCTCAGTGTGCAAGCAATGTTTGTATTTTCTGCCATTATGTTCAGAATTTCTAAAAGTAAATTTCTCATTTATCTATATGTCATATATACATATATAAAAATTCTGATTGAGTTTTTACCATTTAATTTTTACATATAACAAGCATACCCCAAAGCAATGTTTTCATAGTAATGTTGAATGACAAAATGGTATTATATAAAGCGATGTAAGTAGTAAAAGTGGATCCCTAATTTTGAAGAATGCCCTCCATCCCCCGACCCTCTTTTCTTTCTCCCCTTATGCTACGTTGAACAAAATTTAATTATAACTAATATCATGTTATATGTCAATTACACCTCAATAAAAAAGCTCCATTATAGTAATTACTGTATTGTATTAGAATTGCATGTCTATTACCACATGAGAGAGAATGTGCAAGAGATGGGGCGAGCACAAAGAGAGAACCTTTGCTGCAACTGACAGCATGGAGGGACAAGAGAGCTTAGGTCATAAAGTAGCCATTAACATCTGCACCCCTCCATCAGAAATGAGAGACCCAGTGAGTGTCAGACCGCAGCCCATCAGAGTAGCCACCCCTCCTCCAATGGAGGGGAGTGAGTAATGGTAGAGAAAGTGAACAAAAAGTGTTCACTCTCACATTCTGTGGAAATAAAAAAAAAAAAGATGGATTAGGAATTTTTCTCCCTACCCACAGCCTTTTGACTAAAAGCCTTCTTCTTTAAAATATTTGTTATGTTTTGAAGCTTTAATCCTTGAAGCTCAAATCTATAGAAATGCTCTTGAGAAAGTGTAGTCCATGCAAACAAATATTTTAAATTATCAAGAACTTTAGGGGGTTTTTTGAAACCCCAAAAGGACCAATAGACACCCAATACTTCTTAAAATTCTCCTTTCCTTCTCTCATATTTCTCCTGCATTATTCAGCAAGGCAGCCCAGTACCTTACGTCCTTCTCAACTCTTTTGTTCTCGAGACTAGAGGCATTTGCTCCTACTCCACTTTTCCTATACCTGGGAGCTCCTTATTATATAAATTGACTTAATTGCTTTGCTAAATTGTTGTTTCTTTTAATGTTCTAAATCTGAGCTGTCCTTCCCATTTGCTGGCATTATTGTGGCTACTGAGCACTTAAAATGTGATTAATTTGAGGTACACTGTAAATATATGTACACTGAATTTCAAAGATTTAGTATGAAAAAAGAATGTAAAATATCTCATTAATAATTTCTATATTGATTGCATATTAAAATTATAATATTCAGATATATTAGGTTAAATATAATATATTATTATGAGTAATTTCATCTTTATCTTAAAAAATGTGGCTACAAGAACATGTAAATGATATATATGGCTTACTTTACATTTCTGTTGGATGATACTGTTCCAAACAGGGGTTGGCAAATTTGTTCTGTAAAGGGCCAGCAGGAAAATATTTTAGGCTTTGTGGGCCGTATGGTCTCTGTTCACAAGTACTCCATTCTGTTCTTGTAAAGGAAAAGCAGCCATAGATAATGTATAAACTAATGAGCTTAGCTGTGTTTTAATAAAACTTTATTTATAGACACTATAATTTGAATTTAAAATAAATTTTATTGTGTCATAAAATAGGCTTAAAATTTTTTAAGAATTATTTTAAAATGTGAAAATTTTTTGTTTGTTTGTTTTTAGTTCAAAAGGCTTAAAGCCTGATTTGGCCCGTTGACTATAATTTACCCACCATGGATTACTCACATCTGCTCTATGTCAGCAGAGGGATCCTAGGGACAATATCATCTTTACTACCACAAAAAAAAGTCTCAGGGGTTGGCTAGCTGAGTAAATAAGTAAAATGGACAGAGTAGAACTTGAAATAATTGGAGAAGGATTACTTAGTCTAATGGGGCAGTCTAAACTCAATGTCTTCTTTTCTTTTTTCGGACTCAGTGTTTTCTTAGTTGCCCTTCAAATATATGAGCCTAGGATGGCCAGATCTTCTAATTTATTTTTCCAGGAGAAACAGGACATTCAAATATTTATGGTAAATTTTCCAAATTGTAAATCCCTCCCACTTTTTATATAATTCCCCCATTTTTTGGTGGCTTTATTTTTTGTGAAATGTATTCTTTCCTGAAAATGGCTTTTAAATGACTCATAGATAAAAACTGTAATAACTCAACTAGGCCAGAGTTTAATTTTAGGTTTACTGTGATTGTTTTAGGGAGAGTAAGTACTTAAAAAGCTATGTTATTTACTGAGAGAAAAAAAATAAGACCAACATGGAAACTGACTTTGGGGTTTTAAAAATACCATTTACCTTTGGTTTAATGGTTATTTTGGGACCATGTCTATTCCTAATTTAAATAAATATTATACTACTAGCTTCATGAAAAATTATTCCAAAACGATTTTTTATTGCTACAATAGAATAAAATGTTTCAAATTTGTTTTTTTTGGGGGGAAAGTCTGCTGTTCCTGAACTCTGCCAATTGGAGACAACTTCTTGATGTCAAAGAACTCTCATTTTGAGAAATGTACTTGGCTCAGAATTGTTTATGTTGCCTAGTTTTGCCAAGTAGGCTCTTTATACCCAGGAGTTAAATCATTTTATTTTTGACATTAAGGAGTAGTTTATACTTATGTCAGTACTTTTAAAAGGAAAAAAATGGGCTAAGATTGATTTAATATTGTTTTGTAGCATTTTTCATATACATATATATAATATATAGTTCATATGAGTTCAATAAACTCTTGACTCCAAACTTGTAAAATGAAATAATAAAGCCTTAGCACTTTCCTTTAGACCTAATTTTTCAAAGTTTCTACCCATGAAACACAAAGCAGCTTTTCAAAAATGACCAATATGATCAAATACTAGAAATACTAGAGTGGTGTGTGTGTGTGTGTGGGGGGGGGAGGGGGGTAGAATGAAGTTAAATACTACTACTATAATAAAACCTTGACCAGGATTGGAATAATGAAGTTGGGTATATCTTTGTATTTGTTCATGTTGACAGAATCCAATGTAATGATAAATGCCCTTGCTTCTCCATTCCCAAGTTGTTATACGATTCTCTGTCTTGGATATCTTATTCATATATATATATATATATATATATATATATATATATATATATATATAGTTATTTAACAAGTAGATTTAGTTCTGGAAATAGATCATCTTAAGGAACTCAAAAACTAAATATTTGCAAGTTTTCAAAATTGCCTTTTAGCAGATTTTTTTATTTTTCTACATAATTCAAAGTATTTTTTTTCAGTGCCTTTTAAAATTTTTCTCATATTTACCTCTCTCTCCTTTAACCAACATCATTCCATACAAATTGTTTTTCACTGAATCCTTTCTGAAGTTGCAAAATTTAATTCTGTATGTGTTTTAGATGTAATAGTCATACAGTAAGTATTTGTTAAATAAATCTAAAATGTTGGGGAAACTGGTCATTCTTTTCCTGTTTTATATTTTTCTAATATGGTCTGTAGTTTTACAGATTGATGAATGTAGGTGCTGCAGCAATTTCATCCACTAATATGGTAATTGCCAGTTTTACTTCCAATGAGAATTAAAGAAAACACGACTTCTTTCCATTCTTCCCAAAATAAAGCACCAAATATCAAAGCCTTGAGGGTCTATCTAAAAACTTTGTACCAACTTGAAGAGTCAAGGAAGACAAATTGATCTGGGATATTTTCTGTTGTGACCTAGAAGCTGTATTTGCATCTTTCTGCCATGTGCAAATGATCACTGCCTTAAGGCTCAACTTAAGTTTTGGCATGTAGTCAGACCATTGCATTAGCTCTCTAATCAAAACATTGGGCATACAGTGGGGACAGTACACAGTTTTAAATACTGATCTGTATAAGAATAAAAGGTCTTGATTGTAGAGAAGGTAAAGAGGTCTATCACCTCTAAAAGACAATTTTGATGCCTTTCATTTACACAGTAACCACATTTGGGGTAAGAATCACTATTATAACAACTAATTGAGAAACTATATGGGCTATGTTATATGCATTTATAGCTACCACATTGGGATTACTGAATAAAAATCAAAGTCTGTCTCTAAAAGCTTTGCCCTTAGAGTAAAAGAATTTTTCCACAGGGCAGTTATTATATTTATATGTCTTATACATTAGTTTTGTGGTGTAGTTTGAATTTTTTTTTTCTTCTTAAAATGGTTTGGTTTATTCTTTTTTTATTTGGGGACTGATTTTTTTCTCCACTTATTTAACTTATTGACTTTCTCTACTCCTGACGGAACATTTTAAGGAATGAGTGGTGCATTTGTGTATTCTCTCTCAAGTTTGGAAAGGAAACACAGAGCTCTCTACCTTGTTTCTATTTTGTGTACTCTTACTACATTCCTCTCTCTGGTACCTGATTGGCAAAAAAAAAAAAAAAAAAAAAAAAAAAAAAATCCCTGTAAAGATTCTGGCTGTAAAATGAGAGCTTGGAAATCAACTTGTTAATCTGCTGTTTGTTCGAAATTGCTGGTCAGTCTTTAGAGGTTGCATTGGCTATACTTGATCAAGAAAAGGTCTGATTTCTGCTTCTGAAAAGTGCTAACCTGACAGGTGTCAGAGATACGAGACCTTTAAAGAAAATATTAACTGAGGATAAAAGCATTAGATGGTTTCCAAATGAGCCAAGGTTACTCATCCTGTTGCCCTTGAGCAATAAAAAGGGAAAGTCAGTGCATTATACACTGGGTCAGTGATAAAAGCCATGAAAAAAATAATCTTTCTAACTTAGACAATTGGCAGTCCTTGAATGCTATTAAACACGAACACACACATACACACACACACACACACACGCACACACACTTTGAGAAATGTTTAATGGGGCACAATTAAGTGGTCTGTAGAATTGAACGACCTTTAAATTGCTGTAATCTCATGAGAGACACCTTTCACACACAGCATCTACTTTTGAAAGAAGATTCACATGAAAATATTGTCACTAATTCAGTAAGGCATGCCAAACCCATGTCCTATGTTTTGTTCCCTTTTGGCACCTTTCCGAATTGCCAGAGAAAAGCTGAGATCACCAAAGATACTGACTTCAAAGATGTCAGTCAACCAAAAGCCATCACACTATTATAATTTAACAACAAATTTTTTTGGTACTGAGCAGAAAGGAGAAAATATAAAGCCTCAAATGCATCCCTCCTTTATTCTAAACCTCTATCTTCCCTTTCAAATAAAATCTTTCATGTTATAATATTTTCTTCTTCCTATTTTCCTTTTCTGTTCTTGTTAAGCTTTTTTTTTTTTTTTTAGGAAACAAAGAAATACTATCGAAGAAACATAAACATATACTGAATAGTGACTTTACAGTTAGTTCTGAAATTCATATTTAGTAATGATCACTTCAATTCATTTGCTTTACATCTCTTTTCTACCTCAATTTATATCTATATATACTTTTTATATTTATTATTTTGACTGATCTACTTGAGATTAAGTTATAGATATCAAAATACTCTCCTAAATACTTCAGTATGTATGTCCTAAGAACTAGAAGAATCTCTCATGTAGCCACAATATTATTAGCACATCCAGTTCATATAAACTTGACACTGCAATACCATTAATATCTAGTACATATTCAAATTTCTCTAATTGTTCCAGAAATTTCCTTAAGCTGTTTTTTGTTTATATGTTTTTGGATCCAAAATCCAGTTAACTATTTAGCATTGTATTTAGTTGTCATGTTTCTTTAGTTTCCTTTAATCTGGAACATTTCCTCACTTTTTAGGGGGAGGGGGTTCTCAAATAATATTGATTTTTCAAGACCTGAGACTAATTATCTTGTAAAATGTCCCAGGCAACCTGGATTTTTTCTGTTTTTTTTTTTTTCCTCAGTTAGATTCAAACACTTTTGGCAGGAATACCACATAGGTGATGCTATATGCTTTTTTTCACATCACATCAAGAGGTACAAGATGTCAGCTCTACCATTACTGGCGATGTTAAGTTTGATCACTTGGTATCTACCAGACTTCTTCACTGTAAAGACCCTTTGTAACTAATATGTAATCTATGGAGTAATACAATGAGGCATTGTATCATTATGAATATCAAAAATTACTTTCCCTACTTTCAGCGTAGATTGATGAGCCTTGACTAAATCTATTACTGCATTGGGGCTACAAAATAATAATTTTTCTAATTCTAATGTTACTTTTACTCATACTAATTAGCTAGTATTTTTCTATAAGGAGAAGCTTTGCTTTTACCTGATTGTTATTATTATTATTTTTTAAAGTATCATTATGGACTCATAGATTCTTTTTGAAACTCAAGTTGTCCCAAATTTGACCAATTAGAGCCCTTGCAAATAAATTTTGATCTGGAAGTATTCTCAGTACTTGTTTGTGACCATAGTAAATAATTTCAGCCATTTTTTTAAAGTAAGGGTTAATGCCAATATCATGACTAATTTTTTTTCTTTCTTAAATAGAGATACAACTGAATAACGAGTTAATTGTTATGTACTTAATAACATGTTTCATTTTTTTTGGTAAAGATCTATCAACTCTAAGACAGCAACTGTGAAATGCCTTGAAATAAATGAGCGTTAGAAGCATCCTATACCTGTATACTGATTTCAAAGGACCAAGAACAGTGGTTGACCTTGAACAGAGAGCCAATAAAAGTTAATCGAATGCACTGAATTAAAAGTAAAACCAAAATGTCAAAGTCATGAAACATAAGTCAAATGATTAAAATAATATATATTAGAGGTCTAATCGTATAGAAATAAGTAAAGCTCTTTTACTATCATAAGTAATTTTTATCTCCTTGTTACAACTTGAAAATTTTCCAAAATTGCTACCACTACAGTTTAGAAGATAATCCTTCACTAAAATTCCCTTATTTGATTTCAAGAGAATACATAATAGAAATATAATTAGTAATAGCCTCTAGGAGTCCTTTTGATTCAGCACACTGGTAAATAAAAATTCCTTTTTCTCTATCAATTTGTGTTGCTCCCTAGGTCAATAGTTTTTTGCCAAAGCATTCTATATCTGAAAAGACAAATTGCTTATTAAAGTTAGAAAGTGGGGTCCAAAAGAGATAGAATGAACTAATACACAACCTTTTCTGTGGGAAAATTATGAATGGAAACTGACAAATAGATGCAGTCATATGCATTTTATGTAGTTTCTTTTATTAACTGACTAATATAAATTTACATTTTAAAAACCCCACACATAAATTGTGACATTGTAGATTATCTACAAAGTGGATAATATACTCATGATTATTCAGAGCTGACTATAAATAGTTTAACCCAATAGGGATACTTGATCCTACCAGAAGGTACTAAATCACTCACTTCTTAGAGGCTTTGTATTATTTTCAAACCACTGTCAGACCATTTAATAGATGGAAAGGAATAATTTCTACTTCCTAAATTTTTATTGCAGCTTTATTTGAAGTTGTACTTGTCTACATTAGTTCATAAGCCTGATATGCTATTTTTCATTTTTATCAAATAAGGCAAAATACAGTGTATGATTTTAGGATAAAATAGTTCTTTTACTCTCCATTTATGTGAGTACGAGAGGTAAAATCATATATGAAAACAGAATTTCCACTGAAATCAAGGAAGTCAAATCATTATTAAAGATAAGAATTTTTTCAGTAGCCTTCACAGTTGCCAGAGATAAAGATATAGTAAATAATCTACTGTTTAGCTTCTTTTACAGCAAGTAATTTCAATTTCATATATATTTTACCTATAAATAAATATTCTACTGTTTTTTTATGTGTTAGGAAGACATTTTCAATCACACTATATCAACTGACCTCCAATATTTATTTTCATATAGTCGATCTTATATAATATCCTTGATTAATTTTCAAACCTTTAGATGCTATTTATTAAATTAGGGATACAGCCCACTAAATTAATTAATTATTATGGTGGAGGCATTCTTAATTTCAGAAAGTATAAGTGTATTGCTTAAATTACTCTCAGGAATAATTTACACATGAAGAGGCTCTGGTGTTTAAAAAAATCATTGTATAGTTCTCATCTCTAGAAATAGTCCATGACTAGGTGCTTAAGTGGATATCAAAGCAATTGTTTTTTCAAAGTAGTAATGATTTATACTATTATACTATTCTTGGGTTCCTAATACACTATCTCAGAATCATGAATTAAATATAGTGTTCAAAATCTAATATTTTGAACCAAAAATGTTCATAAGAAACAGGGAGACCATCTTAACTGAGAAAATATGCTCATGATCTTCAGAAGGCTTAGTAGCTTTCTTTCATTATGAGTTTTTTTTTTCTTTTTTAGAGGAGCTGTAATAAGGTGAACAGAGAAAATGTTTTAAGATCAAGGAAAATGAAATTAGGACTTGGCTGCTGTTTCAAATAAGAGATCACTCTCCTCTCCCCTTATTTTAAGCATTAAGAGGTGGAATTGAGGGCAATGACTCCTGGCTTCTAATCTTGTGCCACTCTTTTTCTTGTTCTTGGGCTGGCTGTTCATGTCATATTTGTACGCTGCTTGCTTATGTGTGATACACATCTTTATTCAAAATTTAGGTATTATAAAATTAAAAAGAAATGGTTTGAAAGGTCTCCCCTCTGTGGCATCAAGAACCTTGTCATTCTTATATTCTTAGAGCCTGACTCTCTGTGCCTGGCACATGGAATGTGCAAAATATAGTTCGGTGAATGAACGCATGGGTGAAGTACACAGAAAAAGTTCACCATTACAAGAAATACAATGCTTAATTGTTCTGAGTCTAATATTTGCAAGATATCTGGTTAATGTCTGTCTCATTATCTGCTTTTTTCCATGCATCTGCCTTTTCCTCAAAATCTATACAGCAAAGCATGAGCAATAATTATTTTTTATTGTTTTGATTATTTTAGTTGTACATCAATAATCTATCACAACAAATAAATTTTAAAAATTCTATTAAAAAATTCAGCTGCTGCTTAACACCATAATTACTCTTTTAAGAAGTTATGTGCTAGAAAATTCAAACTGGTGTCAACTTCCAAACTAAACAAGACAATTGCAATTAAAAGGACTAGGGCCAAAATGATGGTAATTGGATGGTGGTGATGGTTGTGGTAGTGATCAGGAGTTAAGATTTGTCCCAGACAGTCCTCTTTTATTCTTCATAAAGCATTTTATTTGATATTATGATGTCAATAACTTTTATTTTCTGCTCCTCAAAACTAACTCTATGGTGCTTCATACTGTACTAAGTCCTACAGTACAAATTTTGGTATAACTGTTTTTTTTTTGTACAAATAGATGGTTTTATCTCTTATCACTTTTATATTTATTTATATATCTTGGTATTCAGTATGAAAAAAATTTGTTTTAAAATTTATTTGCAAAATGTTATCTAAAATTAGATTGTCAAGTACTCAAAAAGTTATTTCTCACATTTGTACCTCAAAGTGCAGATCTTCAGAAGTGTTAGATACAAAATAATCTGCTGTTTTTTCTGTTTTGATTGCCTTTAATTAATAGCCAACTTGTTAGAATGTTATAATAACTTGAAAGACTAGCATTAATTCCTTTGCTCTAAAGGTAAATCTAGCGTATTCAGAGTTGTGTTTTCTTTCTTTTCTCCCACTCCTGGTCTTTTTTGTTTCTAGAGAGGTCACGTAAGGACGTCCGTGGAAGGGCTCTGTGCGCCATCTACTGACGGAATCTATATTACCAGAGTCTAGAGAAAGAATTACCCCTATATTCGTTTTTTAAAGCATTCTTTGAGAAACGATGGGTCTCTTCGACTATGGCTTATTTGGTAACTCCTGGAATAAACCTGAATCCAGCAAATACATAATTCAAAAAGGACACATTGGTTCCATAGCGCAAGCACAATTACAAGAGAGCCCAGTTGGCATTGGAAGCATTTATCCAAACTTTGAAGTCAACTCAAACGACGAATAGGATTGCTTTTCAGCTGAGCTACGCTCGCTGTCTAGTGGCTGTCTCCTAAAAGGAAATGGCTTTACTAATGGCACATCCAGATAGCCATCAGTTTTCAGTTTGATTATTTTATCACAAATTTAATAATGCATAGCAAGTGGGTCCACCCTTCACGTAGATCCTAACACAGCTGTCTGAGTATATAAACTTAGTCCTTACGTAACAGGCAGACACACCTCCACTCACACCTACCTACAAGACGATATGCAACTATGTATATATGCAGATCAATTGAGAAATCTAAGTCCTTGGACTTGGAATAAAATGTTTCTCCCCTCAATTGTTTTCTCTTCTCTGTGCTAAACCCAACAGAAAGATAGGAGAAATTGGGGTCCTCAAGCCAAAAATTTTTCTCGGTTCTAAGTGGGGGAGGACAGACTATCAGCTTTAGAGTTGTAGGCTTGGATGAAATTAAAGTTGGCTCCAGGTGGTTGGATCTGATTCGGATATCTTTCTGTTAGCAGCTGAGAGAACTGAAATTTAACAACGAAGACCCCGGGTGCCCCGGTAACTTTCTTCCCCTATACCGCTCTGCTCTCTTTAATTCAAGGGCCAGGACAACTTGCTTTCGTGGTTTTAAGAAAGAAAAATGAAAAAAAAAAAAAGCAAAAAAGTTGAGCCAGAAAGGCAAGTAAAGCGCGAAGGCAGGGAGAAGAGGATGAAGCCAAAGGAAAAATTTAGAAAGAAATTCGGAGGCGAGGGAGAAAGGGGAGAAAAGAAAAAAGATAAACATGGCAAAAATGAATGAGGTCTGGGAAGATGCAAGGATCTTTATTTAACGAACCGAAGTTACACCCATCTTTCACTTTCAAATTAATCGTCTAGATCTTATCTGTTTCCTTTGAAAAGGTTGTCTGTGTTGCTAAAGGAAGCTAGTTAGTACTCCTCACCCCGCCCCACGTGTGGCTGCGCTGTTCTCTCCCCCGCCACCAAGACCCTACACAACTCGAGAGGGAACGTTGCAGGCGCGCGACTCTGGGAACTCTCCTGCGACTGGTTGTCACCCGGGAACCTAACCGGATTAATACCCAGAGATGGGATTACGTTAGCTGTCACCAATACGCCTAAAGATTATAATCCAATTTATGCATATTACAGTCAGTATTAACTTTATCTCCTATTTTAAGTCTCCTAGTTGCCCCGAGCGTCCTCAGAGGACAATCCTCCACGTTCTGATGCAACCCGACAGGCTGTCAGGAGGGGAAATATTCCGAAGAAAACAACTCCAAGCCTGGTTCCCGAGGGTCTGCATCCGCCACTCCCAGGTGTCCCGCCTTCACCTGGGCACCGCTTTGTGATGCCTCCCAGCCGGAGATTAACAACGCGGGAGGCGTTCCCTTGGAAGGAAATAGCATTCTTGTTTCTCTCGCGTTCATTTAATTTTTATATTTCTCGGTGGCAGCGGCAGAAGGGCGGGGTGATGGGCGGGGTGTCCGTGAGTGGATAGGGAAGAAGGCCGGGGGCTAGTTGCCGTTTATAATAGTCTCAGCGATTGCTTCTTGATGCTTATTTGTAGGGTGGTATTTCTCTTGCTCTGTCTTTAAATAAGTTTGTTTGGGTGTGAGTTCTTGTCGTGTCAGCACAAAACCACAAAAAGACGCCGCGGAAAGTTAAAGAAAGCCCCCTCCCTCCCCCCAAGCGTGCTAACTAACGACGAAGACTTGATTTGGCACCCCTGCTCCGGCTGCTGGTGTCTCGAGGCAGTGGCTGCATTCCAGTAGTTTTAATCCGTTTTTTATTGTAGGAAGAGAGGAGTTTACACAGGGGCAGGGACCGCTCCCCAGCTGGCCGCTCTCCACACTCCCGCATCCCCGCCCTTCTCTCCGCCCTCCCCACCCCACCCCCAGCAAGAACCTGTTACTTTAAGCGAGGCTTTCCAGTGTGGCGGAGCCGGCCGCCGGGGTTTCGAGAGGTGGCGGGTGATTGGCTCTTTCGAGCTCCCCCTGGCTGGCTCGTTCGGCCTCCCCGCGCGCTGCGCCCCGCCCGCGCGCCCTCCCTCCGCCCCGTGAGGCTTGGAGCCGTGGTGTCAGGCGCCACGGCGCATGCTCCGGAATCTCATCCTCTGGCCCTGGAGCTGCTGCTGCTGCTGCTGCTTTTGCTTTTGGGGCTGAGTTTAATAAGCGAGAGAGCGAGCGAACGCGGGGGAAAAAGGCAGAGAATGTCCGCCATCTACCCTCCGCTCCTGGGCGCGCTCTCATTCATAGCAGCCTCTTCATGAATTACAGCTGAGGGGGGCGGGGGAGTGGGGTACCACACAACACCCCAGCAAACCTCCGGGCCCCCAGGCATGGCTAGCTCGGTAAGTACATGCAAAAATAATAATAAAAGACACCCCCCTCCCTCCGCCTTTCCTTCCTCGCCCTGTGCCTCCGCCGCAGCCCAGACAGCGCCAGCGCTCCGCGGTTCCAATTAGAAAAAGGTTGGTACGGCTTGCAGGGAGCTGCTGCCTCTCCCTCAGCCTCCGCTCCCCTCCCTCCACACCTCCCCCCCCGACCCCGGCGCGCGCGCGCGCGCACACACACACACACACACACACACACACACACACTCACACACACACACACACACACACTCGCCCCTCCACCCCCCGCGCCTCCCTCCCCTTCTCTTTGCAATCGCAAGAAGCGCACTCTCGCTCACACGCGCGCACTCACACACACTCACATACGGTGGAAGGAGGCGAATAATAACTCAGCCATATTTCAGCCGCCGCCGCCTCCGGGAGCCGCGGGTACAGTCCGGGGACGCGGCGAGCAGCCTCGGCGGCCGCTACGATGGTGCGTTCTCCGTCGCGCGCTTGTGTGAGCCGGAGTGTGCGGGCTGACAGCGGCGGGGCGGCACGCAACTTTGCCCCCGCGCCCGGCTGTGCGCAGTCGAGGCTCCGCGGTTGTCCGCCGGTCGCCCTGCCTTTCTGAATTTCATTTTTTTTTGGGGGGGGGAGGGAGGTGGGCGGTACTTTAGGGCCACTTTGGCTCTTGGAAGTGTGTAGCAGGGGCTCCGTTAGACTGGCCTCGCCGATCGCGTGGGGCTTTTCGCGAGGAAGGGGGTGCGGGGTGTCTTAAGTTATGGATGCCTCGGCGTGTTTTTCTACGCGCGCGCGCGCGTGCGTGTGTGTGTGTGTGTGTGTGTGTGTGGCGACGTCTCATTTTTGTTGTGCACGAACCCCGTGGTAAGAGCACGGGAGTTTGTGCCCATCAGCAAAGGCTGCCTGTAGTTTTCATTCCGCCTGGCACAGCGCTCCACACGCACGCACACACACATGTACACAAAGACTTCCTCGGCGTGTGCCTGTCGCCGCGGTACTTTCGGGGAGGGTGCTCGGCCGAACCCCCCTCGGAGTCCCAGCTATCTCCCATCCAACGCCGGGAAACCGCCCCGGCATCATCTCTTAATTGTCTTCTAATTCGTTTCCGATGCATTCGTTGTCGTGCCTGTAGTGTCTGAGTGTGCACTCTCTCTTCCCCGCCGATCCCTGGACCCCCTTCCCGATTGGGGGTAACATTCCGTTACAATCTTAGCGGGTGTGGATGCGGGGCCCGGGGTGCCGAGGGCCAGGCCGGCCGGGTGGGGTGTATTTGGGGGTGTGGAGTGTGCGCGCCCACGCGCGTGAAACGTGAATGCAGAGGGCACCGCCGTTTCCTTTTATGTGCGTTTCAAGAAGGAGGAAAAAAAAATGTCAGGCGCAATGTGCAGTGTCGAACGGTCGCCTTCCTGTTGTTCACGGCTGTCTCTCCTCCCGCTGCCCGCAGTGTGCCGTGCAGGTGAAGCTGGAGCTGGGGCACCGCGCCCAGGTGAGGAAAAAACCCACGGTGGAGGGCTTCACCCACGACTGGATGGTGTTCGTGCGCGGCCCGGAGCACAGTAACATACAGCACTTTGTGGAGAAAGTCGTCTTCCACTTGCATGAAAGCTTTCCTAGGCCAAAAAGAGGTAGGGCTCAAATACAAAAGGAGCTTGATAAAAAAAAAAAAAAAAAAAGTCTTTGCTGGCCATGGAAACAATTGCTTGGCCCGGGCGGTCCCGCTGCCCCTCTCCCCGCCCCCCGCGTCGCGCTCACCGGAGGAGCCTCGGGACCCTGGTGCGCGGCGCCGCGCTGGCCAAGTCCCTGTTCCCGCCCGTGCGCGCGACTTCGGTTTGGTGAAAGTCACCATACGGAAAGAACCGTCAGGTGTCCAGCGTTTATTCATCCTAAGCCAGCCCTCACCGTTCCTCTGGGGTTAGCCGCAGGTTCTGTGGGGAAGGTGCAATTAGTTTTTGGGTTTCGAGGTGGGGAGTGGGGCCGGAGGGAATAAACAGTTTGCGCCTTTTTTTTCCCCCTACAGAAATTGAGATTTACCTGTGGTATTAGCAGAGAATGCATGAGACGTAGTTATTCTTGCATCTTGAGAAGTCGCCTCTCTTTAGTATCTCCTTTGCCTTCCTTCACTATGTATGAGGCATTGAGCGCCAGTTGTCATAGACTTTTCTTTTTGTGGGTTAGCTATCCCTAGCCTCTGCAGTTAGGATTTTATGTTTAGCTGGGGGGTTTACTCTTCCTTAGTTTTGATGGGACTTAATTGCTCATTCGATTTTGAGCAGCGTTTAGAAGGGTCAGCCCGATGGGATATGCAGGGAAGAGCGTCCCTGCAAAGGTCGAAGCTAAGTTTCAGAACGGTGTTGTCTTGCCTTGGTACTTTAGTCCTTCCCCACCTTGGTTTTTAGCCTTGGTGTCTAGTTTGCATAATCCTGTTCAACCTCTTCGGTCCCAAACATTTCCATAAAGGATAGGACAGTTTTGAAGATAAGAAATGAGGTGTTATTTAAAAAAATTTTTTAGAGAGGGTTCGAGAAATCCCGATTTCTATTCCCTTCAGCCCCTGGAAAGCTACTGTCTGGTTGTTTTAGTTGGATTAGTGGAGGTAACAATATAACTACAATAAAGTGCTTTGTGAGTAGGTTTATTTATCTAAGTCGACACAATGGTTAGTAGTTATCTTCCATTTGATCCGTAATCTTTATTGGCATCTAGAACTCCTGCAGTTTCTTAGGATAACATCATAATAAATCCATTCTGCTTAGAGCTACATGGAAATTATTGAACATTCAAGGCGGAATAAAGAAAAGAGAAATACCGTGTGCCTTAGAGGTGGCAGAGGCTTGTGTTGATGCTTATTTTTGTTTCCACAGCTCATATAGTGGGACATAGGATCGTAAGTTTTGCCTTTAGTAGTTTTATATTTTCTCTTGGAAACTTGAGCAAGTGAATTTGATGGGCTTTGCTGGATGGTTAACAAATGAATTCAGCTTCTAATAGAGGGGTAGGAATGTGCATGGCTTATAGCAAATAACATTTAGATTTTGTTAGCATTTTCTATCAAAATATATCCAGGCGTATTATACTTCAGATTTCCTCAAACCTGTGATAAGGATGACTATTGTCCAGTTTCTGTCACTGTGTGAGGTTGAGTGTGATGCTTGGAATTTCACTCTCCCTTTTCCATGTGTTCATGGAGCCACTGCGGAGGAATTTAAACAAAAGAAACCACCTTCTGTGGTCCCTTGGTACACACTGTTACCATTACTTGGTTGCTATGCACTTCGAGGTGAAATACACTTAACAAAAAGCCATATTTATTGCATTAGGAAAACTAAGTCAGTTGGCTAAAGATGTAGCACTTAAGATAACTTTGTTTAGGTGCTTTCACAATCAACAAATTGGCCTTATGAAATTAAAGATGATCAACTTCCCTGTATTTCACCACTATTTTCTGCTTCAGTGTGTGTGTATGTGGTGATTTTCCCCTTTATTTCCCATACCTAATGATTTTCTGTCCAGCCTGAGGGAATGTGAGGGTGCTGCCCGCACAGTCCACACCTGGGAGTTGTTGCTAGGCATGGTAAGACACTCAGTAATACTGTCTTTCCAGACATCTCTAGTGAGATGTCAGCTTGTCCGTAGGGCTCTTCAATTTTTATTCTCAACTGTGGAGTTTCTTTATGTAGTTTATAAGCCATTGTTTAAAATGTTTATTTTTGGACTTTTATTTGTATGCGTGCTTCCCATGATGTGACAAGTCCTGGGAAAAATGCCAGCCAGCATAGCCCAGGAGAGACCTTGTCATACTGTAATTACACATGATTCAGATTGCAAGAGGTTTCCCTGTTTGTTAGGAATAGTTAGTTGTAAATTCACATAACACCAAACATGCCACCTAATCCTAGGACTTAGTTTTTGGCCTATAGAGTCTCTCAAAATGATAAAAATACATACAGAATAAGAATGCCAGGCATTTGTAAGTCTGCTTCTGTACCTTTTAAGGTGCTGCATTTGCAATATCATAGATCTATCAGTGCTAGTATTGAAAATGAGGGGAACTGCAAAAATGGCTTTGTGAAAAATCTGAGTTACAAAACTTTTTAAAAGAAATGCACGTACTCTAAATTTAAATGGCTATTAATAACAAGTTAAATCATTTTCACTATATATGGTAGCAGATAACCAGAAGTGAACCTTAGAACTGAGGATAAACTCCTTAGCCACAAAAATAGATGAGTAGAGTCCTTAGTTTCATAAATCTTTTGTTTGGAAAAGTGAATTACTTTTCAGGTTGATTTCCTTTATTTCACAGTAATATTATGAGACCCTGTACAGGAAGAAATAGCATTTTCAACATGTTGCCTAATGAGAATTACATATACCATTTCAGAATTGAGCTAATTGGAATTGAGTTAATGAGGTTTTACTCTGTCTCAAAGATGTATTGGAGACTTTAAATTTAAAACTACCAGCACAAAGTTCTAGAAAAGAGATTTTGACGAATAGTGAAGCCTGGAATATCCATTATCCATTACAGAATAGGCAAGTCAGAGTATAATGTAGTTTAAAACTATCTACTTGCAAAAAAAGACAATATCTTGGCACCAAAGATTTATAATAGTCTGATATGACTGAAATGAATAGTCACATTCAAAACATTTCATTTAAAATATTAATGTTTTCATTTTCAATATGATGTGAATTTGAGTGAACTTTCTTTTTAGTTACAGCCATCCTTACTATTACAATCTGTTCCATTGACATTTATGATATCAAATCTGTTGCTTATTATTTTATGTAGGCTAATTTGACCACTGGTATGATTTGATAGCTTTTTATTTGTAGACTTGGTTCATTGAGTGGGCAGATAAAACATAATAAAACCATGCATAACTTTTCTTTGATTTATATGTTTGAGCCCAGCTTTGCTGTGTAGTTCTGATTGTGTTAAATATCTTCTGAAATAATTTGGGTAACTTTTTATCAGGATATCTAAAATTTGAGGGTTGACTGGTTGAAAATATTGTGTGTATCTGGTGTATTTTCTCTTTTGCGGTATTTAAAAGGTGTGAGGAAAAAATAAAAATGGAAGGCTATACCGATAACATTCTGTGTTAAAAGATTTGTATAGAGTTCTGTACGGAATTAAGATGACCAGTGAGAACAATTTTATTACTTGGCGTTTTGAAACAGCATATAGAATAATTTTTCAAGGTGCTTAAAAGCTCAATTACTAGAGGAAATCTCATATGCTGCTAATGAGAATGTGAATTGGGCATGGACATTTTGGAGGGTATTGGGCAAATCTAGTAAAATTTTAAATGTTTATATTCTTTAACCCAGAAATTCTACTTCTAGGAATTTTCCAGTGGATATGGCTTCACAAATACACAAAGATGCAGCAGATTTCTTATGATTGTTTTCTAAAAGCAAAAATTTGGAAACAAGCTAAATAGGGGACTGCAATTGGATAAGAGTAAATGATAGTAATCTTTAAAAAAGAGGGTAAATCTATTGGTAGATGCAGGAAGACATATTAGGTGAAATATTAGGTGAAATAAAGCAGGTTGCTAAATCAGTGTGATCTCATTTAAAAAATTGTGCTTAAGTAGATAAAAAAATTTATGTGTGTATGTATATAAATAAATCCTGAATGAGTAGGCACAGACACTTACCAATAGTTTTCCTTAGTGGGTGCTTACGGTTTTGGTGGTGATGGGAGGTTATTTTTGTTGTGTTTGATTTTTTTTAAAAAAGTTAACTCTATATTTAAAGCATTCCAGTGAACATGCATTACTTTTTAAGACTGAAAGACAAATAGTAGAGACCTAATGTAGAATATTACCTTTCAAACAGGGATTAACATGTAGCTATCCAAAAGTGATGTTTTTCTTGCCTAGATATTGTTGCTCAGTGGTGAGGAGTTAGGCTGAGGCATTACAGACTTGTATTCAAATGCTGATTTAAGAGATTACTCATGTGATCTTGAGCAAGCAAGGCCTGTGTCTGTTTTGTCACTTGTGTTCTTATTTGTGTTAAGGGAATAATGATAAAATAGAACCATTACCTCACAAGTTGAGGATTAGATATGAATCAACTGTTCCAAACGTACTGGACTTAAGACTCATTTACACTTAAAAGTTGAAGACTCCAAAGAGTCTTCTATGCAAGTTATTTCTATGCAAGATATATATCTATTAATATTTACTGTATTAGAAGTTAAACCTGAGACATTTTAAACAAATTATAAAACAAAAAGAAGAGTGGCCATTGTTTTATTTTTTTGTGTGTGCAAATTTAATGTTTGTTTAATAGAAACAACTGGATTTTCTTATGTGCTTTTGTATTCAGACTATTGTGTTATCATGTATCACTGTGGCTCTGGAAAGCTCTGCTGTACATTCATGAGAGAATGAGAGTGAAAAAGACTAATAATGTAGAGTTGTTATGAAAAATAATTTTAACTTCACCGATTCCTGGAAAAGATCTTGGGGATCCTGGGGTCCCCAAACTACACTAGGAGAACCTCTGATATAAAATATTCAGCATGTAACCTGGCACTGATAAACCGCCCTATTAATATGTGGAAGCTGATTCCATTGTTATTGTTGCTAATAAAAAACACTCGTTTAATGGAAAGAGGAAAGAAATCTTCCAAGGCATTTGCATGGTTAAATTACAGTGTAACAATGATCTAACAGCCTTTTTTTTTTTTTTTTTTTTAGAAAAGTCCAAACTTGGGTTTTACTGGATATATTTTATAGTTAATATCACTGTCCATTTTACGCTGTGTTATCTGTTTTCTGCAGAAGCCTTTTATGTCTACTATTTTAGGTGACCCTCTGTGGAATACCTTGAAGAGGTAGACAGGGCAGGGGTATCAGCTGGTTTCATAATTTTACCTTAAAGATTCTTTGTTCCTTCTCTTGGTTCTTTGAAGTTTCCTTCTAATAGTCTTCCATGGTCCAACCTTAGCCATTTAGCTTTTTTTCTGGTCATCTATTACTAATGATCCCTACTACTTAATACAGCTTTTACAGTTCTAAGATGTGGTGGAACTTTTTGTTTATTTTGTAGTGATTTAAGTCTTCAAAAGAGAACTTGGAAAGCTTAGATACATGGAAAGGGGGGAAGATGTTAAATACAATTATACCAATTATGTAATTAAGCAAGATTTGCTAGATTACTGAACTTTACCGGACTTTAATCTTTATTGACCAGATTGTAGAATATTTTTGATCTGTGAAACATAACCTTTCACACTGTCTTAATGGAAATAATATAGATTTCCATAATTTGTTTCTTTGGCTTTTATATTTTATGTATTTACTCTTGAGAAGATACTGACATGTAAAAAGAGAAATTCTCTTGCCTCAGTGATGTGAACTAATGTGTTTTATGACACTTTATTTTGTGTATGTGTGGCCAAAGCCCCTTTAGTTCATCGTCTTCCTAATAACATATATTTTAACACTTTAATCTTTTATTCTCTTATGTTTTGTGGTTCCTATTCTTGTTTGTAGTGCTATATTCATTTTGGGGGCTATGATTGAAAAGAGTTTTGGATCAATCATTGCTCATTTATGATATTACAGGTAATTCATTAGTTTTTTAAAAAAACATGTTACAGATGTCATAGAAATTGAGAAATTATATTGTACAGTTGTACAGAGCAGCTTTTATTAAGAACTCACATATTTTTTTACATGCAAATGAAAATCGTGTTATTTTCTAATTTATAGATATGTGTTCATTGTAGAAAAAATCAAACTATAGAAATAGGAGTTACTTGAAAATTCTTCATAAGATAACCATAATTAATATTTTGGTGTGTGTATATATATATATATAAGTATAAATTAACAATTTATTCAGTAGTGTTATTGGGCTCTCCTACTATGTGCCTAGAACATTTCTAGAAGCTAGAGATAAAGCTCAGATGAACATTTCTACCCTCGTGGTATTTAGTGGAATGCTATCATCTTTTTAAAGCTGAATTTTGTGATTACATTGAATATAGATTTTTTTTATACAGTATTTGGACAGATTGTTCTCAGTTTGAATTTAATATGAATAATGCTATGTGAACATCCTCGATATTCATTTTTATGGCTTTTCAGTAATTTTTGTATGTTAAATTTCCAGAAGGGAGGTAGTTGAGTCAAGGTATATAGGTTTTAAATTTTAGTATGTATTACCAAACTTTCCTCCAAAAGGAGTGTACCAGTTTATACTTCCCCAGGGGTTGGGAGACTGCTCATTTCCCCACATGGTTGCCAATGCTGGGAATTAATAGATTTTTATTTTTATAAATCTTTGCCGATCTACTGGATTGGTGGATACCATATTTTTATTTGCATTTATTTGATTAGTGAGGCCACATATCTTTATGTATGTACTATATATTTACCTTTTGTCATTTACTATATACCTATTTTGTGCCCGTTTTGTATTTCTCAAAAGAAGTACTGAAAAATACATAGGAAAGAATGATATAACAAACATTTATATCTCTACTACCAAGAATGAACAAGCGTTTACATTTTATCATATTTTGCTTTCTTGTTTTGATTTTAGGGAATTAAGTATTACAGAACCAGTTTTTAAATGACACTCAACCTATCTCTTCAGCCTTTTTTTCTATCTGTTTATGTACATTTGCACATATATGTTGCTATAAGCATTAGGATATTGCGTCTTAAAATATTCATGAAGAGTATCATACTAGGCAAATCATTTTTTTCATTTGACATATAATTTACATTCTATAACATACACTTCTTTAAGTGTAACATTCAGTAGTTTTTAGTATATTCACAAGGTCGTATAGCAGTTGCCACTATTTAATTCCGAACATTTGAACCTTTCCATATATCATCTGTAGAGAGCCAATTCCCTTTAATTTCTTCTGCTTAATATTTTATTGTAGGAATATGTTCTATGCTTACTTTTCTGTTCCCCTATTAAGGAATGTGTAGGTCATTTTCCGTTATGTGCAGTGAACATCTTTGTACGCATTTCCTTGTACAGATGAATAAGATTTTGGCTATAGGCCTAGAATTTGTGTTGTGGGTACGTTTTCATTTGTTCTAGACATTGTCAGATTGCTCTACAAAGTAGTCGTGACAGTTTATGCCGTCAGGAAATGAGTACCATTTTCGCTACATCTTTGCTAATGGTAGGTTTTTTAAGATGTCTTATTTTTGATATTTAGTTGAAATAGGGTGTGTTTTTGTTTTCATTTACATTTCTCTGGTTTTCATTGGGGTTAAGCATTTTCAATATGTTTACTAACCATTTGGATTTCCTATTTATTGCCTTTTTTACATCTTTTGTCTTTAAGAAAGCCATTGAGATATTTGTTGTTGTTTTTTTTATCTGTAGGATATTTTGTTTCTTTCTCATGTAGCCCTAATGTATGGTATCTTTTTAGCATGCACAATTTTTTAATTTTGTCAAAATGATTTATTTTGTTTTGTTGTCCTGTTTGGTTTTGGGATTTTGTTTACGAATATAATTTGTGGGTATGATAATGTGGTTAACCAACAGATTTTATGTGTGCAGGAGGATATAGTGATAGGAACCGAGGAGATATAAATACGAGAAAGAGGAGGTCCCTGCCTTCAATGTGCTTGTATCTTTTAGAGGAAAGGACACTTGAGATTCTTCATCTTTGTTTACCCTTTCATTTTACTTTCAATCAGCAGCCTGGAAATGTGAAGTGATCTTGCATGTAGACACAATGAGTCACAAGTGCGCCTGTGCGAAGATAACTAGTAATAAATGGTGGTGAATGTTTACTTTTAAAACACTGAGTAATTATTCACTTATATTAGCAGACACATGTCAGCAATAACTGCTTTTGTAGACATGATCTAGGATTTAATTAAGTGGTGGTAACCATGGTAGATGCTGTTTAAAAGGAAGAAGTTCTATAGCTACTTTTTAGGCAAAATCAAATTTATTTTATGGATTAAGGTTTTTCTTTGAGATTAAATCATTAGAAAAAATTGTTACTGAATGGTAGGTAACTCCTGATATTTCAAGCCCTCATTCTATCCTGTGGTAGGATTGCAGTTCCATGAAGGATGCAGAACATTGTTTTAAGAAATAATATTTCATGACCTAATTCTTTTAAGCGTGATAAGTTTGCAGTGGTTGAGGCCTGAAGAAAGCTATTATCATTGAATTTTTAAAAAGATAAGGTTAGCATTTGGGCTGATTTAGTTGGTATGTAGTAGTTAACAATTAACTTTTTTGGATAGAATTAATGTACCATTATTTTTATTAAAATTATAGTTTATTTTGGACTTAATTCTGAGGTCTTTTTATTTAAAATAATGTTCGTAAGTGATTTTAAAGATGATTCATTGAATTCTATTAGAATTATTACCCGTTAGAAGATTAATATTCTTAAGGCCAAATAAATTTTAAAATATTCAATTTTAGCAAATGTAGATTTTTTTCCTTTGTTCCTTTCCAGCAGAAATCATTAGTTATATGCTTCATTTAGTCCAGCACTCACCTCTCCTTGTATGTGTATCTATTGTTCCTCTTGTATCACTGCAGATAGTACTTATATTCTACTCAATGTAGTTTAGACATTGGAAGTTCTTGGCAACAATATAACATAAATATAACATTACAAGTCAGAAATAGTTTTAGAATCCAGACTTTAGCTTCCACTCCCCTATATGGGAAATTATTACTCAGTGTTCTAAAACTCATTTTTTTTTCCCCTGTACCTGTAATAATTGACTTTGTGTAAACAAAACCACCATTTGAGTTTAGCAGGAAACATTGCGTCTGCTGAGAGTCACATTTTCTAGAATGTATTTTAGCTTATGTTATAGGCAAAATGAATTTTTCAACTTTTCTCTCTTTTTGTTTCTTTATTTATTTTGGATGTTGTTTTAAAAGCCAGACACAAATTTGAGAGACTTGGCCAGGTCTGTCATTTTCTACTACTTAATTCATGAAATACAACTTGCCTTTTACCTTTAAAAATAGGAGTCAGATGTATTCCAGCAACAGGTAGGAACAGTATTTAGCAGTGCAGCAGAAAGGCCCTTGCCTGGGAGGTAGAAGGGATGTGTTTTGGCTGAATAAGCTCTGTGGGCTTTTCCAGCTCTGAAATGTTTTTTTCTTAGTTTTAAAAAAGAATAAATTCTGAGAGTGTCATTGATTTAGTGTTTTTATAATAATGAAATACCTTGCATCTACTGGATATCAACTATGTATTAGTAAGTTATGCTAGACAATATGTATGTGCTGCTGTATTTAATTTCTTTTCATAAGTGTAGTAGTTTGGAGAATGATTTTTTGAAAAACAAAATGTTGATATATTGGAATTTTACCCTTTTTAATGATGAGTGAACAATGAAGTGAGTAAAAGATTTGCTGTAATAATAGTGCATAAGAAGATAGCAAGGATAATTCACCAAATAGGTAATTAAGTTTTGGTTATAAAAAGTTACTTTGTGATTCTATTGATGCCATTTATACCAATTGTCAATTACTTGTAGGTTGGAGCATTCCAAGAACTCAAGACAACTCTGTGTGTTTATTTGAAACAGCTTCCTTAAATACGACTCTTAGATCAATGGGCTTTTCATGAAAGTTGACTGATGTATTTATTTGTTTTTGTATTTCATATGACATAGGCCAGACTTTGAAATCTTGTCACTCAGTTTGCTTTTATGAAAGTATCATGTTTCAGATAACTACTCGCATTTCTATATCAATAGAATAATAATTGGGGACTTGACTAACATTATCATATATACAGGTTAAAATAAAGTATATCAAACCTTTGATCACTCAAAGTATTTGCAGAGTTTTCTCTTTAATAATTTAGATACTTAGTTGAAGTTGTCTTGAAAAGTTAAGAACCCTTCCACTCTTTACTTGCAACATGCCTCATAGCTTTTAGGTCAAAGAAAAATAATTCTAGTTATCATTCCAACACGTTAAAAAAATTGTCAAATGACTGACTAGAGCCAAGTATTTAATTTATTCAAAAATACACAAATACAGACATTTTAAAGAGAGCAACAAATGAAAATTTTCTTATGTTGTTAAGGCTGCACAGTAGCTTATAGTTAATGCTGCTTGACATAATATCTTTCTGCTGAGGGTTTTTTTTTTGGGTTTATCATTATCATTCATTTTAGTACTTGATTCAGTACATTTTCTTCATAGCAGAATGGTCAGAATTGTTCATCTTTATCCACATTTTGAGATTGTGTGACAGATAAAAACATTATGAAAAATGGAAAAATATTATAGCAAAATATTAATAGAAGTTATCTCTGGGAGGTGGTATATCAGGGAATTCTTGTCATCAGCAAAATTTGTTGGACTTTTCAGGCTTTCTTAAATGACACATGTAAAAGTAAAACTAAATATTTAAATGTACATATGGATACGTTTGCAATAAACTTTTTACTTTTTTTTAAAAGTAATCTCATTTGGAACATACATACAGAAATGTCATTTCTAAGAAACTTTTTTATATTTTGTTATTTAAAATTTTAACCATCTTGTCATTTTGAGTGTTTTAAAATTCTATGAATACATGCATAGTGTTTCGTAAGTTGATTGTAAGCTTTATGAAATTATGTTCTTATTTTTTTAATAATTGCTGTATTACAGTTATAAAATCAATCATTTGACCTGATTTATAAGTACATGATTCATATAAAATAGTCTTTGTATCAGAAAGACAACCTATTTAATATTTTATTACAATATATATTTTTGGAGCACTTAAGAATGGAAAAGTTTTGACTTTTTTTGGTGGAGTTTTGATAAGTATAACTTTGTTAATTAATCTGTTTATTGTGATGTGTAGTGTTAGAAAAATTTCTGGAGATCTGACTTTAAAAATTGACTACAAATAAAAGGACTCTCATCATATTTAGGTATATGGTGATGGAGTTAGGAATAAATGAGATCTACAAATAAATATCCATTTCCAGTTTGTGTGTTTGTATATATTGTGGAAGTTAAACAGTAAATTATGAGAAATAAAAACTACCCAAAACTACTACCAAAACTAAGGCAAAAATAATATGTTTAAGGGCAGGGGGAAAAGTGATTTTTTGGGGGGGAGGGTGGAAAATTAATGCATAATTGCATAAACACAGACTATTTTAGTATTAAAACAATTTAACACTATTTCATATATAAGATACAAAAATACCAGAAGATTAAAAAACTGAAATAAAATTAATTTTGTTTTGTATACAGTATAGATTAATATGAATATTCCTTAATACAACTAAAAGTAATCATTTCTGCAAAATGAGGGATTTAATTTTAGTTGTCTTAAAAGGTCTCTTTGCAATCTAAAATTTTTCTGATTGAGTCCATGATATTACAATCTGTGGGAAACATCTTTACCTTTTTAATGTTTTTTAAAAAATAGCCATTAAAAGTATACTTGCTCAAATACATAGTAAAACTATATGTCAAATAAAAATGTCTGAATTAGATGTTTTTACAAAATTTCTCAATTATAGTTAGCCAGATTAAGTCTTTCTTAGAGTATAAAATACAAAAACATGTTTGTGATCTGAGCATTTCTTCATTAGCTACTTGAATAAAATGTCTACTTTAAATTTATTTGCTAACATTTGGAATAACATTATTCTCCAAGGGCTTAATTTAGTTCTACTGATAAATTTTTTATTTAGCTATTTTTATTCCTTTTGAGAGAATTCTAAATGGGGCTCAGGATGGCCTGAATTCCTTTCTTCAGGATTAAGGTGTGTATGAGAATGAGGAGGATATACTCTTCTGCACCATGATGACAGCTCACAGTATTTGCTTGCTATTTTTATTATTAAATTTATGTAAATGTCTTAACTGCAGATACAGAAAATAAAGAAGTTGTTTTAAAACCCACTCTAACGAAATACTCAAGGGACCAAGTGAAGACTTGAGATTTTGAGTAATACGGACACTTGGTTTGAATATTGCAGGTTGTTAGAGATTCCAAATTTGTTATTAAATAAATATAGTCATACATTTTTACTATGGGACAGACAGAGCTAAAGTAGATTAAGATAATGTATAAATGGCCCTTATTAGAGCATATAAAGTGGGAGCATATTTTGTAGTGAAAGGGAAACTAAAGGACAAGGTGTTCTCTACTTGTGGACTTGTAAAGACCTCAGAGTTTTCTTTATGTTATTGTAGAAAGACATTATTTTTGCTTTGGCGTGCTTAAAACTAAAGGGCAAATGATCCAAAAGAATAATCTTGAAATTCAATAGCAAGAAAACTACTTGACATTGTGGGCTGGAGGCCAGCAAACGTGTTGCTTTCATTGAATGCGTGGGAAATGGGGCAGGCCTGGAATTTAAAGAGACAGGGTGCAGTACCCTAGAAAAGAAAAGCCCTCCTGTATGATTTGCTTACTTGGAGAAAAAAAATAGACTTAAACATTTCTCTAAAGGATCTTTATTGGATCAACTATTTTAGGCACTGAAAGACACTGAGTGATTTTTTCCTCCCATGTCCTTAGCCATCTTCTCTTGTCTGAAATTGGTGCGGAGTAAAATTGTTTATAACAGTAGAGAAGCAGCTTTTCAAATAAAAGTACTTTGTAGCCTGTTCAAATGGTGTATAATGTAATTCTCTCTGAAATTGAGCACTTATTACTTTGTTTATGTAGCTGTTTAAAAAGAGGTGGGATGGGATGAGGAGTGGGGGGTACTAAGGAACCTCTGCTATACAAATTACTGTTTTTTTTCTGTGTTTGAGTTTTCCTCCCCCACCACGCATGAATCCCCCTTCTCCCCTCCCCCACCTCCCACAATCCCTCAATAAAATAGTATTTAAAGGACTTGAATAACCAGTCCTATGTACCAGCTTCTTGCTTGAGGCAATAATGTTGTACTATTTTCAATGGGTGGTCTTGAATCTCCATGGGAGATTTTACAGGCAGTGGGCTCCAAGACCCACTAAGTGTATTATATTGAACATAACCAGTTAAATTCCTGGGCCATAGAGAATATATAGAGATAGTTTTACATTATTGAAATCCCATCGTTAATTACTAGCAAACCAATTTATTTAATTTTATTTGAAGATTTTCTGATTTAAATCCCTAAAAGTGACATATATTAACCCAATATTTGAGGTTTACTTTTTAAAACAAGTAAGCCATTCATATATATGTCAGGAATACCCATTTGTGGTGTATTTTAATACACAGATTTTGTTTTAATTTTTCACCTTTAGGAAGCCAACACATAGTTGTCGTTTTCGAATGTTAAATAGCTGAAGCCGTATCTATCCTACTGAGACAGTGTAAAATGATAGGGTCTGTTATAATCAGAAAATAAGTAAGTTTATAATCAATGTCTCTTACCTTTGGCATATAACATAAATGTATACTGGCCTGAAATTTAACTAAAAATGCTTTGGTCCAAACCTTTGTGGAAGTAAACAGGATTGGGCTTATAAATTAAATATTGGGTTAAGATTGCCCATTAGGAAAAAAATTTTTTCTTTAGACAGACTTACATGAATAAAACAAACTTATGCATTGTAAATGTTAAAATGGGGTATGTTAATTGTCATTAACAATTAAACAATTAAAATTGTTTTGGAATTTCTTTCTAGTATGAACTAGAGTAATATTAACCAGAGTGATAACATAACTTTGTTGGGTTATGGTTTTGATTATTTTGTTTCCCTTGTTCACATTCTTCAGAAAATTAATTTCTGAAGAATGTTGGATTTCTATTTAAAATAAATATTTGTGAGCCCTGATTAGTTAGATATCTGAAATACCTGTTTTCCATAGTCTGAGTAGGAAAGAATTTAGAAGTAGGTATCTCAGATATGTTGGTAATAACTGTGATGATATATGAGACAGCTTTTTGTTTATTTTAAACAATTTAAGAATTTTAGACGAAAAATTGTAATCCATGAGGAACTAAGTTTGTTTCTGTTACCAAAATTATTGTACAGTTGTTTTAGGTCATATATAAATAAAATGGTATCAAGCCTGCAGTTTTTTCACTGATAGAATCAAAGATCTGTGGCTCAGCAATTTACAGTAATGATTAAATGTTTGCTTCTTCCCCCCCCTCCAGCTTTTTAAGCTAGTCCTTAAATAGCTAAAATGTTTTCTAGTAGTTTTATAAGTGGGTTTAAAAGAAGTGATAGTCAACCGAAGTTTATCTTGGATAGCTAGTATTTAAAAGTTATTGAGGTTTTCTGCACACAAAAAAGAAACAGCTCTTATGGATGGATATACATGTGAGTAAAAGTTAAAGGTTGGTAAAAATTAGCTTGTCAAGTAAACTTACTGACTGAGGAATAATTTTGTTTTCATTTTCCATTCCCTTGGCTGAAAATGAAATAGAAACGATCTGGTTACTAAAGACCAGCGCTGTATTGGATCACTTCCTCGAGCTTTTGCTATGATCGTTAAAAGCAAAGTTAGACAGCTGCTCTAGATTTTGCCAGTAGCCTCGCAAAAGAAATTGTTTAACCCTATTAGTTTCAGGCACTATCATTTCTACTTTGCAGATATATACTTACTGTATTAAATACGAATCTCTGTGATTATGATTTGAATGTCTGATTTGTAGGAAGGTAGAATAGCAGAAAATGAATGATTTTAGCACTCTACTATAGTACAGTTTCACATCTTGGCCTATGACATATTTCCACAATTTTGTTTATGTTTAGATAGACTTAAAAGTCCAACTTAGACACTTTAAAGTTAGACTTTATTTTTTGTATCTAAAAAGACCTTTAGGGAATTGTGAAAATTATAAAAAATGTGAAAATTGAGTTTGATTTATCATCCATGGTAATTGGATATTTAAATGTCCTTTTTGGGGCTTGAAGTTCGGGAAATACTACACCACTGGCTTTTAAAATCGTGGTTTGGATAAGTGTAGAATTAGAACAATGCTATCTACTCCTGAAATCGATGTTATAATGTTAAAAACCCCAGCGATGTTGGTTTCCTTTTGTAAAATGTGTTTGCTGTATTGCTATAGGTTTAAAGAGGAGGGAAATACTTTATTGTTAAGGCTGAGGAGGCAAGATTTTGAAACCTACTGCTATGTGATTAAATCAGTGTGTTTGCCCTGAGGCTTCAGCCATTCAATCTGAATTCATAGTCTAAAATTTTGGATTCCTTCTCTGTTTGAAGATAATACTTAAAAATTTTAGGACTGCCTTTGCCTTCTCACATGAAAACTATTGAGGCAAATTATCAGGGTTAAGATTTTCATACAGTCAGGACTGAAGATACATTTCAGTATTTTAAAGAGAAAGTTCATAGCCATTTTACATAAAATTTTACTGGGCTTTTCATTAATCTGAAATAACTGGTCTATAAGTACTTTATCAGTGAAAACTGCTCAGCATGTAAAACGAGGAGTAGAAGAGCACAAAGGCTTCCTGCAAATTAAGGGCACAATGAGTACTAACGGACTTTCCAGCCATCTCCAGCTGTGAGATTATTATAGTTTTTGCAAACCCTTTTCTCTCAAAACTAAATCAAGAATGGTAGAGTCCTGATAAAAAGAAGTGTAGAAAAGCCTAACTAATCCTTAGATGAGTTACTTCAAACGTGCCAAAATAGAATAAAATCAGTTAATAGCATGGATTAAAGGTTACTTTTAATGCATTTTATCACTCACGTTGAGAATTTTGTTGTATGTTAATGCGTTTGGCCTTGGTTTAAAAAAATTTAGAGAAAAAATATAGTTAAATTTGGGAGATTACATAATCACATTGTTATGAGGAAATTTAGTACCAATGTTAGGTGCCAGGTTCAACAGAAGAGATAAAAGCTGTGTACTTGAGATCAGAGCTATAAACAGGTGGCTCCAATTTTGAATGGTAAGTTTTCAGGTTATAATGAGAGAGCTCATCTGTGGATTTCTAAGAGTTGATTTATTATAAAATTTTGAAAACATGGCTCTATGTCTTTGTATAAATATGTACAAAGGATTCCTTGGATAAACTCATAGAAGAGTTTCAGATCTGGATTAAAGTTTTAAAAGTGCTTGATTCTTAAACTGGTAAAGAGAAAGAGAGATGGAGAAATAAGAGGCAGGTTTTGGGTTCATAGGTAGTTTGAACTTTTTACTCATAGTATCTGAAATGATCTTTTATGTACAGAGGGAGGCTATATCGTCTGTACTTTTAATTCATTATCACACATTTGCCAGCTACTTAATTTGTGAAGTATTTTTTCCATGAAACTGGCATATTTTGATAGAGTTGCCAAAGTATTGGTTTATGGAAAAACTGAAAAATAAAATTACATGTCTTTCTCTTTTTAGGTGCAGATATATAGATAAAGGAATAGGGGTGTGTGTATCTGTGTGTATATATCAACCTTCATAAAACTGATTGTAAGAACTTGGGCAATGGGAGATTTTATAATCATGTCACATTTGCCATTCTTCTAAGATGCTGATTTGTAAGTTTATCTAATGAGACTTAGCATTAATTTCCTTTTAATAGATGTATTGTTTTTGCTGTGGCTTAATAGGAAATAGCCTGACTGGTACTCCAGGCACATGTATGCTTTATATGTTAAATATATGTATATGTGTGTCACCTCACATACAATGTAGTGATTTTTCATAAGCCATGTGAAAATAATTTGATATTATTGCCCATACATAAAGTTTTCTGATATTCAATTGCCCATACATAAATTTTTCTGATATTCTAACCAAATTTAATCTTATACAAAGCTTCCAGTTTGAATGGGTTTTGTAACATTGAATAAATACTCTGCGGTATAGTTAGTTATGTTCTCTAGAAGCCGAATTTATGTTCCATCCCAATAAGTTCCAATGGGATAAGTTAGTCTAGTAAATCAGAAAATTTCTGTGAAAGCAAAGTAATTCTTAATTTTTGGAGGCTTGAAAATGGGAGAAATAGTCATATACATAAGGGGTGGGGGGAGAAATTCTAGTTGACCAGCATCACTAAAAAAAATTCAAAGGACTCTGACCTTTAAATTATCTTGGGGGGAAGAAACCCTACCACAATGCTGCCAAATTGTTTTACTTCTGTAGTTATGTCTTTTTGTGTTTATAGGAGTGGGAACATTTTTCTTCTGTGTTTCTGTTGAGGTGGTTTTTCAGTAGTGCCCCAAGAAAAGTCCCAGAGGCTGGCTTTGAAGCCCCGTGGACAAGCTGGATATCAAAGAGCCAGAAGAATCCTGGCAGTAATTGTTTTATGGCTGGCCAGAAATCAGACCTATTTGTATAGATAGCACACAAAATAGCTGTGATTTGACAATTTGGTGCTATTTATACCTACCATAAAAAGAGAAAAGAAAAAGTTGAAGGGGTATTTTGGAAACAGGAACTAAGCTGTAAATGCAAATTGCTTCACCATTTTCTCAAAGGAACAAAAAAGGAAAGGATTTAGGAAGTTTTTATTGAAGCTACATTATTGAGGATCTGTCTGCTTTCAGGACATTTAATATTGTATTCACACTGAAACTATACTTCTTTCTGTTTGCAGTTTTTTCCTTATTCCCATATGATTAAAATTATTCTTGTGGAGTAAAACTCTGGAGAAGGGACAATAGAAATCAAAGTTTCCAACTCTATCTTAATAGACCTTTAAAATTTCATCTTACTATTGTTATTTAGCTTGTGATAAGAACCATTTGCTGTTGCTAGTGCATTTTTTTTTTTCTTTCCACAAGCAGTCATGGGTTGTTTACTGTGGTGGTGGGTGAGGATTTGCCAGGTAAATTTTAATGGCTTTTAGGAAATGTGAAATTTCTCACGATTATTCTTAATCTGTCAGCCAGTCTTTTCGAATATAAAGTGCCTAAATTGTTACTCTCACCTAGAGCATATTCCAAGCTCAAGGTGGGCATTGTACCATGGTTTGTCTGTGCTTCAGTGAGCAGCCCAAAGTGAAGTTTGACTGTTTCCAGAATGTCATTCAGATCTTTCGAGGTTGTCAAATGCTTCATTGTTTTGCCTTGAAACCCCCAGCCCCAGAGCAGTCTGAGTCTGGGGCAGCAGTGCAGAGAAAAAGTAAACACGTCTATGATTGACTACATTTTTTTTTTTTCTTTTTTAGAAACCCTAGAAATGCCGTAGGGACCCCAGGGGCTTCTTCACAATTTAAAACCTTTTTACCATGGAAGGCGTTTCAGTGCTGTTGAATTGGGACTGTACTAATTTGCTTTGGTTTTAATTTTTTTCCTTTGGATTCTGATCCTCCAATAATTAGAGTGGTCTTTGTCAAATGTACCTTAATTTATGTGTGGAGGTACTATAGTTTTGACTTGTTAAAGAGAGTTCACTGAAAGTAAGAGAAAAGAAGCGAACACTGGTGGAGGTAAATATGGTGTTAGGACAGTTTTATATTCTTTGCGTGAAGAGTTAGATTTTAATAAAATGTGTGTGAAGGGTCAGAGCATCTGAATAAAGGATTTATGTGGGAATCTCCGAGGGTCTAAAACCAAATTGGATTTCACTTATTCCCCTTAGGGAAATAAGTGAAACCACTCTAATAGAGAAGAAACATTTTGGATTATTGTTACTAATCATGAGTTCAAAAACTCAGATGGGGAAAGATAAGGACATAGTTGTCCGTGAAACCATCTTTGTGGGTTGAGAATGTATAGCAGGATTAGTGCTGGATAATGAAGGGTTATATCTCTAGTGATCATTTAGTGATCATTCAACCAGCATTCAGCCCCTACTATGTACTGGGAACTTCTCTAAGCATTGGGGATATCACCAGGAACAGAGGTGGTTCTTGTCTTCTAAGAGTGGTTAGTCTGGTATCAGGCATATTAAAAAAAGAATCACAATACAACAAGCTGAGTGCTGTGATGAAGGTTTGAAAAGTAAAGCCAGTGGAAATAAAAGTCTGAGTGATTAGTTCTACCCAGGTATCAAAATTTGACCTAAATTTTTTTAAATTGCAAATGAGAAGTCTAAAAAAAAAGAATTGTATAGATTTAAAAAAAAATCATGAATCTCTTAAGGATGGATTTGCATCTCTCTGATGTTTCTCTTCCAAGGCTATATGGTGTTTTTAGAGTTTCTGAACTCTCTGTATTAGCATCATAGAATACAAGGTTATAAAGCTGAAGGGGTAGGAAAGCAATTTATAGTTACCAAATGTAAAATTCTATATCCTGTTATTCACATTTTACAGATGTGGATCCAAGACTCAAGATTAACTTTTCCAAGATCCATATGGCTTGACTACAGTGACCATATGTCCTATTTTGCTGGGGATAGTTCCATTTTATGCCTGTTGTCCTGTGTCACTCTCAAAACTGGTGCTTTTAGGATGATATGGTCATTCTGTTTTTGAATGGCATAACTTACGACTTAAACACAGGCCTTTTTGACTCCAAGTCATAAGCTCACCACTATTTTACTCTGTTTGTACTGTGCTTCTGCGTCATGTCTCTATTTCCAGGTTGGTCTAGTGAGAAGGATTCTGAGACATATGCCTGTTTCAGTACAGTACTCAGTATTTGGTTGATGATGTTTACTGTGGGTAATGGACAGAAAGCCTTTGTAGTCTTTTGGATTTTTTTTTGACATCTTGTTAACTAAAATGTTTCAGAGTGCAATTTAATTTTCTTTCAAATTCCAAAGGCGTTTGAGTAAATTTGTTTAAAGATCATATTTATAAATATCAGTCATAACTGCATGGTACCAATCAAGAACATTCTGGTGATTTGAATCTTCTGGATAAATGGACATTTGGCGCATCTCTTGACCACCGAACATGTTGCTTTTCCTTTAATTTTTGTTTCCATTTCTCCACCTAATCAGAAGTCTAGAGCAGCAGAATTAGGTTTGAGCAAAGTAACTTTAATTACTTTGAAGAAAATTGGAAACTTATCTTCTAACTTGCTCAGATTGGTTAGTTTTTCTACCAGGTTTGCTAGACAAATACTGGATGCATCACTTGTATTTGGTCCCATTTAAATGGCTCAACACTTCAGAAAGGTACAGTTTTAGAGGTTACTGTCTATGAGGTAGATTAAAACTTAAAATAGACTTACTTTACTAATAGTGAGTTCTAGTAGTTAAAGAACTCTGTTTTGTTCTGCGTCATTGCTCTTACACACTGTGCCACTTCGCATCGGAAGTGTGATCTGAGCAGTGCTTCACTGAGGTTGTAGTCTTCTTCATTTAAAAGACTAATGTCAGCTATTAGCTTTTGAATCAACTAGAGAGGTTGAAGCAAAACTAAAATCATTTTAAAGAACTTGTAGGTTAGGTGATGTTGGGGTGGGATGGAAATGCTTCATGTTGCTCATCCTACTCTCACCCAGATTTACATAGCAGTTCAGCAGTATGACTTCTCTGTTATTGAAAAGCTCAGAGACTTTATGGTAGGGGAAGAGAGCTAGATTTGTAAGCAGATAAGTTTCCGAAAACTTAATTAAGAATTATACTTGATGTAAGAATGAAATTTTGTGGGAACATAAAGGGGGAGTTTATGTTGAAGATGAGCACAGTTATGTTTCCATTTATGTAGCAGATGTTTGAACCTGAATCTCTTTTCATATTTTCATTTTTGGTTGTTTTGCCGTTTTTCCCCCCAGAGACTGTTTATGATTCAAATTGAACAATGCAATGGAATTCTTCTTTAGCTTAAACTTTTGTGAACCCCAAAATAGATCTGAGCTGAAATTGGACTTTGTGGCACAATTATGGTTTGTAGGTTATGGCTGTTATCGTTCCAACAAATAAGTTTAATTTAAAAATTATTTAGAAGTAAAGCAAATGTTGCTGAGGCAAAAGTGGACCTGGGTGATTTTTAAATGGTGCTTTAGAACAATAAGCAGACATCTAACCTTAAAGGGCTGTTTGGAATGAAATTGTTTTAATTAAGAAATATTCATATGCTTTTATAGAATAGTAGGATTACAGGCTGAGTCTTGCAGGAATCTTACCTGTTGTAATACCCCCACCCCTTCCTTGGCTCCTCATTTCTCTGTTTCCATTCTCTGTAAATTCGAAAGTGTAAAACAGGTTTCAGGGAAAGAAAAACCAAAGATAGTAATAACAAGATTAAAGCGCTTCTGTCATATTGGTCAAGTTCAGTGCAGGAGCATTGCTCTGCAACCATACCTGTGATAAACAGTATGGAAGAGTCTAGTAATAAACATTGAAAGAGTAAGGAGAACTGAACCTCATTTACATAGCTCAGAAGTAGTTCTTAGGCTTTTCAGTAAAGAGTGTATGTACTAAGGCAAATTTGTTGCAAGAGAAAGCTTATTCAGTTTTTTTTAAATCTGATATAATCATTTGAGGAACAAGTAAGATATATTTCTGCTCTAAGACTACTTGTTCCTTACAGACAGGATTTTTTTTTAAATCACTGTGTAACTCACACTTTTGCAGAGGAGGTGTTGAATAAACATTTTATAGTAAGATACCTTTGTAAATCACTTGATATATAAAAGTACTTTAGTAGTACTGACTGGTATTTAACACCAACTATGTGTCAGGCTAATTAGTCTAATGGTCACCCTCTGAATTGGAGTACTACCAATACTGCCCTCATCAAGATTGCAGGATACAAGATCAATACAAAAATCAGTTGTGTTCTGTACAGTTTTAATAAACAATCCAAGAATGAAATTAGGAAAACAATTCTTCTGTTTACAATAACATCAGGATAAGATACTTAAGAATATGTTTAACAAAATAAGTATAAAACTTATGTTCTTAAACTATAAAACATTATTGGAAAAAATTAAAGAATTTCTAAATGGAAAAATATTTCATGTTCATCAGTTGGGAGACTTAATATTGTTAAGGTGGCAGTAATTCCCAAATTGATCTACAGGTTCAGTGCAATCTCTGTCAGAATACTAACTGGTACCTTTGTAGAAAAAAACTGATTTAAAATTCAGGTGGAATTTCAAGGAACCCAGAATAGCCAAAATAATTTTGCACAAGAACAAAAAATTGGAAGACTCACCTTTCCCAGTATCAAAACTTCCTACAAAACAACATTAATCAAGATAGTGAGTTACTGACATAAGGATAGACATATAGATCAATTGATTAGAATTGAGAATTCAAAAAGAAACTATGTATCTCTTATCAACAAGGGTTCCAAGACCATCAGTGAGCAAATGATAGTTTTTTTCAATAAATGATGCTCAGAGAACTGGGTATGTACATGCTAAAGAATGAAGTTGGATCTCTACCTCACACCATATACAAAATTTAACTCAAAATGGATCAAAGACCTAAATTATAAAAGCTGAAACTATAAAACTCTTAGAGAAAACAGGGATTAATACTCATGACCTTGGAATTGTCAGGCAATGGATTCTTAGATATGACACCAAAAGCATGAGCAACAAAATAAAAAATAGATAAATTAGATTTTATTTAAAAACTTTTACACTTCAAATGACACTCCCAAGGAAGTAAAAAGGCAGCCCACAGAATGGGAGAGCATAGTTTCAAATCATATATCTGATAATGGCTTGTATCTAAGATACACACACACTACAATTATATGACCAATAATTGAATGAAAAGGTTAAACGATCTGAACAGACATTCATAGAAAAGAAACAAATGGCTAATAAGTATGTGCAAAGATGCTCAAGATAATTAATCATCAGGGAAATGTAAATCAAAACCATAGTGGAATGCCACATTATATTTACTAGGATGGCTATAATAAAAATTTAGATAACCAATACAGGCTGGGATATGGAGAAATCAGAACTCCTCTCACACACTGCTGGAGGGAATGTACAATGGTACATCCACCTTAGAAAACAGTTTGGTATTTCCTTAAACAGTTAAACATAAGGGTACCATGTGAACCAGGAATTCTCCTCCTTAGACTCTACTTAAAAGAAATGAAAACATATGTCTACACAAAAACTTGCACATGAATGTTTATGGCAACATTGTTTATAGTAGCCAAAAGGTGGAAGCAACCCATATGTCCATCAAATAATGAATGGATAAACAAAATGTGGTAAATTTACACAGTGGAAAATTATTTGGCCATAAAAAGGAATGCAATATTGATACAGGCTACAACATAGATGAATCTTGAAAACACTGTGCTAGTTTAAAAAAAGCCAGTCATAGAACACATATTATATAATTATATTTATGTCAAATGCCCAGAATAGGGAAATCTGTAAAGAAAGGAAGTAGATTAGTGGTTGCTTAGGGCTGGGGAGTTTTGAGTGAATGAAAAGGTAATAGCTAAAGAAATTCCTCTTCTTGAGATAATGAAAATGTTCTAAAATTAATGGTGGTGATGGCTACACATATTTGAATGTGCTAAAACCCATTAAATTGCCCAGTTTAATAAATATATGGTATGTGAATATCTTAATAAAGCTGTTATTAAAAAATGTTGTCTAATTATCATTAATAAAATGTTAACACATAGCAGTATCTTCATATTTATCCTTTTTGGAAATAAATATTAGAAATGGAGGGATGGAGGAAATGAAATAGATCCTATATTTATTTTATAATAAGTGCTACCAAACTAGGAAAAACACTAGTGGATAATCCTGGTGAAAGAGCTAATTCAAATTCATCTGCAAAGGATCATCAGTAGATGCTAAAACCATCATATAAAGGATCACAGTGGAATATGACATTTGAAAGATACAAAATATTATCACACTGGTCACTTAGTAATTGCAAGGGGAACAGTATACCTTTACAAAAGCTTATGCCACTTCCATCCAGTCATAAAACTCAGTATTGCTAACATTGTGATAATCTACACTAGGTACACTAGTTTGGTAGCACTTATTATAAATTAAATATAGGATCTATTTCATTTCCTCCATCCCTCCATTTCTAATATCTAATATATGGTTTACGAAATAGTTTATATCATGGCAAATGTTTTCCGTATCTGATTTTATGGTTTAATTTAGTTAAATATGTGATAATTTCTCTATGTAATCTAATTTCTCTTTTAACTTTTAAATGTTGAGATCTGATGGGAGATATGGTTCTATGGGGAGGAACTGATTTTTGTGAAATGTTGATAGCCATTTTAATTTACAATATTGAAGCCCTTGTTTCTTGATTTTTAAATATGCTTATGGCTTCTAAAGTCATGCTGTTTCAGAAGAAATTTCTGCTTCTGTAGAGTTAGCTACAGTTAGCTTTTATTAAGTCTGGGCATGGACAGCAAGAATGCCATCATATACTTAACGGCTTTGGAAGCAAGTGTTGGAATGTAACTGTATAAACTTTTTCTCTTTCCTTTGCCTGCTCTTTCATTACTTCTTTGGTTTTATCACCAAGGATGGGTGTGAAAACAACTTGTCTGAAATTTTGTTACCCTTAGGGAGTGACTCAAAATTCCCTGGATAGTTTTAGAGCTGATTCTTGATCTTGGAATGATGTAACAGACCTCCTGGTAATCTGGCTGAAGTGAATATGAATTCTAGAAGGGGTCTGGCTAGTCCTGAGTGTAGCGTGTTTTTTTTTTTTTTTCTCCCTTCTCTCTTTTGCTTATGAGAGAATTAAGAAAATTTTAAAAACTTTTTCAAGTAATGGTTACTTTAAATTTAAAAAAAAATATATATATATATAGAGCTAGCTGTATGTTATGGGCTGAATTATGTATCCCTCTCCCTACTGCTTAATTCTAATATTGAAGTTCTAATGCTCAGTACTTCAGAATATGACTATTTGAAAATAGAGTCTTTAAAGAGATAATTAAGATTAAGTGAGATAATTGGGTTGAACCCTAATTTAATGTGACTGATGTCCTTATAGAAGAGATTAGGAAACAGACACAAAAAAACTGTGTGAAGGCACGGTAGGTAGAAGATGGCCATCTATAACCCAAAGAGACGGAGGCCTTAGAAGAAATCAACCCTGCTAATACCTTGATCTTGGACTTCTAACCTGCAGAATTGTGAGAAAATAAGCCACTTGTGTAAGCCATTCAGTCTATGGTATCTTGTTATGGCAACCTGAACAGACTAATGCATCATATGATCCAGCAGCTGTGTTAAGTATTTATATATACAGTTAAAATTATTTTGATTTGTATCTAAAGCCACATATAAGGCAGGAAAGGGGCAATATGAGTTAGAAATAATAACCAAATGCTGGTGTTAATTAAGTAAGAATGGATTGTGAGCTTCAAAATCTATCATTTTCCGTTTTATGTTATTGACATATGTGATTGGAATAGATAAATATCCACCTATGAACTTGTTCTGTTTTCTCTCTGATGTAAGTTTTTATCAGTTTCACTTGGGAATGAAAATATATTAATAGATTATATTAATGGCTCATCAATTTCTATTCATTCTGTTTCTATAACATTGGTTAAAAAACACTCCCCCCCCCCCACATTTGGGAACTTAAATTCACATTTAATACAGGTTTACTTCATTTTATTGTGCTTTGCTTTATTATGCTTCACAGATCTTGCATTTTTTACAAATCAAAGGTAAGACTTTTCATTAGCAAAAAAATTAGGACTTGCTTTCTCATGATACTTGCTTTATGGTGGTGGTCTGGAACCGAACCTGCAGTGTTTCTGAGGTCTGCCTGTATGCGTTTAATACATGTCCAGTCATTCACTTTCATGCTTAAACATTTTTGTTTTAAAATCCATTTTCTGTGAAAACTTTCACATGCAAGATACTTCCCAAAGAGTGAATCCATGGTTTGATTTTCAGATGATTCAATGACATAGATTGATTTTCAGATGATTCTTTGTTTCCTTAACAGTTTATGGTTTCATGCCATTGTATAAATTGTCCTTCTTAGTCTCAGAAGGCCTTTGGTTCCCTCATCTGTAGTCAGTTCCCTTTTTATGGCCTTTGGCACTCACAGCTTGTTTTTAAACATCCCTTTATAAGTTTGTCCTATGGGCCAGGGTGTTTGAGAGTAAAATCAGGGACTCTGCATTTTTTTGTGGGGGAGGAGGAAGAATCTGCATTTTAAACTAGCTCCCTGGTGATTCTAGGTTGGAACATCTTGGCTATGGAGCATGGGGAGCAACTTACTTATCTTTCCTAGTGTCCTAGCCCATAGTAAGTTAGAAAAAAAACATACTGAATAAATTAGGGAAATCAAATGAGATTTTAAAAAGAGATCCACCATTTGCAACAGCAGGGATGAATCTTGAGATAATCATGTTAAGCTAAATAAGGCAGACAGAAAAAGTTGAAAACCACATGATGTCATTTATATGTGGGATATAAACCTAAAAGCAGTAAACATGACAGACTCATGGACACGCACAATAGACTAGTGATTACGGAAGAGTAGGGGAGTTGGGGAGGGAGAGGCAGATGTGGTAAAAGGGGCCAGGTATGTGGTGACAAAGAAATCTAACTATGAGTGCACACATTGCACACAATGCAATGTGTATATGATTTACTGTTGAATTGTACACTTAAAACTGAATAGATTTCATTAACCAGTGTCACCATAATAAATTTAAAAAAAAAAATAAAAGATCCAGAAAGTTCAGAAATGCCACTACATATACTAAAATGCCAAAATTATTTGAATATAATATGGATTTGAAAACTAAAGTTTAAAAATACCCTCTGAAACTCAAGCCTTCAAAATATTGATAATATCTGTTAACCCGGTGTAAATATATTTTGTGATTAAATATCCCTTATGTTCTTTGTAAAAACATCAGGATGTGAAAAATTGTAGAGACTTTCTCTACTTAGCATGTGAAAGAGGACTTGCAATTCCTAACAAGGAACAACTGCCATTTTCATCTGATTTTTGGATGTTTAAAAGCTTGGAGAGAGTTGTTGCCCGTTGAAATGGATGTAACTGTAGCTGTGGAAGCTTATTAAATTAGAGTGCTTGGTGAAAGGGAAAGGTAGAAAAAGATTTTACAGCTTCTAACAACTGGCATAGATAACTGTGTAAATAAGCCAGGTCTGAGTGTCTGTCTTGTCCTGGCAGGTAACTTTGCAGTGCTGCCTAGAAATCACCAGTTAACACCATGGTCTAGAATATTAGTGCCATCATAGAAAAAACTCCAGAGAGTTCACGAAGCTTGTGAACACTCAATCCTTAACTTCTCTTTTAAAAAATGATTTCCCAGAATATTCTAAAATCACATTATGGATTTTTTCTTTTATTGGTTAAAATAAGGATTTTCTTCTTTGTGTCTTATAATTTAGGCATTATTGTATGTTTGCAAAGTGGAAAGAGTGGGGCTTCTTTGTCCTGGAGTTAGAGTCCTGTATTTGGATTCTGGCTTTGTAGTGAAAAAGTTTTCCTAATTTCCAAGAGACTCTGCTTTCTTACTTGTAAAATGAGACTAGAGAGAGTAGCTTCCCTCACTTCACTCAGAATAGTGATAACAGAACTGAATAAAAAAAGACATTATGTATGAGAATGTGTTTTAAATGATAAAATGCTATAAATAAAAAAAAATTATTACTATCTACCATTACCAAGAGAATTAAGTTTTGAGTAAATATCTTATTCACAGTTGATTAGAGCTTAACATTTTAACTATGAAAGAAAATCATTTTTGTCTGTTTTGTGTCTTACTGGTTTAAATTTTTTTTTACAGATATAAATTTATTGGGAAATCATTTCTCTACTTATCTGTTAGAAATATGCAATAATTAAAATACCAACTCTTTTAAAAAAATCTAAGAGAAATTAACATTATTTTAAACTGCAGAATCATGCCTTTTATTTTGTACTTGATGTTTTAACAAATAATTGGCTGGCTACTACCTAAAGGTTTGAAGGAAATTAATTCATCAGATTTACTTCTCAGAGAAGTATCCTGCTTTTAAAAACATATTGGAGGTTTTATTTCAAAGTTCTTTTAAAAATAAAAATAAAGGATGTAGTGGGCAGATAAGAAAAAAGTATTATACTAGGAATAGTTCTTTCTGATTCTCTTTTATTTTTGCTTTTTCTTTTTTCCTATTCTTCACTGCCAGCCCCTCAGAGAAATGGGCAGCTTTTTCCACCCTTGTCCTTACTAGCAAGTCATACTGCTTCACCATCTTTTTCCCCCTTCCTTCCTCTCCTTCTTTGGAAAGAAATAAGTAAAAAATCTCTTTGAAGCTTATTAGGAGTTTTAAATTTGAGTTTGATTTGTGACCTGTCATAGTTTGAATAATTTGCTTCCATGGCATTTTGCTTATCTCAGCTTCCCAGCTGCGTGCCCAACTTCTGCCTCTTCTCTTTCTTGGCAGGTAAGTTTAGCTCATTTTTAAGGAGGAGAACCAACCTTCCTCTCTCCCTCATCCCTAATGATTTTCCCGGGGGAGTGGGGTTAAACATCTCAATCTCAATTCATTCTCATATTCATATTCTCTCTCTCTCTCTCTCTCTCTCTCTCTCTCTCTCTCTCTCTCTCTCTCTCTCTCTTTCTCTCTCTTTCTCTCTCTTTCTCTCTCTTTCTCTCTCTTTCTCTCTCTTTCTCTCTCTTTCTCTCTGTCTCTTTTCTATCACTGAGTGGTCTTGACCTCCTGATCATGGCAGTACCCATCCATATTGTATTTATTTTTCTTAAAAGACTGATTTAAAAGTCAGCAGCCAGTGAGGAAAAGATAATGGATGCAGGTTATTTAATCAATCAGTCCAGTAGGAGTGAGGCTATTGATGATTCTCAGTCAGAGTCCCTCCCTTCTCCAATTGTATAACTATTCATTTAATGTTTCTCAGTCTTGAGTGCTTTAGAAAAGTCTAATATATTACTACTGGAAAGGGCCCAATCTTCTGTATAGCTAATAGGCAGCTCAGGTGATCCCACTCTAAGGTGACCATCAGATCACACTCTGGTTAAACATACTTTTAGAATCGTGGGAAGACTATTTTGCAGACACCCCAGCAAAGAAAATATACAGATAGCAAATAAGGTCAACATCACATATCATTAGAGTTGCAAATTAAAATATGAAATACCTCTTACACATCTATTAGAACAGTTAAGATCTAAAAACACTGCTAACACTACCAAATATTACTGGTAAGTGTATGAAGCAGCAGGAACTGTCATTCATTGTTGCAAAGTGATACAGCCACTTTGGGAGACAGTTTGACAATTTCTTGCAAAGCTTAACATACTCTTACCATATATTATGGACCAAATGTTTATATTCTCAAATTCATGTTAAAACTCCAATCCCCATTATCACTGTATTTGGAGATAGAGACTTTATGCAAGTAATTAAGGTTAAATGAGTTCATAAGGGCGGGGCCCTGATCTGATAGTATTAGTGTCCTTATAAGAAGAGACTAGCAGAAGAGAGATTCTCTCTTCTTTTTTACCCCACCCCACCCCTAGCCATGTGAAAACCTAGTGAGTAGGTCACCATCTGCACAGCGGGAAGGGAACTCTCTTTATAAACCAAATCAGCTGGCACATTGATCTTACATTTCTCAGCCTCCAAACCTATAAAATTATGTTGTTTAAGCCACCCAGCCTATAATATTTTGTTACGGAAGTCAAAGGATACTAATACGCACTCCGTGTGATCCAGTAGTTTTGCTCCTAAATATTTACTCAAATGAATTGAAAACTTAAGTTTATACAGAAACCTATGCATGAATATTTGTATCAGCTTTATTAATAATTGCTAAAAATTAGAAGCAACTAAGATATCCTTCAGTAAGTGAATGGCTAAAACAAACTGGTACAATGGAATGCAATGGAAAATTATTCAGCAATAAAAGGAAATAAGCTAGCAAACCACAAAAAGATAGGAAAAAAGATATGGAAGAACCTTTAAATGCAGATTGCTAAGTGAAAGAAACCAGTCTGAAAAGCATATATATTGTATAATTCCAACTATATGACATTCTGGAAAAGGCAAACTATGAGATAAACGATCGTGGTTGCCAGGGCTTTGTGGGCAGAGAAGAGGGAAGGATGAATAGGTGGAGCATGGGATTTTTAGGGCAACGAAACTATGTGATACTGTAATGGTGGACAGAGTACATTATGCCTTTGTCAAAACTCATAAGATTATACAACACAAAGAGTGAAACCTAAACTATGGATTTTAGTTAATGTGTCAATATTGGTGCATGAGTTGTAGCAATTTACAATGTCAATGTAAGATGTTAAAAATAGGGAAACAGAGCAGGCTGGGGTGTGATGAGGGAGTGAGGGAATATATGGGAACTCAGTACTTTTTTTTTTTTTTTGGTAAACCTAAAGCTGCTCTAAAGATAGTTTATTAATTTTAAAAATGGTATTTATATTCACCCTTGTTTCATAGGGAAAACTGAAATTAATATTTTCAGTGGAAAGAGGTACTCTCCTTAAGTACTGATAAAGAACTTCAAACACCTGTTGCTGTTGACCATTCAAAGAAATAGCCCAAGGTGGTATGAGTATTTCTAATTACTAAATCAAAGTGTTTGAAGAAATGGTGAATGTGAAATGTTTTCCTGGTACCTGATAGCATTGCATAGTGTTTCCTGGTCATTGAATGTGTGGGAAATTAGTTTCAGGTGCTTCATCACCTGAGGCTGGAATCCTTCAGTATCTTTCATTGACTCCAGGGTCCTAACAGCTTGAGTATTTTAATCACTGTCCATGTTCCTGATCCCTGTATTGAGATCCGCCTGTTAAACAGCAGCCAACTACCCTAAGAGTTAAAGGTGAACTGCATAGCCTCTTTTAAGAAAATGGAACAAAATAAAAAAACAAGTGAATTTCTAGTGCGAGTTAGAGTAGGCTGCCCTTTTAATCATTAAAGTGACCCCTTAGAACTCTTTATTTAATGAAAAGATAAAATGTTTTGTAATTAGCAGATCAAAGCACTACTGTGGCTTCTGTTTACATTGTCAGTATGTAAATGGAACTTCTAAAAGGAGTGAAAAGAAATGGTTTAACACCTCTTTAATTTTGTTTTTGTAATTCATTTGCTTAGTGTCTCTCCCCACTCCCATTTCACATTGATAATGCTAAAGTAAACATTAACTTACCCCTCTCACTTCAGTATCAAAGAACTTGAAAATCAGCAGAGTCCAAAATGTTGAGGTTTACTATATTGAAGTCAGAGATTGAGTTCATCTGTCCTCTAAAACGAAACATGATCTTGAACAGTTAGTTCATCAACCCGAATTCATAAATGAATCCATTGATAGCTTGAATTTAAGAAGCACCAAAAGAAATAGAAGTTTCCATGGTGATCTTGAATTGGAATTCAACAGTATCTTCTGTATAAATTAACAAATGCGTAGTAGCTTAGCTTGCATTTCTTGTTTGGAATATAATGTATGTTTAAAACCAAAATCTATCTACAGAGCTTTTCTGTTTAGGTGGTTAGGCAGGTTTGCGTTGGGTAAATCGTTCCATTCCCATCCCTCAGACTGAAGGGTGGGGTACTGTCTCTCTTTATCTCATGCTCTGATATGATTAGAATGCTGTGGCTAATAACAGTCACAATTTTAAGTAAAGGTGAACATTGATTGCTTTATTTCAAGGCTCTACCTGGGCGTGTTTGGGGAGGGGGTGCATAATGGAAAAATTGTAAGCCATGTATTTTTGAAAACTACATTATATTTTAAGTTATCCATTCCTGATTGCTTTTTGGTTAGCAGCCTTCTAAAAGTATTCTCTATGACTAGCCACTATATACAGGTGGTGCATTCTGGATAAAACTGCTTGAAGCAAATGGGTTAAAAAGATGGCCAAGAGAGCCTAAGGTCTTGTTTTATTCTCAGCTCTCTAGTGGCGGATCCTGATTTGAATTTATTCAGGCTTAAAAAAAAAAAAAATGGGGCCATGTCTATGGAAGGGTATTTATCAAGAAATTTGTCCTAAGTTCCAAATTGAGCTTAAAGAAAAAAAGTCATGTTACCTAAAGGCAAGGTGTTAGATGTAATTCTCATCACTGTAGTTACAGCAGTGGATCTGCTTTAGTTAATTTCCATAAATGGAGAGAAGGGATTTGACCTTTTTGTTTGTTTTAAAGTTATTAAATGCTCACAGGGAAGAAAGAACAAGGATGTAAGTGGGTAGCATTTGTCTTGATGACCATTAGCAGGGCTGGAGTTGTGGGCACGTTAATGACTAAGCTGGGTAGATTTTTTATACTGTGAGGTGATAGTAGCTAAGCCAGAGCTCTTGGGTCTTGCCAAGGTGACAACAAGCAAGGCTTTCTTTATTTGGGCCTCATTAGTATAACAGGGATAGGACCATGTTGCTCCCTGTTTACCTCACACAAGTCTGGTGAGATTTAATTAGTTTTACTTACAAAAAGCTACCTGGGGCCCACATGTAAGGGCTGAATTCACCCAGTACCTGCCCCTCCTTTGAAAAAAAACAAACAACTGGCTTTTCCTTTTCCCTCCCTAGGCTTTCCACACTGACCTCTCTGGGTCACTGAGCTGGAGGGCTGCCCCACTTCATTCTGTACTGTGTCCTGTCTAGTCTCTCATACGTGTCTGCAACTTGATTTTGGACTTAGTAGTGAGTGAAAAGAGTATGGTTAGAAGAAAGAGCTGTTTTGCTCTAACCACAAGACTAAATTTCCTCATACCTTTCATACCTGCCTATTTCATAGAAAATTAACTTTGTGTACCCCTGTAATGGCTCTCATCAACTTCCTGCTAAATTTCTTTCTTTTACAAAAATATGTATTTTTATTTGTTCATTCGTAGGCCAGGATTATGGTGAGTAAATTGTTTGTGTACTGAGAAGTCTTGTTTGGAGAGATGTTTTCTAAGTGTCCTCATGACTCTTTATAGAAGCATTATTCCCGTTGTTTCTCTATGATGGCAACCTGATTTGTCCATATTCTTAATCCTGCTTTCAAAAACCATTAAAGGTTTTACATCCCTTAAGGTAGCATTGTCCAACAGAAATATAAGGCAAACCTGGTTGTCATTTTAAATTTTCTAGTAGCTAAATTTTAAAAAGTAAATAAACAGGTAAAGTTAATTGTAACAATAAATATAATTTGTTTAACCTAATACATCTAAAATATTATTCAATATGTAATCAGTATAAAGTTACTGAGGTATTTTACATTTTTTTTGGACTTTCTCAAAATCTGGTACATATTTAGATTTCCTAAAATATACTTTTAAAAATAAGATTTATATATTCAGATGTTCCAAGTATATTTGTTTGCTAGTTATCGATTGGTTATATTTTAAAAATTTAAATTAACATTAAAAAATGCAGTTCCTCAGTTGCTCTGGCCATTTTTTCAAGTGCTCAATGCCAGCCATATGTGGCTGTTGGCCACTCTATTGGACAGCATAGTGTCCCTTATCTGTCATTCTTTCTTTGATTGGTTTCTCATTTTCATGTAATGAAACTGAGGTAAGATTATTAATCAATCACTCTTTTTCATTATGCTTTTGTAGTATTTAGAGCACATCTTAATTCAGAGTGATTAAAATTTTGAATATATCTTTTGTATCAGCTATGACCAGGGAAGAAATAATTTACCTAGATTTATTTTTTATTTATTCAGCAGTTCATAAATTCCTATTTAGTAAAGGTCAGTGGAAGAGTTTAGAATGGAACCCAGATCTTCCAAATTGTTGTTTGTCTCCTGTTATGCCAGATACTAATAATTCCTCTTGCTATGGAGTATTTCCTTTTACTAGTGACAAGAACTTAAAAGGAATCCTTTTCTGTTTAGTGGGATGTAGGTCTGGATTCAGTTGTTAAAAACAGATCACTCTACCCAGTTTCTGCAGAGAAGGATTTGATATAGGAAAGTAGGTCCTTTATATATCTTGGAGGAGCTGAAAGAGCAGGCTCTGGGTTGAATTTCTATCAATGGCTCTTAGAATAACACTGTCGAACTGTCTAGCTGAAGCCAAAGAAATGGCTACCTGTGCTGTAATAAAGAAGCTAAGCAGTCACCGTCAAACTGCTTCCCATTATTAAACGGCAGCCGGGTTCTGGATGCCATAGCCTAGCTGGCAAAATGGTGTGGGTGTTGGGCGTTGCCTCTTTACCTTTGAGTCTGGTGACCAAACACCAGGACTTCAGCCTTTCAGATCTGTTATGACTGTGTCTGGCAGCTCTGGCAGCATCGTCTCCTGCTCTCTACGTCATGTAATAAGAGGGCTAGAATATATTCGAAAGAACAAGTCTATAGTAGTTGCCCAAGTGGTTAGCCTTTTGATGTGGAAGTTAGAGATGGGCCAAGGTGAATTTCAGCTGAACCTGGACCTCTTTGTATCTCTGAGATAATTTTACAGAGATGTTGAGAAGGTGCATGAGCTGAGAGAACAGGTCCTATGAAAGTTGGACCTGTTTTTTTCTCTTGAGTGTGGTTCTCTAGGTCAGTATCTGGAAAGATAAGAACAAATGCTATAATGCTCTTGGATCAAACTAGATTATTTCGTGTTTTGACAGATCTGAGAAGTTAGCACTACATGAATATATCAGTGTTTTTTAAACATTTATTTAGTGTTCTAGCCTACTTTATTATATTTTTGTATGTCTGGTCATTCAGGGCCTTTCAAATATGTGAGAGGGGAGATTACCTTGAAATTTTTGCCCTACTGTTATTCTAACTGGGATTAGTTATTAAATATATCAAATATGGGGATGAATCACTACAAAGAGCAGTATGTAATTTTGAAAGAGACAAGTAGAAAGAGTTATGTCTCTTGGGACTGTCGTGTGTCAAAATAATAGACATTGGGCAGTGTTACAGAATTAATTCTGGTTGAAAATACCTTATTTTATATGGTAGTGACTTTTCACAGAACTATTGTTCTTCAAAATGTATATATATCAAATAATTTGAAATTCAGACACTATAATTAGGTTCAGTTGAAGACAATTCACTATTGTTTTATTGCATCTCTAAATGATTAGTGTATCTTATTATGATTAGTGTAAAGCAGTGGGTCTCTAAATGTGGTCTCTAGCACTAGCATCATCATTTGGGAACCTGTTAGAAATGCATATTCATGAGTCCACTTCAAATCTATTGGATCAGAGGGGTTCTCTGATTTAATAGCTCCGCACAATCTGCATTTTAACAAAACCCCTAGGTGATTTTGATTTTTCAAGTTGAAGAACACTGACATGAAATGATTCAATATTCTTTTTTAAAGGGATTGTCAATTACCAGTTCTTCCTATCCCAGTCTGTTCTTTAAAAAAAAAAAAAAAAGGCAACAAAATTTTGTCTTTGGGCAAGTAATTTAACCTCTGTGTTTTTTAGTTTTTCACCTGTAGAATGGGAAAATTTATAGTTTTGGAGAGGAAAAAATGAGAGAGATGATTAGTGTCGTGTGCATATAACAGTTCAATAATTACTATTTATTATTATTGTTATTGTGTCCCACTTTTTCAGAAACACTTTTAGGCATAGCGACTTGATTTCGTTTTACCAAGTGGACACTTAAGGTGACTATACACCTAACCTGTTTGGTTTAGTCCTCTTAAATTCTGTTGGTGTCTATAGTTTTTATTTCAGATAGCATTTTGCTTATTACAGCTTTACTTTTATCCACTTTAAAAAATCGTCTTTATTTAAATTTCCTTTAACTCCTTTTCTAGATCTTTTCCCATTTCCATTTTGGTGGGGTTATTTGTATCGTGTGTGTGTGTGTGTGTTTTAAATCCTTGTTATGTTGTGATAGTTTTACTTTGACCTAGTTTTCAAACTTGGTGGATGATGTGAAAAGATAAACAGGAGAACAAACCAAATGGTTTCCTTAAGTTGGTTTAGGCAGTAGCCTGAACATACTTCTTTCTGTATGCAAATGTATGATTTTTAAAAGAGAAACACTATATCTATGGATGGAGAATACTCTTTGAGCAAGAAGACGTTTTCATATTTTCATTTTCCTTCATATAATAAAAGGGTAGGTCAGAATTTTCTGTTATTGTTCCTGACACTAACAGGTGAAATGAGAAATCCAGAAGTTATAAACTCATCTGTGTTCATAAGCTTAAATAAAATATTTATTTTTTTACACAGTTAAATAGCACTATACGAGATACACATCTGTTTGCTAAGGGACAATGTGTATCTGTGTATGAGAGGTGGTTCTTGTTTTGTTCTGTTGTTGTGACCGAGTGAGTGGGGATGTTTCTATAGTACATAGACATGTTTTCTATTTTCAGTGAGTAGTTTTACGCATAGCTTCTCTGTATGACACAGTCTAGCAACTGTGTAGTTCGTTTACAAAGTCTGTTATGACTCATCTTCAGGCCGTGGCTTTTTCAAGTTACACTTAAAGGTCAGGGTCTCTTTAGTCTTCAACTCTACTTTTTCTAAGTGGGAAATAAGAGTCAAAAGAAGTGAAAAATATGGAATTTGTTGGGTAAGGATCCAGACCAATGTTTGTAGTTGTTGTTGGTGTTTGAAGGGGTTGCTTTTTCAAGAAAAATCAGGATTGCTGGGAATTCCCAGAATTGCTAACTAATTTGAGACTTTTTTTTTCACACGAGAACAAATTCAGTTTTATTTATTTACTTTTCAGTAAGTTTAAATTCTCAAGGGGTACAGCATTACAAAGCTTCTGTGGCCAACGGTTTTAGCAAGAATATTGCTTTGGAATTTAGCACAAACCGTGCCACTGGTTGCAGATGACTCTTGTTCATTTTGTCACCAGGAGTCACTGTGTTGTTCTTGCTTTGCACATATAGCACATCCCTTGCCTAGATAGAATTCAGTTTCACCTGGAGCATAAGCACCTTCAGTTTTAAGAAGAGCTATATGCTCCCTCTGGAGACTCAACTTATAGCCAGCAAAAATGGCTTTGCACCACTGCTTTCCAGACGTATTTGTCATTTTAGAAGTATTCTTCCCAGCAGGTCTCCACTGGCTCCAAGATGGCGGAAGGAAGAGACTTAATTTTAACACTGATGTTCATTAGAGTGGGCTTTTGGATTTCAATATTTCTTTAAATGTTTGGTTTCTGTATCACACTGACAAAAATAATCTAAAATAAAAAATTGTTAAGGGTTCAGAATCCCCCTTTCTCCTCACGTTGTAAATATACATACTTTTTAATCTGCTTTGTTGTCATAGACATTCCAAAAATCTTATTTAAATAAAGTAATTTGAAGTAATTCACTTGAAAAATTGTTAAAACCATGATAGATATAGGAGAAATAATTTTCTGTTTCTTTGAAAATGTCGCATTTAGCTTTATTAGTTTTCCTTATATTTATATTGAGCATTAGTGAATGACAAAATGCAAAACTGAAAAAACAAGACATTGAGTCCTAGGTTGCTTTTTGTTACTACCAAGCTGGTAGGGCTGATGGAGCAAAATTAAGATCCTATGACTTGATTCTTTGGAATTCTGACTGTTGTCACTGTATAAACAAATAAAACAATCTCTGGCCGCTCACACAGTTTTTGTCCCTTGGACAGATACAATGTCTTGGCATTTTTCATATTCTATTATCAAAGCCAAAGTCTAGAATTTTAAGTGGGAAGCTGGCTCTGAAATAATCAAATGCCAAACAAAGCCCATCTGAAAGTCCAATAAAGTAAAATTATAGTATTGCAAAATAATAGAGTTACTGAACTAAATCCCCACAATTTGAGGATCTTTACTATAAAGATGTTATTGTGCTGTGAGAAGGGAGGGGAGGTAGTTTGGGCCAGCTGAGGGCATTACTTTGATGCATAAATGGGGAGCTGAGGGTTTATTTTCCCTTTGGGGTTACCGAAGGAGGAAGAATGCTTGCTGGTACAGACCAGAGTATTATGTGGAGATGAAGCCTTTACTGAGCTTCTCGTTGAGAGCCGAGCACCGAGTTAGGTGCTTTACATATAAATAGGTATTGTTAGCTCCACTAATAGGGACCCAAAGTGAGATTGCAAGTGGCTGAATGATGACATGCCTAAGGTCATGGAACTTGTTAAGTGGAAAAGCTGGGATTTGAAATAGTCTCTTCACTCCAATCTTTTTCTGAAACTGGGTGTTCTGAATACTGAGGACACCACCGAGTTTTCCATAATGCTTGTTCATTGAAGTTTTATCATAGGTTTTAATCATCGGCTTTATATTTTTCATGACATCCAAGCAGTTTTAAATACATTATAGAGAATCCCTTGTCTAATCTTCCTTACACCTCTCAGACTTTGGAAAGTCTTGGAATATCTTGGTTACTATTTAGAGTGGATGTTAATAATTTGGGAATGTAGATGCTTGCTATTCAGAGTGGATTTATGATTGTTTTATAGAGAGAGTGAGCCTATTTTTCAAGGAGTTACATTGTATTGTGGTGTGTGCAGTATCTCCTGGATACTTTTTAAAAACAGTTTTTGCTTATTAGCAGGTACCTTGAGGAAGTTACTGGGCTTCTCTAAGTTTCATTTTTTGTGAAATGGGAATGACAATAGTTCCTTTAGGAGGTGGTGAATAGCACAGTGCTGGGCACTTAAGTGCTCCACAGATGCTAGCTGCTAGGGTGAATCTTATGTTCATGGACTTTTTAATTCTTCTCGATGTACCCCTTTTACAATTATTTCTACCCCCCTTGAACTTAAGGGTGGACAGGAGTTGTAAATGTTACTGTTACATAGAGTCAGGCTGGAATCCTAGGCTCTGGGTAGTTTTACTTCAGATTTTTTTTTTTTAAATTATACTGTATGTATGTATGTATTAATTTAAATTTATTTATTTTTATGGTGACATTGGTTAATGAAATCCAATAAGTTTTATCTGTACATTTTAACAATAAGGCATATATATATTTACACAGTGTGTTCACCTCCCATAATTAGGAACTTTTTTAAAGTAGGTTAATTTTTTTGATTCTTCTTAGGCATTTCCTCTCTTGTCTTTTACTGAGACATCCTGAAGACAAAGATGTGATTCTTACATTCTTATCCCTACTCCAACCCTACTCTTTGTAAACATTCTGAATCTCAATATCTTCATTTCTGAAATGGGGTTAATACTCATACTTCCTCTCAGGGTTATTATGAGGATTAGGCGAGAATACAGCCAAGCTATTTGTACTTAGCAAGGGATCAATTAATGTTAACTAAAAGGGAAAACAAATCTTCTTAAACAGATGATATTGCCCTTCAGGAAAAGGAATTATTCGCTTTACTTTCTATTGGGATATTTTTGTCAGATTCTTTTTATCCTGTACTTGTTACATCCTCATGTGAAAATTTGTTATGTGGATTTTGGGGTGTGTGTGCCTCAGGACACAGTAGATTTCACTTAAATTTGGATCTTGCCACAGCTTGGTTTACTGAGACAGGAATGGATGACTTCCAGAGACATCCAGATAAGAGCATCATTTCTCATCAGAAACGTTTTAGCAGTAAATATTTTCTGAACACAAGAGTGATATTTTTTATTGACAGACTCACAGAAGAAAATAAAATTATCTAGAATCTCTCCTACAAGGGTTTGCTGGTATTAGTATTTTACTGTATATACTTTCATGCCTCTCGTTCCACTTTTTATTAGGGTAATTTACAAGTATTCAGAAAAGTAGAGAGAATAATACAATAAACACTTAAGTATACAATACTCAGTAATTATTAACTCACAGATAATCTCGTGTCATCAGTATCATCACCCATGTCTCCTCCTCTACCAACTGAATTTATTTTGAAGTCAGTCTTAGACATCTTACCATTTAAACCATAATCATCTCAGTGGCATATGCTTTTAAAATGTTGTCTGTCAGTTTCTACCCTCCCCCCACATGTACCTCTTTTACTTTAGGGTGTATTCAAGTATTTATTTCTGGTTACTGTATTTCTATTTACTGTATTGGTTTTTTCATTAATTCAGAATCTTTGAATTGTCATTTGGGTAGGGGATTGAGGTAGGGGTCTTTGGTATGTAGGGTTGAGAGATATGCGAAAATGGGAACAGATCTTAAAACGTGAGCCTTTTCTTTTTTTTTTTTTTTCTATTCTCTCTCTCTGTGTCTCCTTTCTTCTCTTTTAACCTAAACAGAATGGAGGGCCCCATAGCTTCAGAGCTAGAAGCCATGTGTAAGTCTCTGTAGCCATTCTCTACTAAACTGAAGATGTGCTTGGTTAATGTATAAACCCATTTGTTCATTTCAAAATATATGTTACTATTGGACATGCACCCAATGTCTTGGGCTCAATCTGTAAATCTGTGTTATGATGATAATGTCGTCGGGGCTATTTTATTGATCAAGTTATGGAATGTTTATTGTGTCAAATTAATTCTTGAAGGTATGCTTTCTGGAACCCTCACAGGAAAAAGGTGAACTGGTAAAGGTGAGCTGGTAAAGATAAACTGATTTAATTCTAATTTCAATGCTCATATCTGAAGATTTGCTAAAACAGAGTTTGAGAAAAAACAGTTTCCTATGCCATTTTATGTTTAGGCTCATTGTTTGCAGTGGCTGTCATTTGGTGATTTAATTTGAGATTGCAACTGGTAAGGCTAATAACATTTTTAAAAAATTAAGGAAAGTTAAAGGGTTTGTACTATATTTTAAAAATCATATATTTGTTAAAATTTTTACTGAGTGTAGTACTACTTTCCAGCTCTTTTGCTTATGAGAGCCATAAGTTTAGATGCTTAGAGAAAAGAGAGCCACCCCAGTTCAGCTTTCCACCTTCTATTTTAACTTCTAAATAGCGTTTTTTTTTTTTTGGTTTTGTTTGTTTGTTTGTTTGTTTTTGTCTTTGAAGGATAAAATTGTCTCTTGTTCTTTTGGAAGCATCCTGAAATTACTGCCTTTTTTTTTTTCTTTTTTCTAAGAAGAGTTCACACATTTTCAAACTGTTCAGACAGTTTATAACCCATGCCTATCCTATTCCTAGGAGAGGCTGATGCCTTGAACGCACTATAGGCAATGACTAGGTGATACCTTTAAGATAGTAAGACTGCCCTTGAGATAAGGGGCAGAGCAGCCTCTCAAAATCTTGAATAGATCTCTCTCTTAGGTAAATTGCTTTGGATATTTTTCACAAAACAGAAATGTGCTGATGTTCCTGTGTATTTTTGTGTTATGTTGGCTTCTTCTCTTCCACATCTCACATGGACATGGACATAGGCACATGTAAGGGTGCTGACAAGAGGAAACACCCTGTGTTTCCTCTTGCCTCTATAGCCCAATGAAGACACTGTTGTTTTAACTTTGATCATTGATTGATTAAATATTTAGTCAGTATATAATGAGTACCTATTTGTACCAGCAGTGTACCAGGCATTAGATATAGAAGTCAATAAGGCAGTTCTTGCTCTGATGGAATGCATAGTCTGTTAGATATAATAGTTCTGTAAACCGATAAGCATATACATGTTTAAGCATAGAAACTGGGCTGTAAGGATACATACAAAATGGATAATAAGGGTTGGAGGGAGAAGAGAGAAGATCTTGTTTTTATTGTATATGTCTAGGTAATGTTTGAACTTGTTATAAGCGTGTATTGCTCATGCAATTAAAGTGAAAATACATTATGATAGGTACAAGAAGCACATAAGAATACAGTGAGAAAGTTATTAGTTCCTTGAGGAACAAAAGCCAAGGAGCACTTTCGGAAAGATTTTTTTCCCCCTGGGTAGGTGGGGGAAAGCTGGGAGTTGGGAAGGGGGAAAGCTTTTCATGTAAAATGTGCCCAAGACTGACAAAGTAGCTTGTTTTTTTCAGAATTTCAGTAGTGACCAGCTTATACCTGTTCTCCAGGTACCACAGCTTTTCTTTCCTAGGGAATTGAGAGGTTACCTGTAATTGTATTTTCTTTTGGGAATATATTTGTCTAAATATATTTCATAGTTACAAAAAGGTACCATACTTTCTGATTAGGTTTATAGTGAACCTGGGTAAGTTTTTTAAATTCATGATTATAGATAAATTGTAGAAATGGACTACGATGAACTTTGTATCAATAGGAATATTAAGTTGAAATCTAGCAGTATAAGATTGTGAGAGTGGGAGTTGTATATATGGTATTTATAAAAAATATGAACAATTAGGTTCTTGGGTCATTGGGGCACTCTGGGAGCTTTCCTTTTTGGTCAGTGAATTAAGTTCATTGTACCTGTGCCTCACCAAGTGCACAGTTGCACTGTGTGTGTCTGTATTTTTCCTCATCTCTCTGAGCTCCTGAGCCCAAACAACTTATTCTAAGTGTAGCTGATAGTTCAGTGAAACCTAAGTTTGATCATTCTACAATTTTTTAAGCAACATAATGAAGGTAATCTTCTCACTTGGAGGGAAATGCTCAAGGCATTATCTTTTCTCCAATTGATGGGAGAAAACTAAACAAGAAAAAACACATGATCAGGTAGTAAACAAGAGATTTTACCAAATTTATGAGGGATAAAGCATTTAATTCTTTTATTCTCTGTACATGTCAATACTGTAGTGATATTATTCTGGAAGTTTCCCAAGTGTTTTTATTTTTTGACATTTCATAGATTAATGTTAGGCATATAAGCTGAATTTAGTGTAGAAAGCCCTCATATTAAGTCCTACACATACTGTGTGGTATTTCTTCCCCTTCCTGCAAAACATTTGCCTTTTGGAAGAATGGATGGCTCAAGGGATTAGTGATGGGAAGTGAAGGCTTTCACATTGGTTCAGATTTGACCTTGGTCAGTGATGCTTGAAAATCAGCACTATTTAATAGGCATTAAGAGAGCCCACTTTTTGATCCACTTCCAGTGGATAAATATCCATAGTTCTTTAATGCCATAGTTGCGGAACTAATTGGCAGAATTAAATGATTTAAGAACTTTACTCCCCCTTTACCCTCAGAAAATAGTTGGTTGTTGTTTAAATCAGAATCTTGGAGACTGCATGAATCATTTCTGAGGACTGGAGACTGTAGCTAGTTTTGCAGCTCTTACTGTAGTGGGGAACTTGTGTACTTTGCGTTGCTCTTAGTAGGAGGAATCGGGGGGAAGGACTGTTTTTCCTTTCAATTTGAAATTCTCCCAAATTCAGGCCCACTCATCCAACCCTAGATGCATAAAAAATACTGGAGTCATTCATTGCCCAAGATTCATTTCTTTTTTTTCCATGATCAAATAAAGGGGATATAAGTGTAATCTATTTTCTGTCTCCTTGATTTCCTTCCATAAAAGAATTTCAGCTCATAAGGCTTTTTCTGACACTCTACTTCTAATTGACATTATTGACTTTTGCAGTGCGGCTCCAGTGAAATTAGTAGTGTTTTATGTTTTTAGCTCGGTAACTGCCAGTCACTCTGTATTTATAGAGCTCCCAGGGAAGGGTGAGTGCTCAGTGATGATGTATTACCTGCTAATTTGTTTGCTGAAAGATAGGCCCATATATTTGGAATGATGACAGATCAGAATATTTAGCTAAGTATATCAGTCAGTGTCTCATTTTTCAAAACATGAAAACTCCAACATGCTACTGTAAAAATGTTGTGCTATAGATGGATTTTTCTTGCTAAATGAATTTCTGTCCTGGCTAGAGTCTGTCCGTCCTTCTTCCCTCCCTCCCTCCCTTCCTGTCATCTTTTGTTATATCCTAACTTGGGTAATGAGAATTTCTGGCTGATACTTTTTCTTCCTTTGTAGGCTCAGTTTGTCATTTGTGCAGCTCACATTCCTTTTTTTGGTTGCAGCATTGGACACTGACATCTTTACCACATAAAGAAGGTCAAGTACAGAAATCCATAGGTCTGACTTCCCTTTGTTCCTCCTGACTGTAACTAAGAGGTGTGTAGACAAGGCCTTCACTAAAAGGGAAAAGAAACAAAACAAAACAATGAGCTTTCTAATCCAGCTGAGAAGCTTTAGGTTGTTGGAGAGGTTAAAAGTGCTATTGGAAGGCCGAAAAGCAGGGCTTCCCCTTGAGCAGGTAGAGCTGTTGCATGTTCCAGACATCTCTGTGGACATTTATTGGGCTGTTTCTGCTGCACACAGAAAGAATACAGAAATGTATTTAGAATGTCTTATCTGAACAAACTGTCAACCAAAAGAAAAGAAAAGGAAAAGGCTCTCTTCAACTATTTTAGCTGCCAAATCTGAAATGCCAATACCACCTCAGTAGGAACCTGGCTTGGGGACAGCAAGATTAGATAGTGAATGAATCAAAGGCATTCTCCATTGTAGTTCATATCTATATAGAAAGTGATGTGTAAAAAAAAATATAAGGATGTTTAGAAATAAGCAGATTGGATTCTTGGTAAGCCCATTAATTCTGTTACTTGGTGACATGTTACTGATTACATGTTACTTGTAATCTATATGTTTTAAAGGTTATTTAACTTTGGAGGTGATCATAGCTGAAGAGATAAAGATTCTCCCTTGAATCTTGACTAGTTTGCTTGTTGGAGACTCTCCCCAGCTCTCTGGACAGCTCTGCCAGACTGCTACGCTCCTGGCTCTGAGCTCTGAGCTGTGATTTGGTGGGGATAGGATGAATTGGGTATAATGTAAGTAAAATAAAGATAAAATGTAAGGAATGCTTCTGTGACTCAGCATTTTTGAGATCCCTCAACTCTCATGAGTTATGACTCTAAGCTAGTCTTTGAGAGGAGAATCTACAGTGTCACCGGTTACACCGCATCAGGTGTTAGAGAAATGCTTTTCTTATCCCAGTCCCATCAGGTAGAAAAATATCCAGGGCTACTGAGGCTCTTATTCTTAAGACTAGTGTCTTCTCTTAGAAAAATTAGAAACTCTTTCTACCCAATCACCCATAAATACCTTCTGTATAAAATTACTTATATATCCAGAAAGCAATCCTGGATATATCTATAAAGGTAGAAGGATATATATATATCTATGCAGGAATTTAATGAATGGTGGTGGTGGGGGGTAGGTAGTGACAGGAATAGAAACTGGGGTCAGAAAAATTTATCATTTTACATTCCTTAATTTTATTTGACATGGCATATTTTTGCTGTTGATTCTATGTAGTTGCCCAGTGGAAAATTACTCAGTGGAAAATTAGGAAACTGGTTTTATTCTGAAAATGACAGTCATTTAATATAAGGACACAGCCCTTTTTACCAGCGCAACTCTGCACTACATTGTAAATATTGACATGTATAACTTTGTACATCTCTTCAACAGTAAATGTGATTAAATAAAGTACAAAAATATTATTTATAAAATATTCATAGAAAGAGTATATTGAAATTCTTGTGCCTGAGATTACTTTTAGTAATCTGCCAGTAGTGATCCTCCTTACTTCTTGTCTCTAATCTTATCTTTTCCAAACAAACACAAAACAAAATTCCAAAATTTTCAATAGGTTCTGGGAGAGTTAATTATAGTGATATGCAGCAACCAGGACAGTCTAAGCTGTTGGTATGTCCCAAAGCCTACAGAAGGTTCTTATTTCATAAGCAGAGATAATTTGTTTCTTTCTATGTGCCATATGGTTTTGCAACTGCAGAGATCAAACAGATTTGTGGATGTAAACTTCAGTTCTGTACTTAAAAAATTTTTTGAGTTGTGTGGAGATTTTCATGTGCTCGAATCATTGATGCCAACCAGGTCTGTTGTAGTCAAGGATCTCTTGTCAGTTCTGTAAGCAACTGTGTATGGTGGTTTTTATTTGCCTTGGACTTTAAAGATGACTTTGGAAAGAAAACTTGGAACTCACATTGTTAACTGGAATGCAGTGATTATTTGATTTTTATAAAGATGATTAAAACCAGGAACCATTAACATAGAAGAATAATAGTTCCAAGGCTACCCAGGTGGTCTCTGGAAAGGACTGGAGTTTTCTCTTAATCAGAGAACTTTTAGTTACACTAATTTATTTTGAGATTAGTTGTTTTAGGGATAGTTTTCAGAATGAAGAGTTTGAGTTTTTTGATTGCTATTTTTTTAAACAATATAAGTGGAAAGATATAAGTATGCCAGTGATTCTCGTTTTTTTAATGACTCTGTATATGTGCTCTACTCTGCGAGTCACAATGAGTGTAATTTTTTTCCTCTAATTACATTTAACAATCTATCCAGATCATCTCCATTTATAGATGTAATTTTTTTTTTTTTAATGAAGTAGTCCTCATAGGTAGGGTTGAATCCAGAGGGCAGAGCAGGGACTGGGACTCAGCCTTATAGATGTAAAATTTGATAGATCTCAAGGTTATCCTCTCTGTTTCGATATTTTTTCTCCTGTTAGCATGCAGTAAACTTCACAATCCTTAACATCTTAGATAAATAAATCTTGAGGAAAGCCTTTAGGACCATCAGACCTAGGTTCTTACAGGGTTTTCTGGGCATACCCTTTATATACTTCTCTGGTACAGCAGCCATTCCAGTTATAATAATTAATTCTTTAATTTTGGTTAATCTGGCTTTCCTGTTGCTTATATGGCTCCAAAAACCAGGAACTTTTTTTGTCTTGTTTTCTGCTCTGTTCCCAGCTCTTGGCTCATAAAGTGTTGCTCTGTAAATATTTATTGAATCAGTGACAGTATAGTTGGTATAAATCATGCTTACTTAAGTATGTATACATATATCTTTTTCCCTTTTGCTAGTTTTCTTAGAGAACATCTTCCAAAGTAGCAGTTGTGGCTTTTAAAAAATGACTACATATCTTCTGCTTGTGCGTATTCAGAAAGATCTGGTGCCTGGGTATCCAGATGTTATTCTTGTATCTTCATTTTTTTTTTTTAAACTTCAGCTTGTTCATGACAGCTATTTTGCTATTTCCCAGGCTTATAATTTCAGAACCCATAGCAGGAATAAGCAGCCAGTAATGAATTTCTCCATAAACCTTATAGTATGTTTCATCTTTGGCACAGAGAGTAAGACCTGTGACTTCTTGAACAATACAGGATCAGGGTGTGAGCTCCTAGAAATCATGTCATCTAACTCTCCCTCACTTTATATCTGATGAAACCAAGGGCGCAGGGAGTAAAATGACTAGTTGGATCAGTTGGTTAGTTTGTGAGTATGGTTAAGAACCTAGTCCTCTGACTCCAAAATGGGACTCTCTCTCTGCTACAGAACCTTGGTATTTGGCAGAAAGTAAGTTTTTTCATTTACCCAAACTTCTTTAGGATGCACATGCATATCAGACATTTATGAATGACTGCTCCATAAATGTCGAACACCACATACTTCAAATAGTTAACCAGAATATGGTTTATTTAATGTTGCTTTTTAAAAGAAATTAAAAGGATCCCATCTTTTTAAAATGCTCAGACATACATTTTCAAGGAGTAGGAGCCAGCTTCCTTCACTCACTTGCTTTAGGAACACAAATATTTCACATTACTTGTATTTATATCAGTATTTTAAAATGGAAACATAATTAAAGTATAAGAAATTTACATTTTTATAATAGACACAAATGTGCGGAACTTTCCAATCAAGAATGATTCTCCAGGGGCCATATTTGGGTGAAACCCCCTTTTTCTGCAACAGGGACCCTGGCTGTTAACAGTGGATTCAGGACAGGATAAACCAACCACAGTGCCTCACCTGCCCTCAGCATTCAGCCTTTTAGCAAGAACGTAAGCAGTGGTCACATTATCCAAGGAACACCAATTGGGACTCTTCACCGGAATTGTGCCACATGAAACAAGGAGGAAGATGCTCTCTTCTTCTTGCAAGATTGTATAGTTTTCAGCTCCAAGCAGTTTGCAGTCATGGTTCCAGCCTTGTGGAAACAGAGCTCACTGATGAAAATGATGCCAACATGTCTAAGTTTTTTGGAGTGGGCCAAGTGAACATGAATTGCATTTACTAAGTAGTATTCCTGGTTCATCCTTCAGGCAGTGTTTGTAAAACTAGAGTGTACTCAAGAATTCCCTGGGAGTTTGTTTAAAAATGCAGATTCTTGAGCCTTCCCCTAGACTGAACCAGACTCACTGGCGATCCAGGAATCTGTATTTCCAAACAGACATTCCAAATGATTCTAAGACTCCTGGGTGATGTTGAATTGATGAGAGCCTGCCTATTCAGTTCCTGGCAGCTGAGGATGTTGGTTTGGATTAGATGCAAATTAGGTTTAGGTTTATTGCAATTAAAAAGTTAGTCCTATTAAAGTTAGGTTGAGAAAAGTGCTTTCTGAAGATGAAATACATGGCCATATTTATTATGGCAAATTACTTGTTAAAAAAATTTTGTTTCCTAAAAAATGTGATTTTTGGAGGTGAGTGGTAGGTGTTGCAGTAGTCTGTAGCCATACACCTCTCAGCCCAGGTTTTCCTGGGTGGCTATTGTAGTCCTCTCTTTGGCTCCCTTCCTGCAGCTGATTTTCTTTTTATAGGAGAGGAGCAGGCAGAGATATATACCAATCTCTTTATTTAAAAAGTAGAGTCCATCAAGTTGTCTTTCAGTTTTCCTTGGAATAGTCAATGCCGATTATTCCTCTACTCATTTATATTTTCCATATATTATCTCTGTGCAAGGTAAGGAATGGAAAGAAGCCCTAATGCTAGAAAGTCTGACTTCTCCCATGACTTTCTTTTCAAGGCTTACTCTTCCCTTTGTGTTTCTGTTTTTGAAACACAAAGCCTGAGGCCATGAAGGAATGAATGTCAGGGTGATATTTTTGCTAAGTATAATACCCTTGCTATCCTTTATCTCTCTTAACTGAGTTGATTTACAGTTTTTATAGTCCCTATTCTCTTTTTAGTAGCCATCTTTCTCTAAGAGAGGACAAATGTGGTAGATATATGTTTTTGTCTGTTCCTTCTGATTAAATAGTAGCCTGACATAGGTGATGGGAAGCATCTATTTATAAAGATATGGATTTTAGCTTATATGATAAAACTCTGTTTCAGGATATGATTATAGTAGTTGTAGTAATAATTGTGGTAGTGCTAATACCGATGATGATGATGTAGAAAAAATTATGTGTCAAGCAGTTTTAAGAGTTTTGAATGCATTAACTTATTTATTTTTTTACAAAACCCAAACAGGTAATGTTGATTATAATCCCCATTTTATAGATGAGGAAACTATCAGCCACAGAGAGATTAAGTAACTGGATTAAATTATTAAGTGGCAGAGCCAGAATTTGAAACCAGATAACTTGTAACTAGATGTCATGCTGTCAACCCCACTATGTTATTCTGTCCTCTTATCAAATTAGCAGTTTACAGCTCCTAAGAATTTGGAATTTGGTGGAGGACTGGGTCTCTCTTTTTAGCAGTATGAACAGAGGCTAGGAGGTGGGAAAGTGCAAAGCCTGTGGAGAAAGTGATGTTCCTGAGGCTCCAACTGTGGGTACAAACTGATGAGCTAATATTAATGAAAGGCTAGAAAGGTAGCTGGAGCTTTCCTCTGATTGAGTCACTGGATCCACACAGACTGTTGCTCCCAGTGTAGCTCTGTGGTCTTCAAATCTTATTCTGAGATCTAAACTTTTATCATAAGTTTAGATTGTTTCAAAAGATATAATTTCAGGCATATTGTAAAAATTTACATTTAAAAATGAACTTTTTACATGATACCGTTAAATATAGTTGATTTTTATTCTAGCCATTATTCATTAAAACAAAGTGAGCAAGCTCTTAAAATTGTTAACCTCGAACTCTTATTTCTTTTCTTCAATTTTTATTCAAATATTAATTCATGTCCTTGTTTCATAGTCTTTTGTTGATTGTCATGTCATATTTATATCATAAAAATGTATAAAAGTTAAAAATGTCTTATGTCTATGAATGAGGATTACTCATTCCAGAAGTCATTGTTTAAACAATTCAACTGGTAGTAGAACAGAGCTGATTACAAGAACATAATTACATTACAGATTCCGATAAATGATTAATAAAGTTAAAAAGTAAAAATACGTTACTTTAACAATTTCTCTCTTACAAGTATGCTTTTTCTTACCATGTTCATTTTTTAGTAGATGATAAGAGATTTGACATCACTTGTATTTTCTACTTTTCTTTTTTATGTATGCAGGCACTGAACAACTTTGTTTCCAAAAGATGAAAAAGGAGTGTTATAGCCAAGGCAACCAGTTCTTTGGATGCTTTCTGAAATTACATGGCACAACTCACATGGTGATCTGTAATTGAATATTATTTGAATGACTGGCTAATGACTCAAAAATTGGATCCTCTCATTTTGTTTGAAGCAGACAGACTTGCAAAAGCATTTGTTTTCCTGCTTTTAGATACCTTTATTTCTTATACATGTGTTTGTACCAATACCAGTAGTTCACTCCTTTGCTGCCTTGGAGGATTTATGCCCCTGGTGACAGGTGGGTGTGGCTGAGAACTGTACTCACTTGAGGAAGTGAGAAAAGGGTGACATTCTCAGGCATATCATTGTTAGAAAAGCAGGCATAGGGAAGTTAAAAATAGAGAAATTTCTTTCTTTTAAAACACTTTTCATATACTCTAAATGGTATACATAACCCAGTTTTAAGTTCATTGCTGCAGGATGTAGTGTACCAGTGAGATTTTAAGTTTTAGATTTCGCCAGTTCTTTGTGTTCAAGAATTCAGTTTTAGCTTCTAAAACTGTAGCTTGAGGCCTTATATTCATCCAAACTTACCCAGAAAACTGATTTTCAAACCAAAATGCTATTTGCAGTATGAAATAAACCAGAGAATCCATGTTAAGTTTAGATTAAGAAGATGATTTGTGGGGTCAGTTAGATGACCTTCAGGAGGAGGCTGGGAGGAGGCTGGTCTGGAGTGTGGGGGAGGGGAAATAATTGGCGTGGCCACCACCATATACTTGCTTTATCATTGTTGAGTTCCACAAAACCCTTCATTACATGTGAGCAGCCTATTTGGCCTAGTTCTAATTAGTTTATTAATTAGTTAGAAATAATTAAAATATATAGATTTACCTTAGACATTTAAAATGAATATATAAATATACTCCATTCTTCAGTATCCTGAGGATCATTTTTTCTTTAAGTATTGGTCCACTCTTGGAATCCTGAGGGTTTCTTTTGCACTAACCACACCCTCATATATCAGTTATCTTAAAAGTAGAGCAAGAACTGAAGCTTATGATCCTACGTCAGAATCTTTCCAGATTAAAATTTTGTTTATTTCCAGTTTTAAATCCTCTTTCTACAGTTCATCTGGTAGATATGAATTTAGATGCTCGCCTTCATTGAGTGTTTGTAAGCATTTGCTTGAGTTTTTTAAAGGTAGTGCTTTTTTGCCCTCATTTTAATGGTTTATTTGACTTTAAGTGCAAATAGCCACTCACCCCCCCCCCCCCAAAACAAAACAAAACAACAGACTGGGGTATAAATAAAATGCCTTGTATTAAGTAAATTATGGGAGAGGTACTAGCTGTAAGAATATACTATTTAGAGGACCTCACCTGTGAATTTTATAGAGGGAAAGTAGATATCCTTAACTGAGTGAGGGAAGAAGTCAAGTCAGTTGAGTTTACAGTACATATAATTAGCTTTGTTTTACTGAAGTCTGTGTTATCGAGAATTTGTCCAATAAATAAGAATCTTCCACTGGTTTTCTTTCCTGTTGTATGTAACATTTGGTGAGTGTATTTTATTTGTATCATGTATTTTTGGTGTTCGATAATTTTTAAAATGAGGTTTAAGGAGGGACAGTTGCTTGAATGTGGCACTTGGTTTTTATGACTGTACTAGAAGTTTTCCTCTGTCAGAAACAAGTAACAGAACTTGTAACAACTTGTATTGGTTTATATTCTGCCAGTATATGAATTTTCTTAAATAATAGGGAACAGAGGTCCTTAAAATTTTGTGAATTGAGATTTTTTTTTTCCAAAGGTAAAATGAAAAGCAGTACTGTACAGGAAATTAAATTTTGGGGCAAGGAAGTGAAATTGGACTGATTGAAATCATTAATGTCCCTTTAATGAGGGGTTGTATGAAAAATGTTGGGCAGAAAGTGTGATGCCAGTTAAAAATCATAAATGTGAAATTTATTTAGTTTGAACAAACAGTATTTGGAACTGAAGAGAGGAAAAGGAATATTTTTATGTGGGAGAAATTAGTTGTCATTCTCAAGGGTTATGGAAAGCTGTTGGACCATTACAATTGATTTGCTTTTCTCTAAAGAGAAAAGCTTAATTCAGAGATTTGTGATTATTAGTTTGTAAAATTTTCCATCAATTAGAATTTAGTATTCTGGGGACATTTTCTTTTGCCAGCAGTGTTGTGAATGTCTAAATGTGCTTGTTATAAGTTTAAAAAATACTGCTTGTTTCCTGTCTTCTAGAGTTAGGAAAGCATCTGTAGTTCTAAAAACTTACATATTCAAGTTCCTGTTTGTTTCCTGTCTTCTAGATCAGTAAGATAAGAGTGTTTAAAAGGTCAAGTAATCTGACCAGCTTTATTGAGAAAGTCCCAGCGAATGCTAGCATTAATATTTGGAGTTGAATTTTAGATCATAGGTACACAATGAACTTCACTTCAATAGAGAGGCAAGAAAACGAGCAGGATCCTGTGTAGGCATAGTTCATGCTAAGCACAGTGGCTGGCCCTAGTAGGTGCTTGATAAGTGCTGTTAAGTGAGCCTTGTGAATAAAGAGATCAGCTGATCTGTTTTAATCTCAATTCCAGCTGGAATTGGTGAGCTCCATGAGTAGAGGGATTCTCTCTCTGACTCATTTTCAGGGCACCAAAACCATGTCTGGCATTTGGTGCTCAGCCATCCTTTGTTGTGAATGAGGTATGTTCAGGCACAAGGACTGCCACCTCCTGTGGATATGAATACAAGCTCTTCTGAGTATTTTGGAGGAAGAAATAGCCAAAATGACAGCCTTTTTTTTTCCTTTTTCCTTTATGAAGACCTTTTCTGCAGTTATATTTAGTGCTGATAATTGAGGACTTTTTAAAGGTGACATTTAAAACTACTCTGAGATTCATGATGTTAAAGTATAAAAGTGTGACCATGAAACAAGGACTTACTTCTGGATTCAGACTTCTGGTGGTGAAGAAAAAACACTCATTACTCATAATAAAAGGTCACATTCTCAGATTTTCTCTGGTACTTTCTGGATGTCCCATACAAAGGAAGTTTTTATTATTTTTATGTATGTTTTTCAATTATTGTTTGAAAAACCTTTATTTTTCAGTTTGCAGCTTTTTAATATTTAATAAATCTATAATAACACTTAGGATGTACTTTATAAGGCTTATTACTGAAACTGGTTTTATCTCTGGGATCTTGCCAGTGAGAAAGGTAGGTTCTATGGGATCTTTATATCTAATGCAGTCTTGCATTTGATTTCTTAAACTTTCTGTTAAAACTATTTCTCAAGTAAATCTAAGGTGTATTCGGATAATAGGTACACTGCCACTCAATATATACATGAGTATATTACTCGTAAAGAGTGCCAAGGTAGACTATTTTGGGTCTTTAAAAACAAAAACTTACCAGAAACTCAAAGCTTAGTCTTAATGTTGCACCAGTTACTGGGTTTCTAGGTTCTGTTCTCATCCCCTTCATTCTCAAAACTTCTATTTTCCCCACTTTTAACCCCCATGAGAACTAGAGTGGGATATGCCCTAGCTGCTAGTGGTGCCTGAGATAATGAGGTGGCCGCAGTATAAAGGTTACTCTGCTTCGTGTTGAGCGATGTTGGCCTTAATTAAAAGAAAAAAAATCTCTCTCTCTCTCTCTCTCTCTCTCTCTATCTCTATCTATATACACACACACACACACACACACACACCTATATACACATATATATGTGTATATATACATATATATAGATCTATATCCATATCTATATCTATGCATCTATATAGATATATAGATATAGATATAGATATATATGTATCTATCTATCTATATATATATCTGGAGTTTGGCAGCTTAGAAAATTAAAAGGCTAGTTTTTAAAAAGGCAGCACTTGCTACCTGGCATCTGAACTCACATTGGATCTTCTTGGTCTTCTGCAACTTGCTCAACCTACTTTTTCTGTGTTAAACAGGATTAAATATGCTTCCTTTTCTAGAGTGTTGTAAGAAAGCTCTGATATAATTGTAAAGTTCTTTGCAAACAAGACTTCAAGTAATAAAAAATAATCTTAAAACATCTTTGCTTCTGTTACTTACTCTCCTCTCCAATATGCTTCTGAGAGTTGATCAGAGTTCTATAAAAGGAATGTGGTTACAGTGTGTCAGGAAAAAAACATGAGAAATAAGTAATCCATAAACTTTACAGTCATAAGGGGATCTGGGTGGGTGGATCTGGTGACTTGGCAACTGAGTAAGGAAAGCAAGTGTAATTGTTGATTTTATCAGAGCAGGTTTGTGTGTTTGTATGTGCACACTGGGGAATGGGGATCAAATATAGACTTAACAATTAACAATTTCAGGTTACCGAAGGCTCTTGTTACATAAATCCTAGGCAGTATTAGCGTGTCTATAGGGTATAGTATTAATGCTCATTTTAAAAAATAAAATAGTTAAAATAGAGGTTGTAATAAATACATCATTTGCTTCTTTTCATAGAATTTATGTTTTGAAGCCTCTAGGTAAATAACTTCTATTATCACTGGGAGTTTCTGAAAGTTGATTTTAATATAATTGACTCTGTTGAATACTGAAATCACAAACTCTGTCATTATGGTCACTAAGCAAGTTTTTTTCTGTGTGATTCTACAGTTTTAGCTTTTTTCAGCTTTGAAAGTTGCTTTTTTTGTTTGTTTTGTTTTTGTTTTGTTTTTGTTTTTTGTTTTGGATTGAAATTCACAGGTTGTTAAATTCATGACCAATCAGGAGAGTTTATAGGACCTAAATTAGATTTCTTTAATTAGAAAGTATTTCTTCTGGACTTTTCCCAGGGAATGAAATTCCATGTAATAATTTACCAAAAGAGAATTAAAAAAGGGAAATCTCATTTTGAGGGGCAGGAGGTTGAGGGGTAGGTCAGCAGGGTGCTTTAAAAACAGTCTTTGCTTTGTAGAATACATTGGTTTAAAGAGTTGCCACCAAAAGAAGCTGTCAGTTATCAAATAGGAGAGTACCTTAGAAATTAAACTAGGTATGTTATTCTTCATGGAGAGCCTAAAAATAAACTCAAGGATCTGGATGTTCTTCTTTACCCTCATGTCTACTGGCTGCTAAGGCCACTTGGAAATATTAGCTCAGGTGTTGGTTTAAGTTTTTTTGTCTATTAAATTTTCATGGGTATTTTTTTCTCAACAGAATTAGTCATTTAGGGGAGACTTTTAAACATATTAAAGTTTAACATATTAAATAAATTTTTTTACACACACACACACACACACACACACACACACACACACAAACAAATGGCAGGCACCAAGGAAGAAATAGGAAGGTCTACATACCTAGGTCATTTTTTCTCTCCTACTGGGGTGCCTCATTATTTATAAGCTACCTGCCTCTTAAGATTCTTTGAGCTTTGGGGGCAAATAAGAGTAGTGAAGCCTCAAATAGTCACTTGGCAGTTCATTATCAGCCCAGATACATGGGATTGGAACTATTGTCTATAGTGCAGTTGTGAGTTTTTGAATTGTAGGTGAGACTTCAATGCACGCTTTATGCTCTCATTACTAAAAGTTGTTTGGAGTTTGTGATATCAGTAGCAAGTACCTGGTTAGCAGTCCTGTAGATCACTGATCAGCCACAGGATTTCTGTTTTGATCAACATTTAGATGTATGAAATCCCTGGGGGTGAGGAGGGCAGGGGAGTGGGAATCCCTGATTTCCTCCTACGTGCATGTGTGAGGAAGAGAGACACAGGTCACGTTGGAAACATCTCTGGACATGGGTGAGCAAGAGTGAGAAGAAGCTTTTATCTATTTAAATTTCTGTCTAGGTGGGATTTGAAGGTCCAAGTAGTTAGTGGTCTTACAGTTCTCAAACCAGTAAAGTGAATTTGATAATCTTGGCTGTGTATCGTAATGATTAAAAGTATGTTGTGTGGAGCCAGACTGTTTAGGTTTGAACCTCAAGTGTTCTGCCAATCATCTGAATGACCTTTGTTCATTAACTGCACTGTCCTTAGTTTCTCATCTTTGAAATGGGGGTCTTAAAGTATTTATGGAGTTATTATACAGATTAAACAATATGTGTCAAATGTATGTAATATATGTTTAGAACAATTCTTGGCATAGAGTGAGTGACACACGTGTTAGCTATTATTATTACTACTAATTAATTACTATGGACTCTTAAGAGTTAGTTATCGTTGCTATTATAAACCAAGTTGGGGTGGTAGCAGAGAAGGTATTTCTTTGTAGAGAAAGCAAAGCCTGTTGTCAGTTTTATCTCTGAGTCCACATACATTATAGCTATTTGCCTGTTTTCATTTCTGAAGTTTCCAAGGAATGTCCCATAATTTCTTGGTGATTTGAGTGGTTTATGCCTGTCTAATAAGGGCAATATTCATAACACTTTGTTTAATATTATTATTTTTTAATGTCTTTGAGTAAAATGGGAGTGTGTGGGTCAGTTTGAGCAGATTGAAATCCCTACAGATAATATTGTCCATAATAACTTTCAGAGTCATTCAAGTGAATACATACATATTATATATGTATGTATATACATACATACATACATACATACATACATACATACATACACTCCCTTTGCACCTCTTTCTGCCCTTCGATCAGCCTGCTGCTTAGAACCCTCAGGAAAGGTTATACCTGGGACAGAGGATGATTTTTTTAAAATCTTAATTTTGATAGCACCATTCCAAATGGATGTTAGGGCAATTTCACATAATTAAGGAAAGTATATTGTACCTTTCATTTTTCCAACAGTTAATTATTACAATTAAAATACATGAACTGTAAGTACACCAAGGGGATGTCAGGTTGAATCTGCATTTAGCAACCCCTGATGATTTACTTTTTAAATATATATTATTTTTAAACTTCAAAAGCCGATGGCTTTTTAGAAAACAAAAATATCTTCCTTGAGGAGGAGGAACTCTTGGGGTAATCTTGGGTTGAACCAATTAGGTGCCATAAGAGGAATCCTAAATGGATGTCTTAGAACTAGAGGAGAGTGAAGACTGATGAGATAGATGCCTTTTAGTGTTCCTGTTAGATAACTGCTGTCCCATATGGTAGTCAGTAGCTGCATGTGACTGTTGAGCACTTAAATTATGGCTAGATTTTAAGGATTGATTTGAAATTTTATTTAATTTAAATTACATTTAAATTTAAATCAGACTTGATTCAGTCATTGGAAACATTTAAAGCAACTTGAATATGTAAATTTTTTGAAATCTAGATACTTGTCAAGTAGTTCTAATGAAAATTTAGCATCTTAATTGAGATGTGGTATCAGTGTAAAATATACACTAGATTCTAAGGACTTGGTATGAATAAAGAATATAAGATATTTCAACTTTTGTATTACACTGGAGATTATATTTTAGATTTGTTAGGTTGAATAAAATATAACATTAACTTCACCAGGATCTTTACTGTTTTGAAAATGTGGCTACTTTAAATTACATGTATAGTTTGAGTTTGTGTTTTGTTTCTAACAGGCAGCATGGTGTCAGGCTGTCTTCCCAAAATCTGTCTTTGGAAGCTTTCTGATACACTCCCATGTTCCTGTGTGTTGGGGGATTATGTTCTGGAAGATTTCTTGAGAAATAAAAATTATCTAGAAATAAAACAACAGCTTGATATTTATTGAAGATGAAAAACAATCTCAATCCTGTCCTTTTTATAATTTTAAATGTGTGTTTTATAAGTATATTTGCTGCCAAGGTTGTTTTTATATCTAATAGCATTAAAACATGAGATTGTTAATAAGGCTTTATTAAGGTAATATATTTCTGTTGTATAGTCCTTTTTTATTTTTTGGCCACAAACACAAAAATAAAATCTACTCTTCCAACAGTTTCCAAGTGTATAGTGTACAATATTGTCAACCACATGTACATTGTTGTACAACATCCCCACAGCCTTCCCCACCCCTATTGTACGTGACCGAAACATGACAGCTTCCTATCTCTTTCTTATGCCAGCCCTGGGCAGTCACCTTCTGTTTCCATGAGTTGACTACTTTAGATACCTCATGGACTCATGGACTCATGGACTCGTGTAGTATTTATCTTTCTGTGACTGGCTTATTTCACTTATAATGAACAGCAGGTTCATTAATATTGTAGCATTTGACAGTATTTCCTTCTTTTTAAAGCATGAATAATATTCCATTATATATATATTATATATATAGTTCATTATATATATATAATATGCATGTATATATATGTATGTGTATGTGTATATATATATATATATATATATATATGTACACACACACACACACACACACACACACACCCACCCACCCACATTTTCTTTATTCTTTCATCCATGGACATTCAGGTTGCTTCTACCTCTTCACTATTGTGAATAATGGCTGCAGTGAACATGGGTGTGCAAATATCTCTTTGAGATCTTGTTTTCAGTTCTTTTAGATATATACCCTAAGTGGTATCGCTGGCTCTTGTAATAGACCTATTTAAAAAATTTTGAGGAACTATTTTCCATAGTGGATAATGCACCATTTTACAGCCCTACCAATAGTGAACAAGGGTTTTAATTTCTCCATATCCTTGCTGACATTTTTTATTATTATTTTTTCTGATAGTAGACATCCTAAATGGTGTAAGATGATGTCTCATGGTGGTTTTAATTTACATTATTCTGATGATTGGTGATATTGAGTTAGGAGTTTTTTAATGTATTCTGGATATTAGCCTCATCAGATACATAGTTTGTGAATATTTTTTTTCCATTTTATTGGTTGCATTTTTATTCTATTGGTTGTTTCCTTTGCAGTGAAGAAGTTTTAAAATTTGATGTTCCATCTATCTGGACAATTTTTGTTGTTTGTGCTTTTGGTGTTGGATCAAAGAAATCCTTGCCAAATTCAGTGTCCTGAAGCTTTTCATCTGTTTTCTTCTAGGAATTTAATAGTTTCAGGTCTTACATTTAAATCTTTAATCAATTTTGAATTAATTTTTATATATGTTGTTCCTTTTGCATGTGAATATTTAGTTTTCTCAGCACCATTTGTTGAAGAGACTGTCCTTCCCCCATTGTGTGGTCTTGGCATCCTTGTCAAAAATCCTTTGACCATATATCTGACGATTTATTTCTGGACTCTTTATTTTGTTCCATAGGTTTGTATGTCTGTCTTTAAGCCTGTACCAAACATTTTTCATTACCCCATTGTACCAATTTTTAAAAAGCATTGGTTTTTTTCATTATTTTTAAGCTTCTGCCTAGGGTTGTTTAGGAAATTCTATTAACAGTGTTTTCTCTAATTCTTTATAATTTATAAATTTTTGCATTTTTGTATTTAATATCTCTTTCTTGGAAGTGTAAGGAAATTTCTTCTCAAGCATGTTTGAAACAACTTGGCTATGTAAATCTACTTATTCAAAGGGAGAGATGGCAGATGGTGCGAATTTAGTTAGGGATATTTGCTTCCTCAGGTATTCTTGATCTTCAGATGGAGGTGGGAAAGCAAAAAGAGAAGTTGAGATTGTTTAATATAGCTCTAGAAATAGGGTTAAGAATCTGGAGCCAGATTGCCTGAGTTTGAATTTCAGCTGTACCACTTAGCTGTAAATTTGGGGCAAGTAATTTAACCTCTCTGTTTTTGTTTCCTCATCTGTAAGATGAAGTTAATGTTAGAAGCTGCCTCACAGGAATGTTCTGAGGTATAAGTGAATAAAAAACAGTGCCTGGTACTTACTGAGTGCTGTATAAGTGTGTGTGTTTTTATTACTTTGAATATTAAAAGTAAAAACTAGAGCACTAGCTAAATTCTTGGTTCTGAGAAAGCCAACCTTGCTAGTTCCATCAGAAATAACGAACGAATGGAGCACTCATTATTTCTGTTCTTAAGAACTCTTAACACCCAGATGGTGTAATAGGAGATTATACATTCTTAGGTCAGTGGAGGTTTCAAAATCTTTTAATGATTGTACGAATATTGAATTTATATTAAGGGATATTACAAATGCTGCCGTGTAGTTTATCATTTGTCTTCTGGCTTGTAATTAGTTTTTTAAATATATGTGTAAAACATAGAATAAGATGAAGATTAATGTATTTGAACAGCATAAACCATGATGACACTTTGATATTGGAGTGCTTATAATTTGCCATGACTATCAAATAAATTTTGCAACTTAGACTTTATTTGCACATTGCAATAAATCATCTGAAGCTTATACATTTTATGGTAGTGCTTTTAAATTTCATTTTTTTTTGGTATTCTAATTACATTTAACTTTTATAACTTTTGCTCCTTTATATTTGAATTATTCCAGTATTTGAAAAATAAACATATGAATTTCATATTGAAACCTAGAATTTGTTCGAGATATATATCATATATGGATATATAAGTGACGGACTCCCTCACCTTCCCCACCCCTTTTAAAGCTATAATTGAATAAAAAGTCTCAAGTGTTCTTTTATTAGGAAAACCATGCTTTCAGAGCTTATGATTTAAGATGTTTGTGAATGATGAGATGATCATCTCTGGGGAAGTAAGAGTATTGTTCAGATAAGAAAATGTTATCTAAAATATATTTTCTTTTACAAAAGGAATGTAACACAATTTTTTTCTACGTTATATACTTCTCTAATATATGAAAAGTCACCCCACCCTTACTCTAGCCAACTGAAATATTTTCACTTTTGTAACATACATTTCTGACATCAAAGGAGATACACCTGTGTATAGCCCCAATCTTTTGTAATTATATTGAGTGCTTCACTGTTTTTTCTGAGCTATTTTGGAATGTGTGATATTTTTAATATCTGCAATTAAGTGAAAGTTAAGTGTATGTGAATGCATTTGTCGAATACCTCATGTATGGCCTTAAATAATTGGCTACTTGGTGGCTTCCCATCTATAGCTTTACAGCTGACAATGCAGAGCACCTAGGTTTCATGCTCCTGGATGTTTGTGTGGCTGGAACATTGGTTATAAGTGAAGAACCAGATGGTTTTTCTTCACTGGGGCTGCTGATCTTAGATGTTCTACAAAGCTGCTCCTGTCTATAAATGTAGCATTTATATTTTCTGCACAGTATGTGCCTGTTGGCAATGTTTTTGTTTTTATAGTTAAACAGCCACTACCTGCAGGAGCAGTCACATACTCCAGCCTAGAAGAAATAGCCTTGTCTGTATAATTTGCGATAATTTTGTAATTTAAAGAAGTGCACACAGTAGAGTTTATAAAACAAGACAAAACAGAGCCATCTATAAAACATTACCCTTCACGAAGACTCATCAACATTCAAGAGTATTGGAGGGATTTTGATTAAAAAGTTATGCAAGCAGGAAGTAGAGTTTCTTTGTCTTGTCTATGGTATTACCTTACCCTTCACTCAACTTTTTCTTCTAAGGTAACTGTGGCTCCAGTTGGCTCAGTAGACTGAAAAGAACCATAGGAAAATAACATTTTAAAATTACCTAGATTAGTGTTGTTGTTTGTTGTTGTTGTTTAATGAAATTCTCATGGTTAAGGAATTTTGGAGAGTTATAAACACAGTGTATTCTTTCTGAACAAATGATAGCCATCAAAATCTAGAGTCAGAAATGTTGTTTTCATGATGAAATGCTTTTTTCTTTCATCATTGCATGTGCTGCCAAAACCTGGGACAGTTGCTCATTCCCAAGGACATGGCATGAGCCAGAAGTGTGAGCTCCACCCTAGTCTTAGGAAAGATATTACAAAGGCATTTTCCACTCTCTGTTATGCTGTGCATTTATCCACTGCTGTTCAGTTAAAAATAAAAGAAAAAGAAAGAAAGAAAGAGAAACAAAAAGATGCTAGTATTGCTCTTCTCATGGCTGAATTAATGACAAAGCATAGATTTCTGTCTCTGATTTTTTTTTCTAATGGATTGATTGGCTCTGTGCCTGCTTGACTACATTAAGAAAAAAAAAAAAGCCTCCTTTAAAAATATACCTGTGATGGACTTTTAAAAGCTGTTTTATATTTAATAAGTGCTGGAGGTCCTTATAAGTTTGAGGCATTCTCCCCTCACTACCACAATGCTCTGTTTAGTAATAGAATCACATAGCCCTGTCTGCTTCTCGATGGATTAAAAGGGAACCTCAATGGGCCTAATTTATGCCTTGCTCAGATATTTCTAGCTGAGATATGGATGGGCATCCTCCCACTTCTCCTGTCTGTTTTTAATGTTTGCCAGTATCAAACAGCTTTTGAGTATGTGGTGGTGTCTTTGGGATGTAAAGCATGTAAGAGTTGAGATGATCTGCTAATCAGGTCTCCTGAACTGTGTAGTTAATTTTTCGTGAGCGTTTTGGCTAGACCCTGCTGCTTCAGCACCTTCAGTACCTATTGTAATCCTAAATGTGCTTCGTCCAGTCTGTTTCTGCAGAGTAAATGTGGTTTTCTTTCAGTCACTATTTTGTTTCTCATTACTCAGATATTTTATGATTGATTTTTTTGGATATGCATTTCCTTCCTTTCTCTTGATTTCTATTAAAAATATGTTGTATCTAAAAAAGCATTAGAATCTCTGGCCTTTTTGGCACCAGAGCTTTCTGGGGATAGACTTGATTAACTGTGCGGTTGCTGAGTAGCTTTCACTTGCTAAATATTTCTCCTTTGAAAATCCACACTTTGTATTTTGGAATACTCATTCTTGTTTGTGTATATCATGATTAGTGTCTGCTTTCCAAGTAGTTTTTCATTCTAGTTTTATGAGTGTTTGCAAGTTTAGTATGTTTACTGAGAGGTTCTTTAGAAAATTGAGTATTTTAAATTCAAACTCATTTTTTATTCATCCAGGTAGGAAAAAGCAGGGTAAAAATGCTACCAAGGCTCAGAACTTTTTACATAATTCTCTCAATTTAAAACTAATTTTAGACTTTTAAAAAAGTTATCTGAAGTTATCCACTTGGTAGCTTACATATAGGACTGAAACAGAAACACGGGATCACTATTTCAACTGGATCTTTCCCCAACTTTTTTAGAGGTTGGAAAACTCTTAAGTTGGATCTGTAATGAGATTTTCTTCCCCCAATATTGCCATTGCTACTTGCCTTACTTCTTTTTAAAAGTTGGAGTAATTCTTCCACTGCTGCAACTTTCCAAAGACAGGTCTTAAAAAACTTTCATGAATACACTTGCTAAATATTTCACCTTTGAAAATCCACACTTTGTATAGTAGTTGTGACTATATTCAACAATATAGTCACAATATAGTCACAACTACTAAAACAAACTATTTGAACTGTTGCTGGTAAGGGACAAGCAATATTTTCTAGATTATTGCAGACTGTCATATACTATAATCAAATACTTAATTTTACAGATTAAATGATGGCCAGTAAAGTTTAACTTTTGCTTAAAGTCATGACATTTAAGGACCAATACACAAATCTATATTTGAACAGCTTTGAGATTAATTTAACATGGTCATTTTTGTGGGATTTTGACTAGTGCTGCCTATCACTATATTAATAAATAGTAGATATTTTGTAAATATTTTAGTTATTTAGTATAAACTAAAATGGAGTTTTTTTAGCTTTCCTGTGAATCAGTAGTTTATACAGATTGTTAAACAGATAAGATTGAGAGGCCTTATTGGGAATATGAAAGGAGATATCAAACAATTCTCAAAATTAAAAATAAATTTAAAATTTTTGTTTTGTATATTTTATATTTTGAAAATGACAAGGAATCAGTAATTTCTTAGTGTGATGTAAAATGCAATTACACATTTATTGGCATACTTCCTGTCTTAGAAGTTGGTTGAAATTAATATTGCTAGTGGAAGTGAGAATAAAAGGAATAAGAAGTGCAATTTGTGTCTCAATGAGGAGGCTATAGAAATAGTAGCTGGAAGCAGGATGAAATCCTAATTTAAGTATTTGACAAAGAATTAAAGACAAGCAATGCTTTAAAAAGGTAAGAAGAAAACAGATGAATACAAAATTGAAAGGAAAATGTATCTGGAAAAGCAACTGTGTAATGAATAGAGGGGGGAAAAAGGGATAGTACATCACGAAGACAGCTACAAGCAAAACTGGGTTATTCTTGGATTTTTCTTTTTTGTGTGAAAAATAAGCAGTATCTAAGAATATAAGTATATGTATTAAAATAAATTTGGGTAAAAAGATGTATGATATAAATAAAGAAATCTGTAATTCATTCAAAAGGTATAAGCAATTTTCAAAGGACTTTTGGGTTATAGCCTGCTGTATTCAGTAATTGTTTTTGTGACGATATTTAACAGAGAATAGGACGTGAAATACATGTGAATTTCTGAAGACCATTTTTCAGATTTTGAAAGAAAATGTTTGGACAAATTCCCCTTGATCTCATCTAGGAACTGAACACCTTAATGTCTATATCTTGGCTGATTTAAGCTCAGAGAAATTTGGTAGGTGAGTTGAGTGGACTATTCGCTAAGGGACTTTGGAATACTTTTTCCCCTGGGCAGACATATTGCCTTTTATTGTATAAAAGTAAAATCTATCTCAGATCAAAACTTTAGGGTCTCTTACAGTTTTGTGTTCTAGACTTGGTAATTTTTTATCCATGTAATGAGAAGGGTAACAGTGGCGACCCAGCTTTTATATTATTTCTTGATCTGATCTTACTTTGTGAAAGCCATATATTGAGAAACTGCCACCTTTACAGTTATTTAGCATACCGATCAACAAAGGAAAACAGGATATTACTAAGAAAGTTAACAAACATTAAAATTATATGCCTAATCTTTGACATATATAGCTTTTCTTTTGTCTAATAAGCATTTCAAAAAATAATGCATTTAGAAATAAAATCAATTGACTTTTGAGTTTCCCTTTTTTTTCTCTATAGTGGAAATGGCAAACAAACAAACAAACAAAAACAAACAAACCAAACCCTAGGTAGGTGGGTAAAAGCGGGACCATAGAAAGAAAGAAGAGAAATCAGATATGAAAATAAAATTCTCAGTTTTTAGCCTGGGTGATTGAGACTTGGATTTATCATTTTTGAATCTCGTCATTTTCCATGCCTTACTAGTGGTTATCACTATACAAATAAAATCATAAAACTGAGCATAAGTATAAAATGATTTTAATGTAACATGAATATTTCTATGAGCTACTTGTTTTAAGAAAGTAGCTTGATACTGTCAAAACAGCATTAATTAAATGAACCAACCCAAGGTTTTTTGTAATAAAACTAGACATTTGTTTTTATACTAGTTTTTGGTTGGCATTCTCCATATATGTTTGGCTAAAAGAGGTACACAGGTAGGTTTTTAGAATTTCTGATCTCAACATATTTTCAAATTAAGAGCATGATTATTAAAGGGATCTTTTCTTCCTAAGGGGAAAAGGCGGTTGCATTAAATTGGTTATAAAAACAAAGCAAACAAAAAAGCCTTTCCCTGGGCAATTGAAGTCTTCATCCAATTTTTTCTTTTTTGCTAGGGATGGTGGTTTTTCAGCTTTGGTTGTATATTTGACTCATCTGAATTTAGAAAACAAGCAAAGGAAAAACACCCCAAACTTTGACTGCACACCTAGATTCTAATTTTAGTGGTCTCTGGTGGGACCTTAGCATCAGTTATTGTAAAATGTTCCCAGGTGATTTAATGTTTAGCCAGGGTTGATAACTCTGCCAGACACTTATTACTAATGAACATCTGTCTGACACTGGCAGTCTTTGATTTTTCTGGACGTTGGACTTCAGTGTTCCTTGAACTTTCTCATACAGTGCAGACTGAAATATCCTTTTCTATACTTGGGGCTTTGATATATTAACTGGTGAGTCCTTCGTACAATCCTACAGTGTGCTGCTGTGGTGGGCTGAAAGGTGGCCCAAAGATATGCCCATGTCTTAATCCTTAGGCTCTGTAAACATTATCTTTTTTGGAAAGTAAGTGTTTTTGCAAATATGATTAAGGACCTTTTGATAAGGAATCATCCCTATCCTGGTTTTTCCCTAAATGCTATTATAAGTATCCTTATGAGATAAAGGAGAGGGAGGTTTCACAGACACAGGGAAGACATTGTGAAGATGGATGGATTGGAGTGGAGAGGCTACAAGTCAGGGAATGCTTGCTGCCACCAAGAAACTGGAAGAGGCAAGTAACAGATTCTCCTATAGAGCCTCTGGAGGTACGAAAGTCTTGTTGACACCTTAATTTCTGCTCAGTGAAACTGATTTCAGACTTGTAGCCTCCAGAACTGTGAGAGAATAAATTCCTGTTGTTTCAGCCATCAAGTTTGTGTTAGTTTGTTATAGTAGCCACAGGAAACTAACAAAGGTGGCTTTCAGCTCACAGTTGGGTTTTGGTGGCATGCTTTCCCTGTCTACACAGCAGTATGTTTTTGGGTAATAGCTTAAATATTTTATTGCATTACTCTGTTTTATAAAAAATGAATTAAAAGTACAGAAAGCTTTTGTATATGTGTGTGAACACACAGGTATATATATTTATAAATACACAGTGGTATAGCCTATAATGATAATGTGGTTGAGATAAAGACGGAAATCATTAGGATGGGTCTTTAACCTCAATTAGATGCTCATTAGATTTAAGCTGTGTTTAATGATGAAGTAAAAGAACACAATTAATGAACATGTTCTGAATGTTGAAACTATTTTAATGTTGAAGATTGTTTCTAAAAATGTGAAAGACAATTAGGAATTTTAATAAACTTTTGTTGCACTGGGAATAGATCATCTCTTACAACATTTCCTGTGCTTCTTTGATTCTAAGGTGTACCACTTTCCTCATTTATGAAATCAGGATATCTTACAATAAATGCGTTCAATTAATGTCTTTTTCCCTCATGCAAAGATGTTACAGAATTAATGATGTTGTTCTGAAATAGAGATGTCTTAGAATTGTGGTACATTAGCTAGTCTGTCATTAGACTTTTCAGATTTGAATCTTAAAAAATTCAATTTGAGCACATTTTCTTAAATGCATTATATTAGAGGACAAGGACCTATATGAAGTTCTGAAGCTTTTAGTGTTCTAATTTAATTAACTGTGTTTTGGCTTTAGTTCCCAGGAGCTACCAGGGTAGAAACGAAATCTTTGCTTGTTGAGATATAGAATCTTTATTGGAAATATCATAGGCTTTAGATATAGGTAGACCTTGATTCTTAGTTTAGCTCTACTGATTAGCTATACTATTAGGTAAGCTGTTTAATTAGTTTCTTCATTAGTAAATAGGAGATAATACCCATATTTCAGGCTTGGGATGATTTAACGAGATAATGTTTGAATATCATGTTTGTACCAAATAGATAAAATCTTTTACCGAAGCACTTGTGTTCAGGATATATAAAGGACTTGGTCAGAATCAATACAGAAAAGATTGCCAACCCAATAGGAAAAAAGTGGGCAAAAGACTTTAACAGACATTTCAGAAGTATCTAAAATCTACAATAAATATCAAACATTGCTTTCCTTATTAGTCATTAGGGAAAGGAAAATTAAACCACGGTGAGATTCTTCTACATACCCACCAGAATAGCTAAAATGAAGAAGGACAATAAAGTGTTGACTGGGAATGTGGAACAGTTGAAGCTCTCACACTCTGCTGGTAGAAATGTAAATTGGTGTAAAAGCATTTTGAAAAGCTGCCAGTAAAGTTAAACATAGACCAATGATCCAATGATTCTACTCCTAGGAATATGCATATGTATGTGTAGGTACATATACAGGACAAATATAAGAATATTTATAATAGCCAAAAACTGTCCATCAACAGTAGAATGGATAAATACGTTGTGGAATGTTCCTATAGTGGAATAATATAATTCTATACATTAGAATTAGAATACATAAGAATGAACTGAATGCTAATATATTCAACAACATGAATTTCACAAACATAACTTTAGCGTAAGAAGCCAGGCACAAAAGAATGTGTAGCCTATGGTTTTGTTAATATAAAGTTCACAAAAAGGATCGTGTTACCTTTGGGCAAGTCGAGTTTGGAGGAGCATGGTATTGGTAGGAAGTACTGGGTAGGCTTCTGAGAAGCTAATAATGTTCCATTTCTTTTTAATTTTATTTTTTCAATTCCAGTTGACATGTGTAGTTTCAGGTGTACAATATAGTGATTAGACATTTCTGTATAACTTACAGAATGATCAACCCAATAAGTCTAGGATCCACCTGACACATACATAGTTGTTACAATATTATTGACTATAATCCTCCAGCAGCCCCAACCTTTTTGGCACCAGGGACTGGTGCTTCTATGAGAATCTAATGCCTGATGATCTGAGCTGAAGCTGAGGTCGTGATGCTAGCTCTGGGGACTAGCTGCAAATACAGGCTTCTCTGGCTCGCCTGCTGCTCACCTGCTGTGTAGTCTGATTCCTGACAGGCCACAGACTGGGGCCAGTACTGGTTTGTGGTCCAGAAGCTGGGGATCCCTGCCTTGTGCTGTACTTTATATCCTGTGACTGTTCTTATAACTAGCAATTTGTACTTCTTAATCCCTTTCATATTTTTTACCCATCCCTCCAGTTCCCCTCTCATCAGTTTGTTCTCAGTATCTATGAATTTATTTTCATTCTTGTTTGTTTGTTTTATATTCCACATATGGCATTTGTTTTATTTCACTTAGCTAAGTACCCTCTAGGTCCATTCAGGTTTTTGCAAATGACAAGATTTTTTTTTATGGCTGAGTAATATTCCATTGTATATATGTACCACTTCTTTATCCATTTGTCTGCCAATAGACACTTAGGTTGCTTCCATATGTTGGCTGTTGTAAATAATGCTGCAGTGAATATAGGTGTGCATATGTCTTTTCAAATTAGTGTTTTGGATTTCTTTGGATAAATACCCAGAAGAGGAATTGCTAATTCTATTTTTAATTTTTTGAGGACCCTCCATACTGTTTTCGATAGAAGCTGCATTAATTTACAATATCACCAACAGTGCATAAGGGTTCCCTTTTCTCTACATCTTTGCCAACACATGTTTGTTGATTTATTGATGATAGCCATTCTGACAGGTATGAGGTGATATCTCATTGTGGTTTTAATTTGCATTTCCCTGATGGTTAGTGATGTGCGTCTTTTCATATGTCTATTGGCCATCTGTATGTCTTCTTTGGAGAAATGTCTGTTCAGGTCCTCTGCCTATTTTTGAGTCAGATTGTTTTTTTTTTTTTTTTTTTGGTGTTAAATTATATGAGTTCTTCATATATTTTAGATATTAATCCCTTATCAGATATATGGTGAATATCTTCTCCCGTTCAGTAGGTTGTCTTTTGTTTTGTCGATAGTTTTCTTCACTGTGCACAACACTTTAGTTGGATGTTGTTTAATTTTTTTGTTTGTATGTTTTCCTTGCCTGAGGAGACAACCAAAAAAAATATTACTAGGAATGATGTCAAAGAGTTTTCTTCTAACAGTATTACAGTTTTGCATCTTACATTTGAGTCTTACAATTTTGAGTTTATTCATGTATATGGTGTAAGATGATGATTTAGTTTTATTCTTTTCCTAATGTCTGTTTCATTTCTTGAACTTGGTGGTGGTTACTCTCGTTTGTTGATTTAATGAAAGTTCATCAAGCTGTATACTTATGATTTGTTGCATTTTTCTCTATGCATGTATGTTAAACTTTAATAAGTATATTTTACCAAAAGTTCATCATTGTCAATTTTCAGAGTGCTTGACAGCTTAATGGCTAATAAACATTTGTTGGTTATTTTTTACATTCCTAGTAATTTATAAAAACTTTCACATGAAATATGATAGTGCTTTTTTATCTTAAACATACTTATTTTCTACACAGGAACCACTCCTTCCCTGGCCCACCTTGTCAACATACAAGCCTTTCTTAGTCATGACCAAAATTACAAAAGATAATGCTTTTTTGGTTTCAGTACAAATGTCTTTGCCATGATTTTCAGTAAACGCCTTCAAAGAATGTCACAACATGTAAATTTAGAGGGTCAGCCTTCAAGCTAAACTACTATGGGTCTTGTGAGACCAGTTATGAGTAATAGTTTGATGAAAGATATTAAAATCCTGGACTGACACACTAAAAGAGCTAAAAAAATCTTACAGCGATGAGGTTGTATCCCAAACCTATTAAATGGAGAAGCATGTGTACCCAGTGACCTTGAGATTGACTAGACCTGCATTTGAGACTTGACAGGAATGGTTTACAGATGAATGAAATAAGAAGCATGTGTAGTGGGGATACTGTTACATTTGATAGGAGGAAAGAAAACAATAGCTTTAAATTTCATTTAAAACCTTAGTACTAAAAAAAAAACAACTCTAAGAATTGAATTTGTCTTTCTGTTAGTAGAGTTTAAAATTATTAAGGATCTGGGTACTTTTTCCATTGCTCCTTTTTGTCTAGTCTTTCTTCTTTAGTTTCTCACTTTCTTATGTGCCTTTCCCTTTTCCTCTCTCCTTCCTCTCATTCTCTTCTCTCCTACTTCTTCCCTCTCCCCCTTCCCATTCTGGGAATGCCTTGGCTCTCTTTGTAGACGGAGGGGGTCCTTTTCTCTTCTGACTAAGCAGCTCACAAGAGTCCTTTGGGAAGGAAAAATTTTAACTTCCTGTCGCCTTTTGGGAGTAAGTTTGAAAATATAAGCAGGGGTGGAAGGGCTGTGGACTTGGAGAACCTTCAGTCAAGTGGAGTGCCAGAGAAGCCTTACTCGGAGGTGTGCTGGACACATATGAATGGGAGGGAAAGCAAGTATGAGTGGTCATCACACTCGAGACCATTGATATTACTTGTAGTGGCTCATTTATGAGAGCTACCCTGCACTTCAGTCTTTTTCTTTAATATTTTTATTCAAAAATGTTATTTCTAGTTACAGTTATTCTGTTCTTTGGCTTTAGAAAGTATAAAGATGATTTTGATTTTATATGCTAAATTTCATCTTGCAGAAATAGTTAATTCTTCCATTGTACTGTGGAGCAGTTTTATCAACTTTTGCATAGAGATTGTCATATAGGAACCAAGATAAGACAAATATTAATTCTGTGTTTTGATGCAAATAATATTTTAAGAAACAAAACACTTGTTTTTTTCTTTTGTATTCTTAATGCTATACTGAAGGTTACTATTTCCTTCAAAAAACACATTTTGGGTGTGAAAATACCTGGATATTTGAAACGAAAGAGAATACATGTTACATGTGGCCTTAAATTTAATATTATAAAAACAGAGCCACCTTAGAGTATTAAAAAACAACATTAGTAGGCAATAATTTTATCTTCTAAGCAGTAATGACATTAGTAGTGTGGTACAGAATGGCTATATCGATATTTCAGAGAGGAAAAGCTAATTTTAAAATAGGCCATTGCTTTCTTCCAAATAATGTTTAAACTTTAATATCCAATTTATTTTTAAGTACAATACAGGGTTATTCTAATAATATTTTAAATTAATACTTCTTGTGCTTTCAAAGCTGAAGATGACTCTGGCAGTCTTATTTTGAAGTGTGAATTATTAGAGAAGTTTCTATATGGAACTCATTACTCTAGTGCTTCTTTTAAAAACATGGACAATTTAGTGGTGATAGTAGGGGGGGTTCTTTCTAAAAAAATATTTTTTGTATCAAAGTTACAAGTCCTAGAGATAAATGTATTTTACATGTTTACATTTGGTTTAATAAGGGAACTTTTCCACAGCGTGATTTCAGAGTATCAAAAAACTTGTGACAGAATTAATTTGTAATTTTTTTAAAAAATTTCAAATGATATCTTTCTCCTTTTAGTTCCTTTGTATTTTTCTACTTTGTTCTTATATCTCTTCTTTTAGATTGCTGTTAACCTTGAATACCAAGCTGCTTTGGATAAATAGAATGGGAATATCGTAGCTATTTTTTCAGCAATTAATGAGTTCTAGCTGGTCTTAATTGTTTATGGCATCATGAACAATAAGGGATTTCTCTTTATTAAACCCAGAATTCAATATTGATTTTAAAGAATAGAAAACACTGAGTAGCATTTTTCATACATTACTTGAGAACACATTTTTTCTACTTTTTATTCCTACCCAGAACATCTACATTTAAATTCTTTGGCAGTTTAAACCTTCCTTTTATGGTAGAGTTACTGTAATACGATATTAAACCAAAAGTCTCCATAGAGATTTGGGGTTGAATTATAATTAAATGTTTTCTTCTCTGTCACATTGGGAGCATGAACTCATTTCACACCAGCATTCTCTCCTAATACTTTGCCATTGTTACCAAACTCAAGGAGTTGGGGTTCAAAATACTAAAGTAAAGGAGATGGGGTTCAAGTCCAGAGCTGTGTCTCCAGGAAGGGAGGTTTAGCCATTGCTTATATACATACAATATTTGGTCAGTCACATGTTGATTTCTTCTTTGTATCTGGTTGGATTTGGTCAACTCATTTGGTCAAGTTCATTGCATTACAGCTGTGTCTGCAAAATACTGTGTTGCATTTTATCATTTAGCAAGAAAAGCATTTCATTAAGAAATGTCGGGCCCTTGAGACCCTTGATCTGTCTAACACCATTACCAAATGTGCCTGGGATTCTCTTGTCCCTGTACCTTTGAGATATTATTCCCCTTCTCAGAATATCCTATCTTCATTATCAGTATGGTTGGTGAACTCCCACACTTCATTCAAGACGTAATTCATTGTCACCTTCTCTAGGAAACAGTTTGTGCTGTCTGCCTGGTAGTCACTCATCCCTTCTTTCTGTGTACCTAACCCTTGTGTGTTAATTGTGGTCGTCTTCACGTTAATCTCTCATTATGTTCTTGTGTTAGTCTTTATGTTATTCTCTAATTAGTTATATGCCTTTCTATTTTACTAGACCTATGTTACATGAAAGAAATTGGAATCCACAGCACTTAGTATGGTAAACTGAAAATAAGCACTTTTTAATTGATAGTTTGATAGAATTTGTGAGCCTAATACTATCAAGTTGACAGCAGTTCAACTTATTCCAGTTGAATGGAATAACCTGTATTCCAGACTGAATGGTATTCTGCGAGTTTAACAACATATATCATGAGATATATATGTAAGTGCATGAATATAGACATATATTCAAATAAGCCAATATAACCTAATATAATGGCATGCTCCCATCAAGAATCATTTGTATAACTGAAAGTAATAAGACATATATATTTAATAAATTTAATTTTGGAATAAACTTAGATTTACAAAAAAGTTGCAAAGATAGAGAGTCCCTATGTACTCTCACCCAGTTTCCCCTATTGTTAAAGCCTTACAATACCATGGTATTTTTGTAAAAACTACAAAACTAACATTGGCATGTCACTATTAATTAAACTCCAGATTTTATTCAGATTTCTTTAGTTTTTTTTTTTATAAGTATTTTGATGTTCTAGGTCCAGTATAGGATACCCGTTTTTTTTTAAAAAATATTTATTTTAGAAGTCGGAATTTAAATACTAATCTAAATTTCTTTTCGTTAATAATTATTTCTAACTTCTTTCCTATTTAATTTTTTAAAAACACTGTTTTTTTCTTTTCTTCATCTTTTTCATGAAGGAGGATTGAGCTCACTGTTAATTAACTGAACTATCAGTTAATTTAAAGAGTATTACAAGATCAGCAAAATCAAAATATACCTCCCCCTTTTAAATTCAAAATAGTCATCAGTCTTAACCTTTATTGGGAACTATTAGCTTCTTTTATTCTGTGAATTTAGTATATTTTCATTAAATCTATCTTCTTTTTATGTCCTGTAAAACAATAATGTTCTTCATAATTATATTGCAGTTTTTTTCAGGTTTATATCTAGTAACTTTTTGATGCTTATGTGATTGTGATAATTTTTCTATTGCATTATTTAAAACAGATAATTTTAGACTTAATGAAGATTTTCAAAAATAGTTAAAAGAATTTCTGTACATACTTCACCCAGCTTCTCCTTATGTTAACATTTTAAATAAACATAGAACAATTATGGTGCAATAAAGAATTTATTCTTGTTTCACCATTTTATCCCTAGTATTTTTTTTTTTTTCTATTCTAGGATTCAGTCTAGGATCCCACACTGCACTTAGTTGCCATGTTTTTTTTCACTGTCCAGTCTGTGACAGTTCCTCAGTCTTTGTCTCTTATAACATTGATATCTTTGAAGAATACGGGCCGGGTATTTTGTAGAATGTACCTCAATTTGCCTTTTTTTTTTGTATTGAGCTTATATGTTACTGGGAAGGATACCACACACTCAATGAAGTACCCTTCTTGGTGCACCATACCAGGGAGTGGGTGATGTCAGTATGCATCACTGATGCATTGAGCTTGTTCACTTGCTTAAGGTGGTGTCTGTGAGGGTTCTACACTATAAAGTTACTATTCTTCTCTTTATGACTATTAAATATTTGTGGAGAGATACTTTGAAACTGCATGATACACACACACACACACACATTTATGCTTAAACTTTTGCCCACTTATTTTAGCATCCATCCATGGGCTATGCCTATAGCAGTTACCACTGTAATGTTCTGATAGTGATTTTCCATTTCTCTTATTCTCATTAATTGGAATTCTTCTATAAGGAAAAGTCTCTTCTCTCTGTCTGGAATTTTTCTATAAGGAAAAAAAGTTGTTTCCTCTCTGTTTGTTTATTCATTTAGTTATATATTTATACCAATATGCTACATGGGTATTTATTCTTTGGGTTATATTAATATTGTGTGTTTTGTTATTGAAATTGTTCTAACTTTTGGCTGGTAAGACTTCCTGCATGTTGCCTCCTTTGTCGCTGGATGTGTTTTCCTCTTTATTTTCTCACTCTGTGATATTATTCAAGTGCATCTTTTATTTTCACTACTCACGCCCTATGTTCAAGCAATATTCCAAAGAGGCCTAGTTCCTTTCATTGGAAAATAGCATTTTGAACCCAAAATCTGGGTGCTCTTTGTAATTACTGTTACTTGGATGCCACTGCTCTAGTTCTGCTCAGTGGATAGAGCTATGAAATATATGTGTGAGATTCTTTTTTCATTGTTGGTTTTATTGTCCTCTACAGTAGCTAGTCTCTTTTGGCCAATAATATACAGTATTTTTAATCCTAATATAGGTTACCACCATTCTACATCACTAAGGAAATTCGTCTAAAATTCTAATTACATTATAATATTCAGTAAGCATTATATAACACTAAGTGATGATCTTTTAAAGTCTAGAAAAATCTATACTAGCACATGGACAGTATATAAATTGTTATTAAATGATTGACTAGTTTAATATATTAGACTAGTTTAAAAAATACAAATGCCAGTGAAATATAATTATTTTTTATAGCTAATTAATAAAGTGGAACACGGATCCTTAAACCGGATAGAAATTTTAGCATATTACTAAACATTTAGTAGGTACTTAAAATGCGGGAATTGAGTTTCTTAGACACATTTTCAGTTATCTCATAATATTATAAAAATAACATATTCCTCTTGACAAAAATTTTACCTCTTAGACTTCCTGTCGAACCTGCTAAAAAGATATTTGGAAATAGAGTTCAGGTAAAAATCTATTACCAGTTCAAGATTTCCACATAATCTTTCTACATTATTGCAACTACTTGGTAAACTGTTAAGGGAAACACAGATTGTTTTTTGGTTCAAATGTATCTGGAAATGATTCTACATACTCTGTAGGCAATAGAGCATTATAATAGGTTTTGACAAAAAAGAAATAAATGTTTCTGCTCAGCCTAGCATATAAACTTCTATAGTCATATATTCCTTTTAGCATGACAATTATTTAATAAAATAATGTTTCTGAGACACAGAAGGTAAGTAATAATAGGGGAGACCTGAGGTAATGAAAGTTTTGGAGTTAAGCCAAGGAATGAGCAGACTGTTGAAGCTTTCTAGTTAATTGTAATTTACAGTATTTGAGTGTGTATGCGTGGAGAGTCTTATGCTTTTTTAAAATATATTTTTGTAAGGCTATGTATCAGATTGGACTAAGTGTGATTTTAAAAAAAGTTATGGATGTTAACTAGATATTACGGTAATTATTTTGCAATATTTACAGATATTGAATCATTACATTGTATATCTGAAACCAATATAATGTTATATGTCAATTATACCTTAGTGAAAAGAAGGTTGCTATAGCGTTTGTGCTGATTGAGATCCAAAAAGCTGTTTAGTGTAAATATTGGTTTTTAAACTTTTGTGATGGATGTACTTTCTTCTTCTTCATGTGGATCACAGATGGTGTGGTGAAGCCTTGAAAAAATCAGGAGATGAGATCTGAGACAGGGCTAGTTTTCACAGCTATAAAGACCTGGAGCTGGGTCTGGGGATTATGGCTAATCTTATGGATAGCTTTCTTAATAGCTTTGCTTCCATTTTTTATTTCTTTGTCATTATCATGTTCCCATGGTGCCTGACATAACATATCTAGTAACATGTGTTTGTGCATCATTTTCTTATGCAAAAGCCTTCACAAAATATAGGTTGCTGTGGAGCAGAATGCACATCAGCTCATTTTTCTTCAGACATACCTCCAACCACAAGACCTTTGTATTAGGGGGGTCTTTGGAGGAGGCCACAAGCTCCTTGAAATGGTATGGAAATTTATATATCCATGAGAATACTTTTTGCACTTGTATTTTTGGATGGATGGCCTGAAGGTTTCACCAGAATTTTAGAGATGGTTCAGAACCACCTTGGTGGGGTAGGGGTGAGGACTCAATCTTTCCTACCACTGCTCTGGCAACTTTTGTTTTCCCTCTGGTGCCCCTGACAGAGGGGAGCACCTCTCTGTAGCCCCTTATAGATTGAGCATCACCTAGTGCATAAGGATTTATATAATCCATGAATCAGACTACGCTACACTGCTGTAACAGAGACCTATGTATACAATGATTTAAATAAAAAAGATGCTTTTCCTCATTTTTGTAAGTCATGATGGATATGATCCAGGTCGGGAGATTTGTGGTACTTCAGAGATCTAAGTTCCTTCCAAGTCTTTTTACCCCCATTCCCTGACATATTATCACTTGTATGATTGTAGCTCTGTGGCAACCAGGTCCAGGTTTCAGGGGGCAGGACAGAAGGAGAAGCATATCTGATGTCTAAAGTCTAAGATGTCTAAAGTCATATCACTTCTCACATTTATTGGCAAGAACTATTCATATGACCACTGTACTGCAAAGGAGGTTGGGAAATGTGTAGCATGGAAGGGGAGAGAACAGATTTTGGTGGAATCTCTGCCATATTCTCTGCAGGCTGTTCTCCAGCTAGTTTGTAAATTTGTTGAAGTCAGGGCCTTACTTGCTGTTCTTAATATGGTGTCTTATGTATAGTAGATGTTAGATCATTTGTGTTGAGTTGCCCTCTTCAGTGAAATAAGTATGTAATGTCATTTTGCAACTGGTGATACAAAAAGGCAAGAGCCATAAGCAGCAAGAGTTCTAGACAAAAGGCAGGCTCTGCAAACTACATGGTTAATATGGGGAAAGATTTGGTCATGTATTGTGCTTTGTCTGTGGCAGTGAAATTAAGAGTAGTTTTGGGAATGATGACAGCTGTTTTAGTAACTTCAGTTACTGACTTCCAGGAACAAAGTTTCTTGAACAAAATTGGCTTCATTAAAAAAAAAAAAGAAAGAAAAAAATGAACTTTACTTAATGATGTTACATGTTATGCTATTGTTACTGTCAAATTTTGTAGGGGTACAGTATAAAAACATGTACCCTTAGCTATTTTTATATGGATAGTTTGAGGCAGTGGTTCTGAAACTTTAGTGGGTATCAGAATCAGAACAGGCTTGTTAAAACTTATTAAAAGCTTGTTAAAAATGAGGTAGACTCCTCCAAAGTTTCTGATTCATTTATTTTGGGGTGCGTCCTGAGAATTTGCATTTCCAACAAGTTCCCAGGTGGTGTTGATGCTCCTAGTCTTGAGGTCACAATTGGAGGACCGCTGGTTTAAGGTAAGGAGAACATACCAACCTATCAAAAAGGGCAAGTGCCTGATACTACCAATTCATGCAGGTGTGCTACTGCCATATAAAAACTTCTAATAAAAATCTGTGATGGAATCTGTTAATGTCATTTCAGATCATATGCTGGATGTGGAAACATCTATTGTTCCACAGTCCCTGAAACTACACCATTGCTGAAGGCAGATGTGGAATGAGTATTTTAGTAGTGTTTATTGAAGGAGTACTTTTGAAAACTTGCTCTTGAAGTGCCAGGGTAAGAAAGAGTAGACAGAGGCATGCATCTCATCTTTGTTAAGTCTTGGATGTTTTTCCTCCAGCAAGATCAGATAGGCTCTCTGCCTTTCTGAGCCAGGGAAGATGGATAGGTTTTTATGCTTTGTAGCTCTGAGACTGCCCTCACTGGCACAAAGAGTGTGGTGATTGATTATTAATGTCTGCTGTGGCTACTGTTGCCATCCTTTGCCCTCAGCCTGAACACTGAGATGCCTCTCTTTAACCTTTGCCTCTCCTTCCCCTTCAGTAGGGTGTGTGTGTGTGTGTGTGTGTGTGTGTGTGTGTGTGTGTGTGTGACAACATCTGTGATTCTGTGATATCTGTACACCTATAAGTGATACATTTAATGAGGTTTTATAGCTTAACCCTTTTTCTTTTACTTCTGATAATAGTTTGGGACAATGAATTGTGAGATAATGTATTACAAATCATCCGACATAGAACTTATTTTATTTTACTTTAACTTTCTTGGTAGATTTATTTTTCATATTTGAAAAAAAAGATCTGGAAATGTTGCTTTACTTTTTTATTACATATTTGCATGCATTTTTTCAAATACAGGGTATGATCAGTTTCATGTGGTCTTCATTACTTATTTTTTCTTGAAGATTTTTAAATCATAAAAGTAATACATTTAGTTTTTACAAATCAGCCATCCTAGAAGTTAATAAATATCCTTCCATACATACATGTGTGCAAATAAACGCAATCTTTCTAATAGCAACCTTTTGTGGTGATTAATGTTAACAATATGTTTCATCCACTTCTTTTTCATATGGATGATAAATTATACACATTAAATTAAAAATATATATATATATATACACTAGACAATGCCAAGTACATGATAAAAATTTTTTTTAATGAAATTTATTGGGGTAACATTGGTTAATACAATGATATAATTTTCAGGTGTACATTCTAATTTAACATCTGTATATTCTATTGTGTTTTTACCACCCAAAGTCCTGTTTCCTTCAGCTACCATATATTTGATCCCCTTTATCCACTTCACCCTCTTCTTACCCCCCTACATTTAACCCCCTTTACCCTATCTACCTCCCCCCACCTCTTCCACCCCTACCCTCGAGTAACCACTAGTTTATAGTCCATGTTCATGAGTCTCTGTTTGTTTGTCCTGTTTCTTTGTTGCTTTTAGGTTTATATCCCACATATAAGTGATATCATGTGATTTTCAACTTTTTCTGTCTGGCTTATTTTGCTTAGCATGATTATCTCGAGTTCCATCCGTGTTTTTGCGAATGGCTATATTTCCTTGATAATACAATTCACATGGTTATCTACCTTGAATTTTTCAATTAAATGCATTTTGGACATATTTTGAGTTTAATAGATGCAGAGATATAGAATTCATAATTTTAATGACTAATATATTCTATAGAGAGAATCAACTGTGATTTATTCAGGCTTTCTGCTATTGATAGCAACCACATTTCCAGTTTTTGTTTCTCTAAACAGTAATGGGAAAATATCTCTGAATATATATATTTAAATACTGGCACTTTTAGTTCAGTTGAATTAATATTAAAAGTAGAATTTTTTGATTGAAGGATGTATAACTTAAAATTACTATATATCATTTGTGTAGACTTTGATGTCTCTTGCTCCAAAAAAAAAAAAGTGTATGAAAATGAAAATGCTTATTTTCTTACAGTGTTACCAACTCTGAATATTAACTGTCACCAGTTTTTGGCATGACTGATCTTTTATTTTTTTGTTTCTCTGCACCAGTGAGGTTGAGCACCTTTTTATGTTTTTCACTTATTCTCATTCTTCTATTCCTTGCTCATTTTTCCTCTTGAGTTTTTTGCTTATCAAATTGTTGGAGTTCTTTAGCGATGTTACTCCATCAGATGGGTTGCAAATATTTTCTTCTAGTTTAAAATTTGGTAGTGGTGCCTTTATCTTTGCCATACAAAAATATTAAATATTTATGTAATACAATCTGTTAGTCCTTTCCTTCATGGTTTTTTATAGGATTTTAAGGTATAATAAAACATTTTCACATTTGAGTCTCATAATTTACCTGAGATAAATAGGAAGTAATGTTGATATTCCCATCTTTAGATGAGGACCCTAATCTTCAAAAAAGCCAACTGAACTGCCTGAGTTTGTAAGTGGTGCATATCAGATTCAAATTAAGTTGTTTTTAAAATTCTGTACCCTGGCCATTGCACTGTGCTCTGATTGGTGGTTCATTTTACAATAAAAGTTACTTAAATTATTTAGCCGAATATAGAACAAGTATCTGTGAAACATAATCTGTTTTTAAAGATGTAGTATGATAAAAGGTATGAGTTATTTTGTTAGTGAAAGGTGCATTGATATGTATATAACAAAAGTGATTTGGCTGTGGTATAATTACAGTCTTGCAGTGGTGAGCTGTTTTTAACATGGTGTCACACAGTACTTCAATTATTTATACTGAAAAACAACCAAAACCTCAAGTGTAGATATTAATGAATACTTGTCTCAGGAGAAAAATTAAGTTAGAAGAGAAATAACTCTCCAAAAGGGTGCTTTAATGACTCAGACCAGGTACTACTGGAGAGTGGTAACCACTTTTATCTGGAGATTAAGAACTACAACCAGTGCAGTAAACATTTCTTCTCTCTATAGTCATCTGAAATTTAAATAGAGTAAATATACCTTTCAGTGCACATTTTAATAAGTGTATTTCCCATTCTGAACACTCTCAAAAAAAAAAAAATCACAAGCTTAGGTAGGCTTCAGTGATTGTGCTACCAGATGTTCAGGGAACCCTGTCTGGACTCAGAATGAAGAGAGTTGGAAGAGCCCAAGCAGACCTGGTAGTCATTTAGATCTTCATGAAATGTAAACTGTTGTGGCCATGTGCATACTTGGGAAAGCATGGAGCCTAATACAATAGATATTTCTCTTGCATGAAAAAAGCAGAGTCCTAGTTTTGATTCCCATTGGTTTATTTTGGCCTGCAATTCCCTTCAGATCTTTATCATCGCCTTCTTAACAATCACCTGACTTTTAAGATGAATCTTTTTAACATGAAATCATATGCCATGTTCTTGAGGCTATAGAGAAATGACTATGAATTAGTGATGCTATAAAAGAGAAATGGTTTGAGTATAGTAAAATTGGGATCCTTAGTCATATATTTTTTATCTGGGCCTATGGGGTCTGTATACTTATTTTTACACTTATTTCAAGTGAACAAGCCAAATACAGTTTGCCATCTGGGTTTAAAACATTTTTTAAAATATGTGTTACTTTTTGTTTTCTTTAGTTCTTTTTAATTCAAAAGGCTAGTCTCTATAAACTTGAATTGTATGGAGTCTGAGTTTGAAAAGCAGTAGTTTGTGCTTATCTGTCTAATCCTTTCTACTAGCCTGAATCTTTTACCATCTTTTGTCTTCTTCATTCTTTACCTCCAAGATTTACTTTCAGTTCCTCACTAAGGCTATGACTGGGGTTTTGTTGACTAGAATTTCTTCTCTTTAGGTCTCTAGATCCTGGGATGATAGTGTTGGCTCTGGGGTAGTGTCCTTCCCCCTATCTCTTTGTACCATCTGTAAACACTTTCATTCTGCCCGTTAGTGGATGGGCCTCCTGAGGATACATGATGCAGAGTGTTTGTGAAAGGAAACTGATAAGACTAAAGACATTTTCCTTTATAAAAGAGGGAGGGTGGAATGTGGGGGAAAGGTAAGGGAATAGATCTGTTGTCATTATTACTTGTGCATTTCAATCATTCTGTGGGTTTTTCATTTACCTGGGCTTTTGTGAGACCAATACAAAAAGTCTTTATGATAGGAAGGTTGCAAATATTTTAAATTTAGAGCAGTCTCAGAAGGCATGGTACTGTGATTCTGGTCAATAGTAGAACCTAAACTGTTTTATTATGATTCATTGAAATAGAACCTCCTGCTTTGTATTAAGAAGTGGGGAGGGGGATGTAAATTTGAATATCTTAATGTTACGAATTAATTATCAGGTTTAGTATGGTTGCTTCTCTCCTCATTGAAGCTGCTTTCTTTTATTCTTTTATGTGTTCTATTTTAACGCTTAGTTGAGATGTTAGGCACACTTTATTTGGATTGATGATATATTTTATTATAATTTAAATTTAAATGTTGACTTATATATTGTCTTGGCTTTACGTTTTTTTATTTTTTATTTTTCCATTCATTTTGGAAATAGACTGTATGGCATTATGTGATCGGTTAATTTTCTTTTAATGCTGCTGCTCTGCCTTTGAAGAAGACAATGCAGTTGCTAAAGTTAGTAAGCAAAATCTTGCATGCATGGGAGGGAGGAAATTGGGTAATCCTGAGAGATCATCTGCAGCATTGAACATGGGATTAATTTGGGTTTTGATTATTGTGTTATGCAGAGGTTTGGAAGGGAGGGAGGAAACTGGTAAGGGTCTGGTTTTTAAAGCAAGCTTTAGAAAGGTTATATAGAGTTTGATCTTACTGTAAATATATATATATATATTTCCGGTGTCATTCTTTAAAAAAATGATAAAAATTAGAGCAGGAAATTTTAGGCTTAAATATCGCCTCAGCTTTTCATCTGATGCTGATATTCTTTTGGTACCTTGTAAAGTGGGTGGTTGAAGATGTTCAAATAACAGGTTATATGAACTTGAAAACTGCATATAAGCCTTAAAACTTAGATTTAGCCTGTCCTCTTACCCCTTTTTAAAGATCAGTTAGCTGCTAAAGAGATGTCTTCGGAACAAGGTTCTTTGCCAAAAGTAGATAGTCTTTAAAATTTACTATTTATTTTAGCATTAAGCCAGGGCCTATCTATTGAAGATTTTAGGGATGCTTTGCACTCTTGCTACTACCAGTTGTAGGTGTTGATTTGGAACAAAGAGAATAATTTTATGTGTTTGAGAAGGATTCATTTTTAAGTGATATATCCTACCCAATCCCCCCTAAATACCAAGTGATTAACTACGACTTTAATTTTCAATTAATCAAATTAGATTTCTTCTGGTAGATTTTGATTACATGCAGTTCTAACAGCTTCCAGATACACTTCTCTTTCCCATATGCTTACCATATGCTGAGTAAAACCAATGTAGAATAAATTAGTGTGAAAGTAAGAACACTTAGTTCTTTTGTAGAGTTCATCTTGAATGACAGAAGACAGCTCAAAATCATTTTAGCTATGAGGAACCTTTTGAAAAGTGATACGGAAAAATAACCCATTTATGTGTGCCAAGGTCTGTTTTCATAAATGTAAATTTGAAAGTTCATTAAAATTTTGGCATGTGATTTGGAATGCATAATAACTGGAAGTGATTCAAAGCCAGAAATCTGTATCCTTATACCAACAACATGTTTCACTGAAGACTGGCTTTGTATGGTTGTTTAATATTTAAAAGGTTAAAAAAAAAAGAATATTTACTCAATGGTTATGGCTTTGGAAACTGTGTTCAGCATGGAGAGGCTGCAGGGGCAAGGGAAAGACAGCAGTTCAAGCAGTGGCCCAGAATCCTCATCGGCCTTTTTTCTACACAAGCAGGGCAGGTGACTTTGGAACACTGACCAGTGTCAGTGATATTGTCTCTCGTTTTTCAGAGATGACAAGATGGAAATGCATGTTTTCCTTGTGGTCTTTGGGACTGTGAAGATGGACAAGAAGAACATTCAGGTTACATAAAAAGAACTGAAAAAATAGCCAAGTTAGGGTCAGGCATAGGTGGTATCTAAAGCTAGTAGCTAATATGAAGAGTTAATGCTTAGAAATATATTAACGTTACATGCCAGGCCTACTGCTAATCCATAGTATAAGCCTCCCAAGGTGAGGGTATAGAAGCAAAGGGGAAGCGGAAAAAATTACCTACTGTTGGTGCAAACAAGCCCCTTTCTTGTCTGTAATAATAGAAGTGCATGCCTCTGTGTCCTTTCAGACATCTTCAAATGTCTGAGGCATAGGTAAGAACAGCTGAGGTAAGAACAAACCAGAAATTACTGCGACATGAAAGCTTTTATTTTAGAGCTTACAGGCTAACTTCTTCAAATTCTTATCCTCTGCCAGTTGTTTTTTTTTTTTTTGCTCTTATATGTGTGTACTTTGTACAGATTCCATTTTTCTTCTGTTATTCCTCTTTATGACTTTGTTTTTGAAGTTTCTTATTCCCTGACATCTCAAGTCCTCTGGTTTCTACCTTCCAATGTTGTTGTAGGAGAGAAAAAAATGGTTTATAAGGTGAATAAGATGATCACCAGGATGAAAAGTCATCCTCCTTGAGTTTGTGATTATGTACTTAGCTCGTATTCTGTCACTTAGTATGCCATTTATGGATGTTTTTCTGTAATTAAACAAGCATGCTGCAGAAAGTAAGTTTAAAATCACTGTCGTTTGGTTTATTTCCTCTCTTAGCCTTTGATCTATTTGGCTTTGACACATGCTTCTCACCAACTTCTGTAGATTCTCATTCTGACAGGATGCTTTGATTTCCCCCACCCCCACCCCCAGCCCCCCTTCCCCAGCCCTGGTTCAAGGTATCAGTCACTAGACTGGGTATTTTGTATCTGTTTTGCTCACTCCATTGCTTCACTTCCTTTTCTTTCACCTGAACTTAGTCTTTCCTACTTCAGTCTCCTTTCCCTCTAATCATTTCTCATATTGTGGCCAATTACCATTCTGAAAACATCTGTCTCTTCAAGATATTCTATATTTTAAAAGTATTTGGTGACTGTCTATTGTCTAATTCTGTTCCTTACAGAACAATGTAAGGAATGTCACAGACTAGCACTTGCCTACCTTTCTAGTCTCATGGTGGTTCACAAATAGCCAGGTACTTGGAACCATACTTCAGGTGTACTCGTGGTTCCTTTTCAAGCCATGCATTCTCTATGCCCTGGGACTTTTGCTTACACTTTTCCCTTTGCCTACAGTGAATGCCCTTCATTTTCTTCTTGGCAAATACTTAACTACTTTTCCTTAAAAGTAAACTCTTTTGTGTGTGGTTTTAGCCGAGTCTTCTAAGCCTTAAACATGGCTTGCCTGTGGTGAAGTGTATAGTGATTATCAGTAAGTTTGCCTTCATGTTTAGCTGCTTAGTGTTAGCTATGTCAGGGAAGGGAGATCGTGCCTTACTCATCTTTGTGACCCTGCGCATAGCAGAAGGCCTGGCATGCAGTCGGGTGTTCCATAAATATTTATTGAAAGGAATTTAGTTTATTTTCCATTACATTTTATAGAAAATGAGGGAATCTTAAGTAAATTACGTGCCTAAAAATAGTGTATTTGAATGAAGATTTGGGACTTATGATTTATGGAAGTAGAAAGAGAAATATCATAATTCCTTGGCACTCAAACTAGAGAATATATACCAGGAACCATAATTGGTGAATTATCCAAATAACATTCACATTTGGCCAAGGGAAGTGGTGTGTGTGTGTGTGTGCGTGTGTGTGAGAGAGAGAGAGACAATGAGAAATTAACTTCAAACTAATGAAAATATGGTTTGAAATTGTGAATTATAAACAGTTCTTAATAATTATTGGTAGATCTAGAATGGAATCTAGGGTTTTGGACCTTGACTGTAGGGGAAAAATATTAGAGTTGTGGGATTTGCAAATGATGCAGCTGATAGTCAAGTGGTTGCCATCAGTTTCTCTGTGGATCTAGGGTAAGAAATTTTTCTGAATCTACTTTTTATAAGACAGGACATCTAGAGGATCTAAGTCACTAGTGTGTGCTAGACCATAATAGTCAAGGTGTAAAACAGTATTGGCAGAAGAAAGAATGAAGAAAATATTAAGTCCTAGGGATTTTAGTATATAGCTTGTCCTTGGTCTTTAATTTGAATGGAGCAGTCCTCTATTCTCATAGCCCCAGGGAGACATAGTATATGTTCTGGGGCAAATTGTATTTTCCAAAGATTTCTACAACAACATTTTCTCTTATCCCTCATGTTCTTTTTACAATTATATTCTGATGCTCCTATCAAGAGGTGGGGTTGATGTTTTGTCCCTTTGAAGCTAGATGGGCTTCTGTGACTGTTTCAGCCAAAAGAATACTACGAGGTGATGGTATGTGATTTCTGAACCAGCATCATAATAGGCCATGCAGCTTTCTCTTTGTTTCTTGGAATGCAATGATTGTTTGTGAAACCTGCAGCCACCCTATAGCTGTCCAACTGTCCTGAGGCCATTGTGTTGTGAGGTGAGACCACATGGAATAGCTCTGAGAATACTAATTGCATTAGAGAGATGCCCAGTCAGCCCTCTGCCGCCGTAGAACCCTGCCGCTCCAACTCTAGCCTCCATATGACTGTAGCCAAATGAAAAATTGAGCCAGAACTGCCCAGTCAAACCTTCCGGAGTTCCTGACCCAGAAACCATGAAAGATAGTGAAATAGCTGTTGTTATTTTAAATTAAGTTTAGAGTGGCTTATTATGTAGCAGTTGATAATTAGAACATACTTCTTTGGAAAAGCATTTTCCATTTTCTTCTAGGTGGTATTGAAGGAAGCAGGGCTAAAATTAGAAGCACTGCAGTGCAGATTTTGTGTTGTGCTAACCTTGTTCTCCCCAACTTTTATGCCCTAGTTGAAGATAGGTCAAGGGGACTGGTATTAAAAAAGATAATCATGTGAAATTGTTTTCCCTCTTTTTTTATACCTTTACCTAATACTTGGTATAGAGAGGCTAGCCAAGGGATAGATGCTAAAACCAAGTTGACTATTGCAGGGAACCCATTGGTTTTGGGGAAGTAATACAATGGACAAGAAATTCTTCAAATGAGCTTGAGGCTGTCTCTACAGAAACAGTGAAGGAGGCAAAAACAGACTGTTGTCAAAAAGGCCAGAATTTATGTTGACTAATTTATTGTTTGGTATGCTCTTTTTAATAGTAAACTCTAAGTACCTGTTGTGGGTTGAATTGCATCACCCGGAAGATACAATGAAGTTCTAACCCCAGGTACCTGTGAATGTGACTTTATTTAGGAATAGGGTATTTTTCAGATGCCATCAAATTAGGATGAAATTATAGTAGATTAGTATAGGCCCTTAATCCAGTGTTTGGTGTCTTTATAAAAAGGCAGTGTGAAGATACAGAGATCCAGAGAAACACAAAGAAGAAGGCCATGAGAAAACAGAGGCAGTGGTTGGCATTATACTGCCACAGCTAAGGAGTGTCAGGGATTACCAGTGACCGCCAGAAGCCAGAAGAGTCAAGGAAAGATTCTTTCCAAGAGCTTTTAGAGGGAGCATAACCCTGCCAACACCTTGATTATCTTGATTTTGGACTTCTAGCATGAAAAGTTGAATTTCTGTTGTTTTAGGCACGCAAATTTATTGTACTTTCTTATGGCAGCCCTAGGAAAAGACTATAGTGCCTAAAGTTAGGGGGGAAAAGTTATACTTTTCAAATGTTATGGAAATGAAAAGATGAGCCATAGGCTGGGAGAATATTTACTAAACATATATCTGACAAAGGACTTGAATCTAGAATACATAAAGAATTTATATCTCAGTAATAATAAGACAACCCAAATTAAAAAATGGGCAAAAGCTTTGAACAGACCATCACTAAAGTAGATATGTGGATGTCAAATAGGCACATGAAATGATATACAGTGGCATTAGTCATTAGGAAGATGCAAATTAAAACTATTGTGAGATATCATACACTACCACTAGAATGGCTAAAATTAAAAAGAGTGACCATAGCAAATGTTGATGAGGATATAGAGCAACTAGAACTGTCACACATCGCTGATTGATATTTAAAATGGTATAATCACTTTGAAAAAACAGTTTTTCAATTCAGCTTCTTAAAGCATTAAGCATATATCTACCTGTTTTTTCCCCCTCATAGGTATTTACCCAAGAGATTTGAAAGCATATGTCAATACAAAAATTTTTACGCAAAGGTTTATAAGAGCTTTATTTGCAATAGCCCTAAACTGGAAGCAACCCAAATGTCTACCAGTAAGTAAATGGATAAACAAATTGTGGTGTATCTACATAATGAAATGCTATTCAACATTTAAAAAGGAATCAATTATTGATTCACAAAACATAATGGATGAATCTCAACATAATTAAATAATTATGTTGAGTGAAAGAAGCCAGAATTCCTCTCCTCATCCCCAAAAAAGTACACGATATATGATTACATATATATAAAATTCTAGAAAATGCAAAGTAGTCATAATGACAGAATGCACATCATTGGTTGCTTGGAAATGGGAGGTGAGGCAGGGCATGGAGGGGAAAGGATTTTAGAGAAGTGATAAAACATTTAAGGTTGATGGATATATTTTTATCTTGACTGTGGTTATAGTTTCCGGGGTTTATATTTATACCAAAACAAATTATTCTCCTTAAATATGTGATTTTTAAAATACGCCAATTATGTCTCAGTAAAGCTAGAACAAAAATTTAAAAGTTAATATGGAAAAATGTAGGATTAAGTGGGGAGTTTAAACCACAGATGCTATTCTGCTAGTACTTATCAGCTGAGCATTAGAAGATGAAGTGCACTTTGACATTTACTGTTGCATATGCCATGTCTTTAATGGCAAGAGACCATTTAAATCCAGGGCTAACAAGTAAACTAGGTATTTAGCATCAGTTGGGGTTTAATCATGGAAAAAGACTATGATAGATTATAATGTAAGAGATTTATGAAGGAAAAAAAAACCCTTAACATTTATGGTAAGAGCTTGGGAAATGAAGGTCCAGGAAGCAAGCTGGAGGATCAGTGGAATCCCCAACTAGTCAGTTTGAGAAGCCAAGCATAAGACAAGGCTCATGGCGGAAGTTCTGTGGAAGGCTATGCCTCTGTGTAGTTACTACCTCCATGGGTCTATGGTGGGCCTGGAGTTGTTGTTGACTTATAGAGTCAGCTTGAGAAGTTGGACAGGCATCTGAGAAAGAGCAAAGACTAGCTTGAACCCACCCATACAATCTTGTCTGGTTACTATACTGACTATGACAGCCTTCAGAGAGTAATGGCTTACCAATCCATGCAGATCCTTACGAGTCTGTGCAGATTCTACTTCTGGTCAATGTTAACCTGGAACTATACAGGGAAGAAGATGACAGGAAATGTTGTTCCTCCTTAATCAAGCTGGCATGGCACAAACCACTACAACTTGCTAATTAATGAAGTTGGTCATGGTAGTACTGATAATGAACCTAAGCACCTCTGTTCTCATGTGATGGGTTGATTATGCTAAACAAATACAGAATAACTTAGAGAGTGATCTGATTGGGACAGAATGAAGTGAGTCCAGGCATGAAGAATAAGGGTAGATCTTTTGAATCAGGGCTGATTACAATGTAAACAATGGAGAGACTGCATCCCCTCTTATAAGGAAGGTGTTTATAGCAACATAAACACCTTTTCAACACAGTAATATAAACAGTTTCTCAAGGAAACATTCTCTGGCATTCAGGAAATGTTTCTTTCTTTACAAACAAAAAAGTGTGTTTTTCTAAAGATTTAATTTACTTAAGGGCTCTGTTTAGAACAAGGCTCTGATTGTAGAGGGATTGTTATTCCCAGAGCACTTTTGTGGTAGGCTATAGTTGAAGTCTTTAAAGAAGCATCTTGTTTAAAACTCTGTAGACTAATAGAGCACAGGTCAGCGCAGGTGTAGCATGTCACGTATTGGACACACCTCTGGAAAGTTAAATAAACTTTCGTTAGTCACATTGTATTACAAATTCCCAGTAGTCTGCAATTTGATATTTTCTTATGAAAATCCTTGAGAGTGTGAGGACCCTTTGTTAAAGGTATAACATTCTATCTACAGTGAGAGCAGAGACTATGACAGGGGCTGTATATTTGCCTCAAACATGTATAATTTAATTTATTTGTAAGGTGAATTAAATTGGTTTCTAAAATTGGTCAATTAGGATTCTTATATTAAGAGTCTTTAAAACATTTTTAACTTGTAACAATTAAAAATAGGTTTATCCACAAGACCCATTTTAAGTTTGAAAAGAAGAAAATTCTTTAGTAATAATTCAGTAGAGAACAGGGAACAGATATACCTGTTCTTAGCATGTTAGTAAAAAGTATCTAGTTCTGTTAGTGCACTGAAAATCTTGTTAATAGGCAGAAAGCATCAGCCATGTGCAATTTTTTTTTATTTTTGAGAGTGTGATTTAATTAAAAAAATTTACCAGCAATCTTTAGGAATGACTTATTCATTGACAACTGCAGGTTTTCTGCAACTTAGAACGAGCAGCAGGAGAAAGTTTATCATGCTACCTTCAACCTTAACCTCCAGACTTAGTGCTTTTTAAGCTTTAACACGTAGACAAATTACCTGGGTATCTTGGTAAATGCAAATTGTAATTCAGCAGGTATGGGATGGAGGTCTCAGACTTTTAGTTCTGACAAGTTCCCAAATGATGTTGTCACTGACTTAGGGACTATGCTCTGAAAAGCCAGGGAGTATAGACTTTTCTGAGTGTAGTTTTTGGCGTAGTTACTCAGAATTCAACATTTTACAGCATGTGTGATGGATACAGAGAGAGAAAAAATTCTATTAAGTAGCTTGCTAATAGTTTGGCAAGAATGAAGTATAAGCTTCTTCTATTCAGTTAGCTGCAAACACGTTACATTTTTTAAATTTATGCAAGTGGACCAGTTTAAAAGCCAACTTCTCATCAAGATGCTAATTATCCTAGGAGGAAAAATATCATCTTATTTATATATGTGAGGAGTACAGGGTTTCTTTCTTTCCCCTGGAAAGTTCTCTTTGGTATCTATAAAACTACAATAATTGTTTCTTTGAATGTTGATATATATAAAATTACATGAGTTTTTTGTGGGTATTAAAATAAATTCAGGGCCAACTTGGCTGTTTTTGAAGGATCAGTTCAATATTGAAGAAACTTTCATCGTGGGAAAACTTGTCTGTTTGAAAGATGAAATTGGGACTAATTTGAAAATACTTTTTAACTCAACATTTTTTTTGGACCTTCTAAGATGGGCAGCTTGAAAATGTTGGTAATTGCACCAAGTTAAAATCTATTGGTCTTGAATATTTTCGAAACCTAGGCAGTTGGATTTATCTGAAAAATATCATTGAAATAGAAATTTGACTTTAGAAAAAGTATTCAGAAGAAGATAAAATCAAACATTTCAAAGAACTGTTTGATTATTTCTTAAAATAACCCAGTTTTAAAAAAATTTTAAGTCAATCCTTTATAGTGTAATTGAAATTTTTAAAAAAGGAAATATCTTTAAAGCTTTCTGTATCATAAAGATTGTGTAGAATTTCTGGATACCTGAAGAATGAAAAAGTGTAACTAAATGTCTATGTCTTTGTGGGGTGATATGATGGATCATAGAAATCATTCAGCAGCATCAGTGAAAGTTCCTTAGGGTCCTGACATAGGTGGGAAAAAGAATTCCCAGGGATTCTGGAGGCCAAATTGGGTTTATCTGCTGTGTAATGATAATTGATTTTTAACTATGATACTTTAATAGTATTCAGCATGACTTTGTTATCCAGATATAAATGTGCACTTTCCCAGTTGTGTCTTCCAAAAGATTGAGGCAATTAGTTTCTATCTGAAAAAATTTTTATGTGTTTTAGATGGTTAAGTGTGTTGGAAGTATGCATTCCAGAAAAGTAAGGAAAGAGGTATGTGCTCCATGGGGGAACAAGTGTTAAAATGATAACAGTGTATTTTAAAATATGAGCACTAAGAAAATAACTGTGATGTTACAGATAAAAAAAATTATACATGTGCATAGTATACCATTTAGGAAAAGACAATAAATAAAAAAGTGTGCTTTCTGTTTTTTCCCTATATAGCTTTTAAAAATTGTAATTACCCTTTTCTTTATACTTCCTGTAACATAAGCTGTTTCCCATGTAATTACATATTTCTGGTGATGAACATTATCTTTGATAGTTGTATAATATTCCATTTATAAAGGGAATACCATTTTGGTAATCATTCCTTCTTATCAGACACTTAAGTGCATTTGTATATTTTTCTAGGATGAATAATACTATAATGAACACCTGTGTATAATGCTTTTCTTTGATCAGAATTTTCTCAAGATAGATTGCCAGAACTAAAATTCATATTCTTGACGGAAACCTTTCTTTAAAAGCTGGTCTGTGAAGTTGAGGAACTGTTACAAAGAAACACTAACTCTTCTTGATGTTGAAAGATAAGAATGTTATGACAAGATGTTAAAAGCTAAGCTGGAGTTGGACAGATCAGATTAACCTGCGTCTAACTTTGACACCTATTTTTAAAACCTATTGAAAAGGGGGAAAAAATAAGGATAAGTAATCTGTCCTTTGAAAAGTTTTGATAGGTGGGATGCTTTTTAAAGAAATGAGCTATTTCTGTGGCAAGTGCCTTTAAAAGATATTTTCCTCCTAATAAGAGTAGGAGGACACTTGAAGATAAAGTTTCTTAGAAGAATAAGTTTATAATATTTAACTCCTAACCTTCTGAACTTTAGGGCAAAAGTGTTGAGGTCGTTGTGATTCACTAAGCAAATAGAAAAATTAGGAATGAGAATAATACTTGTAGTAGAAAAAAAATAGAAACCAGCTCACAATTCAGACTATACACTTATTTGTAACATTCATTTTAGCCAATTTTTAGTGTTAAGACAGTCCATTGGATAGGTAGGTCATGAATCTATTCTAGTTGCTCCATGAAGTTAAAAAAAACCTTCAAACCTGCAAACTTCTAATTAGTCTGTAGCATTTTAGATGCCCTAGAGTCTTCTAGCAATGGATTTGTAGCCAGAACAAAAGGCTTTCAAGACCAGATATATAAGCTATTTTTCTTTGTGTATTTTATCAGAGTTCTTAATTTAGTTTAGAAATTTTAGTTTCCAAGTGGATTCTAATTTCTCTGTATTGCAACTAATCTGTGCTCTTCTGCATAGTTAAAATATCTACAAAGAATATTTTTTCTATTAAATCTAAGTCATTACTGTGTGTGTGTGTGTGTGTGTGTGCGCGCACGCGCGCGCATATAGATACATGTAAGAAGTAATGAAATGCTTGTTCTTATGTGTATAACTGTGTTTTACAGAAATGACATCACCTGTTCATTTTTATAAAACACTTGGTACATGTAGGAGAATATATGTAATATGTATGTTACAAAGCAAAATAATAAAATGAACATCCATGAATTTTATAGAACTAGAACATGACCAAACTGTCTTTGAGCTCATTGCCAACTCTGCTCAGTTTTGCAGAGCTTACAGGTTAAAAAATACCTTGCTGTTTCTGTTTTTCTCAATTAGCCTTCAGAGAAGATCTAAATAGGTATATGCAATTTACATTAGGAACACCTGCAAATTGATGATTGACATCAATGCATATACATAATTCATAATGACATGTAGGAGGTTTTATAAATGGGACATTAGTATTGAAAAAGTTAACTATATCTAGATTTAAACTTTTACATTTTTCAGACTGGAAATTTTTTATTTTTCTAAATAGGCCACTTTAAAATCTTTTATTACTAAATCTAAAATAACATGAGTACATTATTCATACATAACACCAAATAGATGTTTATTTAACAACATAAATTCACATTACATGTTGGAAATCCAAGTTGTTTATTTGGAAGGAATTGCATAGCCTTTCAGTTAAGGACAGTTGCCCCACACTCTGAAGTCAAGACTTGAAAGTTAAAAGTCACACACAAAAACAACAGAGGAAAATGCTATCAATGAAATAAAACTCTAGGTATATATGTTTTTACTTAGTTTTTTTCACGTTTAGTCCCTGGATACTGTTTTTTACCTTTGTACTTTCTCTTAAGTAGCGTTATGGAAAATGTAACAGTTGTTGATTTCTGAATTAATTTTTGACTGAATCTTAAAGAATAGAAACCCAAATTCTTTTAAAATATTTCGTATCTTTAGCAATAACCCTTTCAAGATTAGGAAACGAATGTGTTCATCCACTGCAGGTGATTTGACTGTGTCTATCTTCCTCATAAAATAAATATTTGATTTTAGTTTTGGCTTATATCGTCCCCCAGATTTCTTTATGCATTATCCTTGCTTTTATCTGGAATTTTCTGCTTCCTTGAGCACGAGTGGAGCGTGAGTGTCTAAATAGTGTGGTACAGTTGATGTTCTCATTTTTCTTTAAAAAAAAAATCTCTTATGTAGCTTCTCTAATCACTTTAATTATTTTCTTCCTATAATACCATATTTAAAATTGCTCTGTGGAGTAAGAATCAAAATAAAACTGAATTTATACTAAAATTTAACCTTTTATTAACTAAATATTTTGATTTTTGAATGTGTTGAAAGAAGTGGGTAGTTACATAGGTTTGCATTTATTTTGATCAAGTTAGTTTTTTTCCTGTCAGATTGTGCATTCTGGCATAAGGACATTAAAAAAAATTTACTCCTTTGATTTGTAGAACCTTTTCATTTAAAACTACTTAAAATTTTGTCTTACTTTTTGACCTTTAGAAAAAAGTCACTTCCTTGTTCAGTGAAATTTTGTAATTTTCAAGGTCATGTTATAAATGTTATGGGACCAATTAGGTTTCTAGAATATGTCATTACCAATTCCTAGGCGTATATTTTTAAGTAGGTTATTTGACTTCTCTGTTCCTCAGTTTCCACATCTGTAAAATGGAATTTGATAACTTTTCAGGGTTGTTATGAGTTATTATGTTGAAGCACTTTCGTGTTTAAGTGCTTGCATTAATTTTCTATTTCTGCCATAATTAATTATCATTAATTTAGCTGCTTAAAACAACAGTCATTAATTATGTGAGGGTTCTGTGTGACAGAAGCTGAGATTGGCTCAACTAGTTTCTCTGCTTTGGGTTTCATGAGCCTGCAATCTGGGTTTTGGTCAGTAGGAATGTTTTGGGGACGCTTAAGGAAGAATCTGCTCAGACTCATTCAGGTGGTTGGCAGAATCCCATTCCTCGTGGTGGTAGCCTTAAGGTCTCTGTGAAATGTCAGCAGGGCTAGCTCTTAGCTCCTAGAAGCTTCTCTCCATTCTTTGCCTGGGATCCCCAATATTATAGAGCCAGTGAGGTAGCATAGTGACAAATCCTCATGCTGAGAAATGTCTCTGATTTTCCCTTCTGCCTCTCTCCTCTTGTACCACCTCTATCTGATTATAGCTGGAGAAAGTTCTCTGCTTTATGGTTTCGTGATTAGTTTGGGACCATCTGTGTAATATAGAATAATCTCCACAGATGTGGTCAGTTGATTAGTAACCTTAATTACATCTGCAGAATCCTTTCCCAGCAGTACCTAGATTAGCATTTGATTGAATAACCAGAGGTAAGAATCTTGGAGCACAGCTTCAGAATTTTACTTATCACGGTGCTCAAAAATGGAGTAGTCTTGGAAGTGACTGAGAGTGGTAAAAGAAATCACATCTTTATCTCAGGAGCACAGGGTAAATTGTAAATTTTGTGTAGGTAGGCACTGTTTCTTATTTTTTTTGAATGATCAAGACCTTATAATTTGCTATGTATTTATTTAAATACCTGCCATTGGTTGATAACTTTTGGATGTAATTTCTCTTTTAATCTTATTCATTTTCTTTCTCTGAATCAGTAAAAGTAGTATAGTTTTGTTTAACAACTCTGATACCTCTTTGGAAAGATTAACTACTACATTTAGTTTTCTCTTTTTTTTCCCACTTTTGATTTTCATCAAATCACAAAGATAGAATAAGTGTTCCTTGTATAAGAAGCTTCCATGACAGATCTTTTGTCAATGGAGCAAAAATTTTGAATTATTTTGCCTTGTTCTTTTTTAAAAGGTCTTTCGTGTACTCTTAGCCAAGTCTTCTATGACTTGTATTTGAACATAGGCTGTAAGCACAGTTTATTGTTGACAGTTGAGTGATAAGTTGACCAACAGCCCCAGTAGATGGGAACACCTTTATTGCCCTCTTCAGGGTCATATCCTTAACAGCTGAATCTATGACCACAGAGATCGTCAAGGTGAAATCACCCAGTGTTCATCAAACCATTTGGGGATGTTTTCCTGATCAACAGATGAGTTCCTTTAATGATATTGTTAGACATATTGGTGACCTGCCCAGAAAGAAGAGTATAAATCTTCATCTTTAAGATGCAGATATCTTTGACAAGGCGGTGAGCCTTCTAATGACAATATTTGTAGGATATTCACGTAGGCCTATTTCTATAGATATGAAAACCTGTTAGTCTCAATCACCCTTCTCATTAATTTTTTTTAAATTTATTTTTCTTATACTCTTTTCATCAGATTGAGTATAAGAAAATTTATTTTTCTTATACTCTTTCCGTCAGTCCTCCACTCCCCACAACTTATACCTCCATAATCCCATGTTAAGTCAGAAGAAATGAGAAGTTTTTAAAATATACTTTTGTGGAATAGTTGCTCACTTTCTTCTTTTCTTTTATAAATGATGTCTTGGAATCTTTCTTGTTTTTTTTTTTTTTCTGACACTTAGTTGTTGTCCAAATACATATGTATATCCCTCCCACCTAAAAAGATGCATAACATGAAATAACTACTTTGTGCCAAAAAGTTTAAACACTTTTTGCCAAAGTACTTTGCTTACCTCGCTGACTTTGAATTTTATTACAGGGGCTAGCTGGATATTTCTTATGGTTATTTCTTTCAACAATGCCTTTCTATCTAAATTTAGAATCAATCACTGTTTCTTTGATCATTCTGCATGTTTTGCAGATTCATCTGGCAATCCAGTTTCTCTCATGAAAAACTAGGCATTAGCTTGTTTAACTAATTTTAAACTGAGTTTGAGCCTTCTTTTTCAATTTTAATTTCAGGAGAACACATCTTTCAGAAGCTCTTTGGAGGAGTCAGATTCTATGTATTGCTTTTTCTTAAGTATTTTTGAAACATTATTCCTGTTATCAGAATAAGTTAAAAATGTCATATTTGTTTAACTGGTTGAGGACATCATTCTTTCTGAGGTCTATGGTCTATAATCAGAGAAATGATTAGCACTCTTTGGTCTTCTAAATTATTGACAGATTTTCAATCTTTTTCTTTTGGTGCACACAGATTGTTTTATGGATCACCAGTCTACTGATTAATTTTTAAAAATTGTGATAAAATATACATAACATAAAATTTACTAATTTCTCCATTTTGAAATGTACAGTTCAGTGGAATTAAGTACATTCATGTTGATGTACAGCTATCACCACCGTCTGTCTCCAGAACTTTTCATCATCCCAAACTGAAAGTCTGTATGCATTAAACACTGACTCCCCATTTCCTTCTTCCCCTTTCTCCTGGCAACTACTATTCTACTTTCTGTCTTAATTGATTTGTTTTTGTAATGTTTGCTTTCAAAAGTGTTTATTCTTAAATTTGTGAGTTGGGATAAGGCCTGGGGTCAAGGAAGAAGACTTGATTTATAGGTAGGTATCAGATTTAATTTATTGCCAAAGGAAGTAATAAGTAACTTTTACCTGGCATGTAATACTTTGATTACTTTTCATCGGCATGATTTGAACACTAGAAATATATGAATATAACTTGTCTTTAAAGTAGAGTGCTATGTCTTTAAACAAACAAAATAAAGCTTTAAAGTTTGAGTTATGGATTTTACTGATGATACTCATCTCTCTCAAATATATGTATTTTTTCAATTTGATTTTTCTTCAAATCATGTTACTTCCCATCTTGGATGTTTAGTCTATGGCTGCTAGAACTCAATGAGGATAATTCCTTGTTTTCTGTGTCTTGATTTTTGACATAGATGCATCTCACATGCCACACAGTTGTTCTGAAATTAGTTTGATAAAAGTAAGATGCTCATAAATTATATCATTTCGGTTGTGGATACTTTGCCTGATAACTAAATTATTGATAAACACTGATTGTTCTCCTAGAATGGGGGCAAATGGTCTTCTTTCTCCTTGTAGGGAAGTGGGAGTTTTCCTCAATAGTACTGATTGGGGACTATGAAACAATTTTATGGTTTAGGGTATAGGAAAGCATGGCTTGAGTTGAAAGCAAGTTAGGTTGTCTTTTCAGGAGTGTGTAAGCTTCTTTAAGGGTAGGGTTATAGATGTGTTTGTTCATTCATTTTGTAAACCATTGAGTGTTATGTTGGGCATAAATAGAATTCTATTCCAGTAGTTAAGGTCCTGTGATTTTGCTAAATGCCACTAAGGATTTATTTAGCCTTGGATAGTTATAATTAAAGGGAAATAGAGACCATGTTTCCCCGGGAAGCATTTTTTACCTTTTTCTCCTCCTTAAACCTTGTAGACCAGGAGAACAAATGAAAGATGAAGTGAGGAACATTATGGTGTTATCTAGTTCTGCTTTGAAACTTTTGTATACTAGCTTCAGAACCTTTTTAGCTGATGCCTTTTCTGCCATCATTTTAAGTGATAAACATAGGCAAATAAATATGTGTATATATAGTTTGTTTTTCATGGTTTGATTAATTCTATTTTAGAATCTTGACACACAACAATTGGTATTATGAATGCATTTCTATAATGTTTCTGAATTGGAGGTGGTTTTGTTGTTGTTACAAAATGTCATGGGTAATTAAGTGGGCTTTTATTTCCTCCTGATTCCTCTATCTTACAGTTTCTACTAATCATCAAGTGCTGATACAAAGACAGTAAAACTTATGTCCCTTGCCTTTTGGGAATAAACCATTTGATGGAGAGGCTCTTAGTCACCCACTGAAAGAGTGTGTGTACGGGGTTGTGGGAGGGCTGGACCATGAGCTGGCCCTTGAAGAATAAGTAGAAAGATTTATTTCCATGAGTCTGATACTGGTTTTTATTATATGAATGTGGCTTTATATTATTTTAAATTCTTTGCCAATCTTTTAGAAAAATTGTCTTTTACATTTTTCGATACAGTGAGGTGGAATATTCTTTCATAGAATTTACAGGCTGCTCTTTTTTTGGAGGGTTGCCGGTTAGTGTGTTTTCCTCATTTCTCTCATTAATTGTCAAGACCACTTTATGTTAATATTGGCTTATAGGGGACAGGATATTTATTGGATTCTATTAAAGGTATAGGTTGATTTATGGGAAATTAGCCTTTTTGTAATATTTCATCTTCTCAATCTAAGAGCATGTTATATCTTTTCATTTCTTCAGGTCTTATTTTATATTTCTCTCAGTTAAGTTATATAGTTTAATTTATTGGTAATCTGTGTTTCTTGAGTTCATTAAGTTTTTGTTGCTTTTATAAATAGGGCCCTTTGTTCCATTATATTTTGGAAGTAGTTATTTTAGAAAGTAGTTATTGCTACCATGGAAGAAAGCTATATATTTTTGTATATTACCTTATTTCTGGAAATCCTTTTGGTTCTAATAATTTTTCAATGGACTTTCTTTGTTTTTTTTTTTTTTTTCTGGATAGATAGTAATCTTCTACAAGTAAATATGTATGGCTTAAGAAAACTTTATCATATATACTAGGATTTTCAAAAACAGTTTTGAATTATGGTAGAATTAGTGGTCATTCTTGTTGATGGCATATAAGAGTTCAATGATAACATTTTGGCAAACACAGAAAAGCAGAGTTCAGTACTTGAATATAACTGATGACAGACAGAAATGCACTTCAGGAAATGTATGACTTGACCATGACTTGCATGTGAGGGAAATGTTATATTATGATGACAATAACATGATATCTACATCTGTGTGCTGACATTTATTCTTATTATTTTATAATTTTGACAGTCGGTCAAGAGGCGCTATACATGTATAGTACAATTTTAGATCAAGTGAAGTCTCTTTGCTCAGCCCTATTACAATTAATGGCACTGATTTATTTATAATTTTAAAACTCTTAAAAGCTCTCCTATTCCTCAGTCTTACTCTAAGGAAGAAATCACTGTTAAATTTGTTCTGTAGCCTTCCAGTCTTTTCTGTATGTATTTAGTCTCTCTCTCTCTCTCTCTCTCTCTCTCTCTCTCTCTCTCTCTATATATATATATATATATATATATATATATATATATATATATACACAGACACACACACACATATATGTATATGTATGTATGTGTGTGTGTCTATGTGTGTTTATATATTTTTTTATAAATATGGGATAATTTAAACAGAAAGTATAGTAACTTTTTAAAACAGCAATAAATTACATTGTACATTTCTTTGTAATAAATGTGATTTTTAAATTTCTTGGCTTAGTGTTCTGCATTATATTATGGTGATGATATTTTGTAGCTTTTTATGTTTGTAGTGTATGAGAAATAAATAAGTGGAGTTATATCACAGTAAAAGCCTTATTTGACAATAAGGTAAATTGTTTAGGTTTCCATACAAATAGAAATCAAGGAGGCAGGTAGCTAAAAACTGCCTTAAAATCATGTGTAGGATTTATATTTCTCTAAGAGAATTTCACCAATTAAAAGAAATTTAAATACAACAGATATTTTATATGTAAAATTGAACCATTAACGGAGTCTTGAATATGTTCTCGATTTAAAACTCTGATTAAGTATAGATTTTTCTGCAGGGGACTTACATAAGCTCGATTCATATTTTCAAAGACCTTTGCCATACTCCTTTTTGTCTGAAAATATTTAACTGTATCTATCTGAGTGGGTGCGATTATATAATTATTGTTCTCTGGGTCATCATGTTCTTAGATTCACAATTTGTTTTTAGTGTTTTGTCAAGTGTTTTGAATACTTTGGGTTAAGCACTATACTAGATCCTGTTAATGCCAGGTGAAATAAAAGGGGAGAAAAAAGTTTTACAGATTTTACAGGTTGCGGACTTCTAGGGGGCACAGAAGAGCAAATTTTAAGTGAAATAAAATGTTGCTTATATATAGGATAAGTACCCTCATTAAGGATTCCAGAGAAATTGGTGATTTTAATGGCTTAAGAGGAAGACACCAGGACAGTCTTAATGGGGAGAACAGGGGAGAGGCGTGATTTGGAGGTTGAGTTTTGAAGGATGAGTAGCTTTCTTCAAGGCAGGTGGGTAGTAGAATATCATAGTGCTGAAGACATAAAGGCCAAAAGGATAGAAATCTTTTTGGTTTTAGAAACTACAGGTAGGTGAGTTTGTTGATTGAGGAAATATTAAGCAATGGGGAAATTTCTCCAGAACAGCAGTGCGAAGTAACGATGGTAGAATGACTGACTATTCTATGTCGAAAAGAGCAAAAGGTTAAAAGAGTAACCTGGAGGGCATGGTCGAATATGTATTCGAGGTTTTCCTATAATACCCTTCTCATCAAAATTTTCAATATACCTAAATGGAAAATATAGTGACACAGTAGGAAAATAAAACTTATTTGATAAGATTTTATTTCCTAATCAGCTATGGTAGATTGCCCCTTTGTGCACACCTTCTTTAGCCAGATCTCTGATGTGTTCATGTGCCCACAAGTAATTAGTCCACTGTGATTATATTGCTACTGTATTTCATAGATTTTAAGATCTACATTTTAACATCTCTGAAAGTGGGGCATGTCTACTAATCAGTACTAAGAGTTTTTTGGCTGTAGTTTTTCCTTAGTATAACATAAAATTATAATGTCGAATCTGTTTACAGTCAATGGTGTCTTACACTTGAAATTTGGTGTTAACATTTAGCTGGTATGTTATTTAAAAAAATCATATGCATATATGTTTTCTAATTTTAAAATTTGTAATTATTTTCAGTAATGTGATGAGTACCCATGATGGTGTGTCATTAAACATTTCTGATCATTTGCCTTAAATTGGATTACTGGGTATGGGATTGCCATTTTGCTTTTAGGGGTCTGAAATGATTCACAGCTGTTGTCCTCTAGTTATCTCTTTCTTTTTCACAACTTTTTTGTATGTGAAGATGCCAGTGTCATTTGTCATTTGTCAATCCCACTTCTTAGCATCTGAATAGTCAGATATAATTCTAAGGTCAACAAAGATAATTAGAGATAGGGTGAGGCTAGAGGATGGAAGATCGGCTTTTAGGACATAATCACCCACCCAGCAGGTTCTGGGATGATGTTTTAAATTCATGATTTGTATAAGAAAAAACAGGGGTAAGTAAATGGCAAGGGCAGATGTGCAGGTAACCCCTATCATGAGAGGTGTTTATTACCTAAGAAATAAATTCTTTTTTTTAAAGACTTATTAACACTCTGTATTTTTATGATAAACTATTGTTCAACCTCCTGATTGGTAATAAGTAGGATTTCTAATCTTATTGTATACACACACACACATATATACACACACATATAATATCACCTTTTAAATTCAGGAGTGACAAGATAGGGAAATAGAGGATGGGATGATGAAGAATCTAGTTGTTGACAAACTTTATTGGATTGAGAGGTAACATCTAAATAGATGTGTAGAGGAATTATAGGAATGGTTCAACTGGACAAGAAAAGAGAAGGCTGAGTTTGGAGCACATTTCTTCAACATATGTAGGTTGGAGATTTCAGGTATCAGTTGGAGAATGTATTGAGACTGTGTAGACTTATCTAGCAAAAAGCTAGACACAATGCCTTTCAGTGTCAGAGGCTTTAATTTTAGCTTCAGGAAAATGGGAAGTCATCTAATCTAGATGGTAAATAGCTGGGAGAGGCTCATGGGCCTGGCATACTAATAAGATACAATTATGATTTTACCTATTTCAAAAGGCTCTATTTACAAAAATCTTCCCCATTGAACAGTGTCCTCTGTATGCATTAAGAAAGTTAGTTTCTCATTTGCATATTAAAATAGAGAGCTAATAGTCAGAACTCATCTAATTCAAAATTAGTATTTAAATTTCTAAGAAAAAATATGTAAAACCAGAAAGAAGTTGTATATTGCCAAAATATGTAGGAAAAATTGAAATACAGTTCCTTGTTTTGGAGATGAAAAGAGCTTGAAATACATGAAGTATTTTACAATTGTAGAATATATAGCTTAAAATGATGAAATATGAAATAAGAATAAGCTAAAGCGGGAGGGACTTAGGTGAGAAGTAAGTATTTCTTGAAAAACTGAACACTATAAATGAATGCCAGTGGAGTTAGGCATTTAAACATGCCTTCTCTGTGTAAGTTGAAGGGCGAGTCGGGATGGGGGGACCATTAGTTTTTTATTTGGAATGACTTTAAGGTGTGGTTATCTTGAATGAGAGAGAGATGTTTTAATGATCTCTATGTTCTTTCTGGCCCTAGAATTTAATACCCTTTAAAAAGACAGTTTGCCAGTTCGATTCTACTAGCGAAATCCTAGGAAAGTTAAACAGATGATGCTGTGGTTGAAATAACATATAGTGAGGATTTGGCCTGCCACAGTTATTTTAACAGACTGCCAACTCTTTCCCCATTCCATTTGCTCTGTAGTATCTATAATCACTTTTTTTTAAAATCATGTCTTCATATGGGTAATAGACCCTTTAAATAATTTACTTTTGTATTTATGTGCCCTAACTGAATAGAAAATTATCCACTACTTTTGTACTGACAGGAAGTAGCTGAGACCTGGTTCTCTGAAGTTGTCACTACTTAGGTGAACGCTAGTGTGATCTTGGCCAAAATCAATGGTCATGCTTATTATTTAGTGCTAAGAAAGAAACTTTTCTTCTGACTTTTTTTTAAAAAATGCTGTTTTAGCTTTTTCTATACAATCTTGACTTTGATAAGTAGCTTGTAACCTCTTCAATGTACATGTGAGATAATTGAATTTTCTCTAGTGTTCCATGCCTAGGAAGTTGAAGAGAGATTTTTTTTAATTTTTAATTTTTATTATTAATTTTTATTTTTTATTTATTTTTGACAGATTTTTTTTAAAACTGGTAATATGTTATTTGAGAGAAGGATCTACATAGAGATGGGATTGCTGAGATGTGTGTATAAAGAGCAATTTGATTCCTAACTCCCAGTAAGTGCCTAACAGTGGCATCAAGGATGACAAAATTAGATAATTGTGGAACTTAGGGCTATCCTTTAGATGTCTCTTAAATTGTTTGGAATATGAGGGCCTTCAGATTCCTGATGCAAATAGGTAAATATTGGCTCCAATGACACCTCTTAGGGAATTAAATCAAGAATTGGCCAAGAATCTTAATGGGAGATTTAATAACTCTTAGCTGTCTGACTGAAATACTAGGGAAAGTATATTAATATTAAAAACTACTTCTAAAGAATTCATCAAGGAAAGCTTGGCTTTGGTAGGATGACTGCTAATAGCTTGCTCATTCTCACTCTCTTCTTTCTTCAGGTTCTTAAAGTTTTTACCAATAACACTTATTTTTCAAGGTTTAGTTTCAGGAATATCTCTTAAATAATTCTCTTGAAACCCATCCTGACACTTTCATTTTTTTGTGCTGCTATCACACCTTGCCATTTCTTCTAATACTGCAGTCCTCATGTTATGATCGTTCATTTACAGGTTTTTTGTTTTTCTTTGAACAGGGTCTTTCTGCTCCAGCTGTTTTTGTATTTAGAGTACCTAGCACTTAAAATAAGTAGTCAATAAAGAACTAATTGAGCATCTACTGTGTACCTGTCATTACACGAGGCACTCTGAGATCTTAAAATAAATGGAATTTTAGTAGTTCTCTCTATCTAATTTCCAAAAGTATAGGAAGGCTGCTTCAGTGAGTCAGGGCATGAGTGCTTCATGAATTAATTGGTTATCTTCCTGATTCCACTGGGCTGTACAGAAGCATCCTGTGTCTTAAGGAGCAAAATTGTTCTGAAGTGCCCAGCCCAGAGGAGCAATGCTGTCTCTTCAACATCCGGAGGAAAGGGAATCCTAACCTTTGCAGAGGCTGCTTTGAAATAGATAAGCAAGCAGGCTGGCTCCATCTGAACTTGTTGGTCCACCAGTGTTGAGTTTTCGTATGAAAATTTGTCTTTGCCCAACACAGCCTAGAAATACTCAGGTGGTTCTGTTTTCATAAAGGAAACTTCCAGAACTTTATATGAAAAACCAGGAGCCAGAGTGAAAGACCTTGTCTCAGAGGCCAGCGGAGGAACTATTTCACACTCTTATTTATTTCTAGGCCCCTTCCTTTGAAGAAGTAAGAAGGATTGAAATGGAAAGGCTGCAGGCAACCACCAACAAATTCATGGTCTTTAGTTTGGCTCTCAAGGAGACAGTATCAATTCTTCCTGCTACTTTTCTATTTTATTTTAGTTCTTATGTTGTACATCTACATTTGGCTTACTTTGTTGCCATAGACCTGCTTTCCAAAGACTAAGTCAGTGGAAGAAAAGATAAGGGGTTTGGCAAAGGAAGGGAGCAGATAAAATACCTCTTGAATTTGTAGAAAGGACTGTATTTCGTTATGGACTGTGGTATTTTCACATTTTACATTGTAAGGATGCAAGGAGTTTAATTTGGCACCTTAACTTGGAAGCACTGTGTTGCAATGTCAGAGCATGGACCTCAGGTAATTTCTACTCATACTTGTGCATAATTCAGCCTGTTGTATTATATATACTGCAGCATTGTTATGTTATGAAAGTTGAATTATTGTGGTGCTTTATTTCCCTGAAAAATATATTATTCAAATTTGGTTATATCCGCTAATGAATATTATATGTGTGACATTTCATATGTTGATTTTTATACTTTTATTTCTAGAATACTTTTGCTTTTTAAAAGAATATTATTCACAGCATCCCAAGAAAGAAAGTTGGGACAGACACTACCACCAATGTCTGATAAAGAAAACTGAGTCACAGGAAAATTACTACTAACCTGAAATATTATAGTTACCCAGTTGTGGTGACCCAGAAGTCTAAGCCGTAGTGCTGGACTTCTCTAGGCTTTATTCATTTCTCCTCTCTGAACTGCTTGCTCTGCATCAAATAGGTTAGCTCTTCCCAGAGGAAGACCTCAGCTTAAAACTGGGCACTAATTTGAAAAACTTTAGGATTTATTTGGAATGGGGACAGGGAATCACCTGTTTTCTCTCTTGTAAAAAGAAATAAGCTATAGGAAAAAAGACAAATAGTTTGCTCTGCATTTAGAGAGAGGCCAATAGCAGTAACAACATAAAAAGCAAATTAATTAGAGAAATAGTTCTAGTGATTAAAAGGCATCCTTCACAGTAATGGCCTCGGGGTACAAGTACAAAGTTAAAACTTCCATAAGAAACCTAAAAGCATAAAAAGAGCCAGCAGCAACCTCCCCTCCCCCCCAAAGCAGCCAGCAGTATTATGTCATATTAGAACATTAAATTTATAAAGGAAACTATTTTAAGCAGTTCCTTCCAAATTATCCACCCCCCTCAGTAATTAAAGAGCTCTGTCATGTTAGGAATAACATAACGGAACAAATTCAGACCCTGCCAGATGAGGGCAGACCAGGATCTCTTTAATTGAAAGCGTTCAAATCCAAACTGTCATCAGGTCCTGTCAATCTTTTTCTTCAAAGTCTCTCAAGTTCATTCCCACAGCTGCTATTCTATCCCCAGCCCTCTGTGTAAAAATTCTGCTCTGAGTTCTTAGAGATGGAACTTCACCTCTGCTGAAGCCAGCCCCTCCTCTCTCTCTCTCTCTTCTCCTTTACGTTCCCTCCTCCAGGTGCTTTTGCAGACATGGCCTCATTTCTAAATACATCTAGACTGTGAAGTAAGTAAGTATTCCCTTGCTACACATGAAGAGAGCTGAGAGGTTAAAATGACTTGCCCCAGGTCATAGCTATTAAGTGGTAGATTTAGAATTTGAAACCAGGTCATCTTATTCCCAGTCCTGTGCTCCTTTCACCTTGTCATCGCTGTGTCTGACATCTTAACTGCAATGACAGTTTGCAGAGGAAGAGAAGATGTTTGAGGTCATCTTTGAAACCTGGATTTTAGGGCTTTAGAAGACCATGATCAATAGTTTGAGTTGTCCCTTGTCAGGGTACAGTGGCCCACTCTGCAGTTTAACAGCCATAATTCTGGGTTACACTTCTGGCTTACTTTCAAGAGGTGTGCCAGTCAGCTAGTCAGTTTATGGTTATTGAGCACCTGCTCTGTGCTAGGTGTTGTGCTAGGTGCTGGGGTTCTGTGCTGAACAAGATAGAACAACTCTGTTTTCACAGAACTTACATTCCCTCTCTGTGCACCTCTTCAATGAGAGCCAGTAATGTTTACAGAGCCCTATAAACATTGCAAAGTACATCATGTTAACTTAAGTGCACATGACAGAGAGCAGACTGCAGAGGTGGAGGAACAAGATGCTCCTCCATAGTGCAGCTCCTACCAGTACAAGAATCCGAGATCCCGATGGGTTGCAAAGGACTTCCTCATCCTCATCATGCTGGAACTCCAACTTTGCTCAGTTCTGGGGCAGGGCTTAGAGCTCTTATTTGAATGACGCTCTGTTTTTCTTGATCCCACCCAGATGATGATTGTATTTCCTACTTTGGCAGTTGTAAATAGGAGATGAAGTTGGACAAGGCTGCAAGGGCACTTCTTCCATACCCCTCTTTCACCCTCCCCCGCCCCAACCCTAAATACTTAAATATTTTACTGGTTAGTAATCTCTGAAACATAGCTATAGAAAATATTTTTTCTCTTTAGGATTTTCTTCATTGCTTTTATATCCCTGTTATTGCTTATCCTATTTTAGGGGAAAGGGAGCTTGCATATGCAACTCATACCATTGGGATAGTTATTGCTTAGTGTCTCATTGGAATGAAGAACTGTACAGCCTGATAGGACACGAGTCCCACCCTTCATTTTGTAGAATAATCTGAGTCCTGGGGAGAAGTTATGTGGCTCTACCTGGTCCTAGATCCAGGCCTCCTGGGGCTCAGAGCAGATAGGAGAGAAGGGCATTACTGAAGTTATTTTCCAGTTTTATCATCCTTTTGGTGAACAGAAAAATATGCTCATATGAAGCTGATAAGTTGACGGCAGAATTTGTTTTCATTTTGGGGGGTCTACTTTCAAAGATTTTTAATGGGGGAAATGAGACTGCATCAGGGTTTGCTAATCAAATGCCATTGTAGACTAGAGACTCACTGTTTCACTCTTCTCTAAAATACTACTTTACAAAAAAAAAAAAAACAAAGGAAATAAGCAACTTGTGGAATTTATTGCTTTAAAAAGAAAAGAAAGCCTTGAAATTTCCTATCATGACTGATGAAACAAACCTTGAAGTCAACACGTTGGGCTCTTTCATTTTTGTTCCAGTTTTCTCCTGGCAAATAGAAGAATGCAATAAGAAAGGAACCCATGGTTCCAAAACAAATAGGATCTGAGTCCAAGACATCTAAAGCTTGTGTGGAATCCCTCCGGCATTTATCCCACTGGGCCTCAGGGAAGGGAGGAGACAAATGTCCATATCCCTGTTCTTGTCAGAGTTGGTTCAATTGAAGGTGAAACTGTCTGTTAAACTATTTATAGCATGTTTATAGCATGATGGAAAAACAAAAGACTACAAGTTTTAAAGCCTTGCCTTTATTCACAGATAGTAAAGACTTTTATTATAAAGGATAGATTCCTTAACATATTCAACAGTAACTGGCATTAGTTTAAACCGTGGCATTTTAGCCAGTTCATGATTTTTTATATTTATTGTTAACAACTTTATGTTGTTAATTTCTCAGTTTAATGTTGAGAAATCTATGAAATGTTAGTCTTTAGAATAAAGATGGCACATTTTTAGATAGGTAGAGAGGGGCTTCAAGATAAGATATTATCTTAGAATGTAAATCATTTTTCACGTTAAGTGCTTAGAAGATTGGGTTTCACTGGCATTTCCAAGGAATATCAAACAGGTACGGTATGATTAATAGAGTTTCCAGTACAATTCTGTAACCTTTCATTTAATTTTTGGTGTATAATTATCTATTATGATTTACTCTTATCATTTATTCCTCCACAAGTTATGAATTAAGGTACCATACTTTTTTGTTTTAAGGACATAAGTTCTTTGGCCTTTTTTTTCCTTTTTGGTATTATTACACAAGTGCCTGCTATAACTTATATTTGCATAATATATTAAAGAAGGAACATATGGGTAAGGCATACTGATTGCAGTCTATGAGGAACTTTTGTTAGGTAATGTATTTGACCCTGGGAAATATTCATCAAAGTAGTTACTGTCTCAGGAATTGTGTTTAGGAATATTTCTCTGATTTAAGTCTCTCTAACTTGTTTAGAAAACAAAACCACTGAGTGGCCTCTTTAGTATTTGTAGGGAAGACAGCACAAAATTGAAAGAATGTGTATATTGTTCAGAATCTAGGTTACTCCCCTGTTTTGTTAGCCTTATTTATTATAAGGCATTTTATCCAGGAATGTCTTCACCAAATAGAAGCACTAATGTTGGGATAGTCATTTCCTAGCTGTTTTTGGATCAAATAAGTTTGGAACAATTGGGAAAATTTTTAGTTGCGTTCTTATATTTGATTTTTAGGAAAATATGCATTAGTGACATGTATGGTTGGCTTTAGTAAAACAGTTTTATTGCTAACTAAAATAATACTCTGATAGCTTTACTAATATGCTACCTTCCACCCATCAAAATAAAATAACTGTATTTTGGAGGGTGACTCAACTTTGGTAAGGCAACAGCCCTCATATTTAGAGTATGCTACATTCCTGAAAAAGATAGGTAATGTAAGTCAAAGTAATGCAATTCAGATTTAATTTTTTCCATAAAACCAATGTAAAAATGGGGGCATCCATTCCTGACCCAGGATCTTGAGCCAGTTTAAAACAAAACAAAACAAAACAAACAAAAAACAAATGAGCCAAACACTATATTTAATCAGCTGTAAATGACATATTTCTCATCCTGTTGGATTGTCTTTAATATAAGTATAACTCTTGGCAATACAGCAGCCTAATAGTAACAAGTTGTATGAAACTATTTAATATATGTTAACCTAGTCTCATTTTTCTTAACCAAAGGTGATCTGTGCCTTATTTTTAATGTAACAGATCAGAATTTGAAACTGTACCATCAAGTTAAAAAAATGCAGGATGGCTTCTAGGAGAGGAGATTTGATGAGTATTTGTGTGAAAATTTGTTAAGACTTTGGACATGTTATGCCTTTTTTAGGTCAATTATTGAGGGATACCTGTTTAGTTACCCTTTTTCACATTATTAAAATTTACTTTAGGAAGCATAGCCATTAACAATCAAGTGGTAGGTTGGCATTTCTGTTGTGGTTTGAATTTCTGCTTTCTAGACTGTCCTCTTATCAGCACAAATAACTTCACCTTGAGCTTTAGGTTGCAGAAGTCATACCAACCTTTAAAATTCATCAATCAAGTTTTAAGACAATGGATTTTTAATTCTTCTCTTTTTCTCTTGCTATTGCTTTGTGATGTCAACTAGCCTCAAAACTTTGGTTTGATGAGTGGCTGTTGTAGGCTCATACTCATTTGGTGAATCCATGGAATTAAGTTATTCTAGTTCAGCCAGGAGTCTTGGATATTGACTATGACAATAAAATTTTCCTTTGGTTAGAACACTATTCTTTGCACCTATCAACCATTTGAAAATATACAACAAGTCCTCATGGGATTTGGAATAGAAATATTAGAACATGGTTCTTGCAAATAAGTGTTTATTTAAAATGCTTTCCATAGATACTGTCTTCAGAAACAGTTTACAGGCTGTGGGAGAAAATTGTTCTCATTAAATTATAGTCATAGGACATTTCTTTGGTCTGCTTTTTTCTCCTCTTTGGTCAGATTGCTTGTAGGGCACTTTTTTTTTTTTTTTTTAAGCTAACAGCTATATCAGAAGGGGGCTGAATGTAAGATCAAATCAAATCAGGATGGGATAGAAGCTAAGAGTCAGTGCTCAAGGTTCCTCCTGAATGAAAGCAGAGGGTAGACTGAGGCTTATAGTGTGTGGGTGAGATGCAGGAGCAGACTGACAAGATAGGACAGGTCCATTTACAAGCAATACCTTGAAAGTAATTGACTTAGTATAATGAATATTAATTGTGAGTCAGCTAGTCATTAAAAATGAAAGTATTCACAGCTGCATTTGAATATTAATATCTACCCAAACTTTATTTTCAAAGTCTTCTAGTCTTCTAAATTTAGCTAGCATTTAGATTATAGCAGATACAAACTCATTACAACTACTCCACCCCCACCCTACAATATACTCAACTCATTTATTTAAGTAGGTGACTAAAAGTTTCTGTGTGGTTTTAAGATGAAGTTACTGAAGACTCTTTTGTTCTAAATCAGTCCAATAATTAAAGAGTTATAGAAATAACGTTGAGGTCATCAGAAATGATATATTACAATTTTAGGAGCCAAGAGACAGGAAAAGATACTCCCAGCCGACAGTTGCAAATCAGAAGCAGCTGCAGCAAGGTCAGAGTCCCTGTGTGTCAAGGGGCCGGTTATTTTATCATCAGTTAAGGGAATGAACTTTATTCCTTGTCTCTAGGCATTTGACACTTATATTGGGCATCATCACTAGCCTTCTAGGAACAGACATCCACCAAGAGTGTGGTACAATAATAAGTTCTATTTGTGCAATGACTAGAAAGTACAGTAGTAATTGGCGAGTTACACAATAATTATTTATGTATTATACTTCATTGTTGTACATGGGCCAGGCTTTGAGCATGTTACTGTTAAGTAGCCTGCAACTACTTTGCTCTTTGAGTTTATTAGCACAAATTTTTGTTTTTTTAGGATTATGGTTTTTGTTGCAGTGACATTATAGGATTTCTCTGTTCTTGACATTTCTAGTGGGAAAAATTTGTGTATTATCTGGTGGATTAAGCTTAAATTTTGGAACCCATTTCTCTTTCTTACTAACCAATGAAAAGCAACTGTTGTTTAGCCTCTGATGTTCAGGAAGTCTCTTCTATGCCCATGTCCAGGTTTTGCTGGCAGGGCCTGCTCAAGCAGTACTTCTTCTGTTGTTATCACATTAAGAATCATAAGATTATTCTTGAGCATATTTTGTTGTTCTTTCTGTAGTTTTTATTTTAAAAACAGTCAGTAAAACTGAATGTTATAACAATTTTTTTATTATTAAAATACTGTTAGACAAGGAAATTTTGGGAGATGATTGTAAACAATTCTTTGGTTCTTTCAAAAATAGTGATATTTTAGAAAGTGGTGTAATTTATGGGATAAAGGAAGTAACTTTACACAGTGGGTGAAGGAAAATGGCTATGTAACTGAAGCAATGAGAAAGAGAGAGCATCTGTGTTTGGACAAGGGTGAGTGTGTTAGAGAATATCAAGAACAGTGGCTCTCGCATTTGAGAAAGCATCAGAATCTCCTGGAAAGCTTGGGACAACAGATCTCTGAGGTCTACTCTAGAGTTTCTGATTCAAGAATCAGAATTGGCATTTCTTATAAGTTTCCCAGGTGATGCCGATATTGCCAATCCAGAGACCACAACTCTAGTGTAATTAGAACAATGAAGTCTAGCTAAATTTTTTTTTTTTAAGTATAGTGTTAGTAATTGCGGAAAATGGAAAAGCATTGCTGTTGAAGTTTGTTAGTGAGGGTGACTAACTCTTGATTGACTAGGAGAGGATTGAGTTATACTTATATTTCTGAACTGATATGATCAAGGAAATGATATAGTTCAGAACCTGATATATTTATAAATTTGGTTTACTGGTGTTTGTATTACAACTTATAGCTTATGAAAAGCCTTTTTTTTTAACTTCTGCATTAAAAATGTGCATATACTTATATATATGGTCAGTTTAAACCATCCTGAAGTTTGTTCTATCTAGAATGTTCAGCTATTGCTACTAGAGACTTGGCACTTTTATTCATTTAATGCTGCAACGTGGGGATGGGCGAAGGGAGTTTTGCTGAAATTCTTTTTTGGGATCTAAAATGCTAAAGATACAAATAAGATACAAATAAGCAAAAAGAAGAAAATACTTTTTTATTCAAGTATCCAGCACAGAGTGCTGGCCATAGAAGCCATTAATAAATATCTATTGATTGAGTGCCAGGAATTAGCTCCCTGAACTCTGGGTAAATTGCTTAAGTTGTCATATTCCATCTATAGAAAGGGGTGCCTGGCAGGGCTGTTATGGTACTTATTTCCTTATGTTTAGATTTATGTGACATCAGCACTCTTTCAGGGACTTGGTGAAAGGTGTTAAATCATATCTTTGTTACTATCTCTAAGGAAGAAATTATTTGAAATTTGCTGTCTTTAAATATCTTGTTTTTTGTCATATGTAGGAAAGAAAATGACTTATTTGCAATGTATGATATGTGTTTATTTGGGTTGTGGGAATGTTTATGAGAGTAAATGCATTTATTTATAAATAAATTATTATTATAAAATATCAAACACTTCTTCCTGTGATAGTTCAAGTTCTGTTGTATAGTTTCCACCCTCTATGACACCAAATTACAGTCATAAATTTAGGATTTATCTACCATCATTTCTTTATGAAAAGAGAATAATAAGGATGAGGAATTAATGGAGTAGGAAAAGTTTGATTTCTTGGTAGTCTTTCTGGTTGATTGTATTTACTCCATGGGTATGATATGGGCATGTGTATATATCAGTTCATATGATTTACTTAGTTCATTACATGTTAACAGTGTCATTGTCCAAAAATGTGACTGAAAGGGAAAATAAATTAGACAATGGGTTTCAACATAGACTATGACAACACACAAGGAGGGCAGATTTTATAAAACACAAATGTATCTGTTGTCCTATGATAAATTTAAATAAATCAGGCTTTTCTCCAGATGAGATTACAATGCCTCCAAAATATCTACTAGTACGATAAACAACTTTTCCTTATTGTTTTAGCGCTATTTTATACTTGACAAATTTTCTTATATCCAAGTTTGTATTTCCATTTTGTCGGCAGTATGTGTATATAGAGATAAATACGGTAATCTTTTTGGTTAAATCATGTTAGAATGGGTTGGGGCTGGTAGCTGGACATTTAAGTCAACAAATGCAAAAGTACTCTGGAGCTTAAACTGCTGGTTTAATCTTTGTAAATTTTTTCTTCTTTTTCTATAAGTGTATTGGGCTATAGTAGAATTCTACAAAAAAATTAACTGAAAGGCTCTTAGCAAAATTCACATTTCTATTAATATTTGATATTTAATAAATCTAGGATTAATTTTTAAAGTATGATATAAGAATAGTTTTTTAATGTGTACTTTTGTACTTAAGGTCCAATAGTTTCACAATAGGAGTGGTTCCTTGTACATATTATTTCAAGACTTAGCTCACCTTCAGTTTTATAATTTATCTTTTAGAGCGCAGTGAAAGTTACTATGGTCACACTTTAAGAAGAGGAATTTTTCTTCTGATTTACACTGAATGAGTGAACATTAGCTAGCTCTTCAAGTTAGGGTCTTAATTATGCTCTTGTTTGACCTTTGCCTGTAACATTTGGTTCGAGTTGTGTTCTTCTCTTTGACTTTAAGATTCAGCCACTGGCAGGAGCCTTATTTAATCTTCTATTGAGCTGTTTCATCTACATGAATAGGGCATAAACCTATTCATCAACCTATCTTTCATATGGGCATGCTATTCTAGAATACTATTAAGATTGAGTGCATTGTGGCAGGGTGCATTCTATTTAAATGGCAATGTAATATGTTTCAATGTGATTAAGAACAAGAGTGTTACAAGTGCAAAGTATAGTAAAATCATAACACTCAAGGGCTTTTTACATAATGTGTTATGCCTAATGTGCAAACAGTTGACTTAATTTTTTACTTTAGCTTTTTAAAAGCATGGTGTTTCTCATAAATGCTGCCAGTATGTTCTCATGTTTCATTCCTTAATACTTGAGTTGATGTGCTGCTATAACCAAATTACATTAAGTTCCTGAGGAATCAAATTTCTAGTTTGATTTATACATGTAAAACAAGGTATAACTCAGTAGATTTAATCTGACTTTATAATCAGAATGAAAACAAGAAGATGAAAATCTGATGTCAGAATTTTTTTCTTGTTTTGAGCAGCCTCTGTTAAGTTGAATATTTATTTATTTACTGGTCTAATAAAAATAAAACTCTAATTAAGAAAGAGTTTTTACCAAGAAACATTTTAAACATTTAAGTGGGATTTTGAATCTTTGTTTTGTTTCTGTTGTTCTTTTATTGTTTTTCTCCCAATTTCATGATTTTGTTGTAGCAGATATAATATTTAGCTGATAGATGTTTTATGCTTAAATGAAGATACTAAAAGACAAAATGCATTTGCTTTCAAGTTAGAATAGAAGTAGTGCATATGAATTGTCTTGGAATAATAGAATTTTAGATCTAGAAGCAGCTTCTGAAATGGAATCTGATTCCTTATGTGATGGAGGAGGTCCTGCAGTAAGTGGTAAAAGGGACTTACCAAAGGTCCGATGGCAAGTTTGTATAGCAATAGAACCAGAACCATGTCTTTCTTTATTTTTTGACATTCAGTATTATATTAGTTTCAGATATACAGCATAGTACTTAGACATTTATATAACTTATGAAGTTATCCCCCTTATAAGTCTGGTACCCACCTGGCACCATACATACTTATTACAATATTACTGACTATATTCCTTATGCTGTACTTTACATCCCCATGACTATTTTGTAACTACCAATTTGTACTTCCTAATTCCTTCACCTTGTTTACCCAGCCGCCCCACCCCACTCCCATCTGGCAACCAAAACCATGTCTCTTGATTCCTTGATAATTTTTCTTTTGCTACATACACCACAAGATTCAAATTCAGATGGCAGTTCTATTTTCTACTCGTTTGTTTTATTGCAGTATTTTAGTGTTACTGCTTTCTAATACATAACTTTGGAAACTTTATTTATTTCCTTTTCACAATTCGTTGTTAACTTGGGCTTTATGAGTATGAAGGTGAGCTGACCTTGTGGACCAACTGCCAGTACTTTTAGTGGTAGATTGAGCCAAAAAAATTCCAAACTGAAGAATTTTTTTTTTCATATGTCCCTGTCAAGAATCTAGAAAGCCATAAATAAAACCAGATCTAAGAACATTTAATTGACTGATAGTAAATATGTGTATTTAAATCTTTTTTTTTGAAAGATTTTTTGGGAAAGTCCAAAATAAGTTCTCTTAGTGCTTATGGTTCATATTTGATTACTGTTAGATATCTGGATGATTTCTAGTTTTCAGTAAGTGTTTTAGAGCTTTTTGGGATTATCTCATTTGTGCTTTCAGCATGGATGATCTCATAAAGTTTCAAGGAGCTGTATTATATAGGTAATAGCATTAGCTCCATTTTATAACTGAGAAAACAGAATATATTATGTGAGTGACCAAGGTGGCATCTGAACCAAGGGGTTTCTTCTCAAAAGCTCTGGTTCTCGACCTCGAAGCTTTTGTGTTTCCATATCACACAATTTCCTCTGTCACAAAATGCTGCCTATTGTTAAACTGAAGTTTTCAGTGATTCCTTGATTTTAGTTAGCAAAACCCTTTTACAATTCTTATAATATGCTTCAGCAGTACACTCAAGAATTCTCATGCTTATATTTGGTGTACATTTCTGATAACATCTTAACCTTTAGCCTTCTTTTTCTCCTTTTTTCATATTGTGTCTTAATTTTCTGCACTTTCCATCCTCCTTGGTTTATTGGGAGTAGCTGATGTGCCTTCATAATATTTGGATCCCTTCATTTATATTCTCAAAAGAGTAAGTGATTCTTTGTTACTTCAGAATAAATATAGACCTGCTGGTAGTTGGCATCTAAATTCCTTACCAATATCTTATTTTTTTTAAATCTCCTCTTAGGAAACTTATTTCCTTTGTATCTCAACATTGAAAATAACCATGAAGAAATAACCTAATTCAGTTACCCGTCCAGGAGAATGTTTCTTTTATTCTCCAGCTTGTACTAAAATCTTATCCTACTAACCTTTTTCTAGAATCATTACTAAAATTTTCTTTCTTTCCTCATTTTGGCAATATCATACCTGCTTTCTTTAAACAAACTAATTTTAAACCCACTGTCTGACTTTCTCTTTGCTTCTCCCTGGTTTTGTTCCCTAAGCTTTCCAGTTTATGAGTTCCCATCTATAATATTGAGTATTAATAGTTGTTGTGTTTGTTCTCATTTTGCTTTTATTTATGTGTGTACTGTTTCCCTCCAATAAGTAATTCCTGGAATTTGGAGACAATGAGAAGTAGCATGCAGTTAGCACTGTGTTTGTTAATCAGAAGATATATTGTAAAAATTTACTTATAAAGAAGAATATAAGCTGTTCTTTCTCCCTTTACTATTTCTGTTTAGCCAAAAGCATACCAGAACCACAAATCTGAGAAATCAGTGTAGGTCACTTTTGTAGTCAGGATAAAGAGGAAACAGTAGTAGATCACTACTATATTTAGTAGAAGCAAGCAAAAAAAAAATTATACTCTAAAAGAAGATTTACTTTAATGATAGAAGTAAATTTTTATTACATACATTTCAACAGTGGTTTCAGATTTTGTTTTAGCAGTGGTTTACTTTTCTTTCCCTTCATAATCTTAAGTGGCCCTAATACTGTATCTAAGCTCAGAATTGGTTTTTAGACTATTTACATTTTTATTGTTTGGGGCAAAAACTTTATTACTTTTGTAAACTCAATGCAGACTGCAGTACATTGCTAACACACACTGCAGAGGTGTAGGGTTTCCTGAAACACAGTTTGAAAACCCTTGCTTTATACGAGTAGGGATGTAGGATTTTCTCTGGTTTAATTGAGAGGATTGAGAGATTGTTGGGCTAAACAGGAACCACATTCCTGTAGGCACAATGTATAAACAGTTGCCATCATATTAGTGTCACCCTCATTCTGTCTTCATTTGTAATATCTAATGGAGCTTAAATCAATTAGGAGACTTAGGATAGGCTATCTCTCTGTGCCAAGTGCTAAACAGAAAAACAAAGCAGAATCCAAAAGTTTCTGAAAAGAAATTGTGTTCTTAACCCGTCCTTTAAAGTTAGAACAGTTTTGATTTCTTTGATTTTTTTCTCTGGAAGCATGTGTTTTTCCTATTGAAAAGGGAATAGAGCAGATATTGGGAAGAGAAATGGATCATTGACTTATTTGGGATCATTATCTTGCGGTGTTTCTGTGAAGTTAGGTTATGATGATCTCATAGGCTGTTGTATTTTTTTTTAAATGAGGAATAAGTCTGATATTTGATTTATTTTATTTTATTTTATAACACATTGCCACCCTAATGCAGTTGATAACTCTCTTCTGTAAAACCATTTAATTATCCTCTACATTGGATGCATAAATGACAAGTATTAAAAATGGAGTCACATGCTATGGAAGAAAGATGGGTATAACATATAAAAGTGGCTCATTTACACTGCTCTTACTAAAAGAAAAAAATATTTCAGTTGAAAAATATTTCTTTAATATGAATATATATATTTGAGAAAATTGTAGTTTCTGTGTTTTATATTTTGAATGCCATCACTCTTGTATTCTTCCTTTCCCCACGGAACTGTGTGGTTTTTTTCTCTCATGCAGCACTGTTTCCCTCACCTTGAGTAAATGGCTTCCACTTGTGATCTTTCTTTTTCTCCAATCGCACTTAAAGCCCACTTTTCGTGGTTATTATATTTTAGTCTAGACTCTTCCTCCTGTATTTATTGTGTTCAAGAACTCTAAACTTTCAAGGGTAATAATTTTTTTTTAAGTCTATCATTTAACATTAAGTGGTATAATTCCCAAGGTTTATATCTATTTTAAAAACCTTCATAATGAAGAATCATAATGAAGATTTTATAAGTAAATATATTGCTTTCTTGGGAGTTTTCAGCATTGGGAGAGGGAATACTAATCTAAAATAAAAAGAAGCCCCCCATTCTCCTAATGTCAGCTTGCTTTATTTTTACCTTAGCACTTATTCATCAATACTGTTTTATTTTCATTTTAGCACTTATTACTCAATATTTCCTTTCTAAATATTTCCTTGTATATGTGTTCTTTTTCATTTCTCCTCCTCCCCTTTGCTACCTCCCAACAGTGGACATAGTTTAATAAGTCTCGGGACCATGTCAGTTGTGTTTATTGCTCCGTTTCCAGTCCCTAGTGTACAGTCTGCACTTAGCCAGTGTCTCTGGCTAAACTGTCATCTGCTTGAGAGCAGGATTCTATCTTATCTTTGAATCCCTATGATTATAATGCCTGTCAGATTGGATGAATTAGGCTAATAGCTGAGAAAAAATGAATTACCATTAATGAGGAAATAGGATACTTTATAAATGAAGACATTACATTTTTTTCTCCAGCACCAGTCTTAGTGACAGCTGGGCCAGGTGTACAACTTGTGGTAGAACTGGGTAGGACTTTAATACCAGAGGGGTGTCCCAAGGATTGTCTATTTCTGCTACCTCCAGAAGCCATGAGGTTATTATTTTGGAAAGTGGGATTTTTCAATAGCTCTTTATATATTTTATTAAATAATAAAAGGGCACAAGGAGGAACTGTGTTTCCGAAGACCAGCTTTTTGATACCGTAGCACACACTGAGATAAAGATGCTCCTGCCAAAACTGGGAGGCTCTTGTGTTTCCCTGGAAGAACATTTTTCATGCAGCTGACACTGCTTTTCCAGAGGACCTGCTGAAATATGGTATTCTGAAAAATATTTTGCCCAAGGCTTAACTTTGAAAAAAAAAATGGTGGTGATCTTTGAGAGAGAAATCTCAAGATTTTTCCATTTGAATAAGTCCCAAGAAAAGAATTAGGTCTGTCTCTAGGTCAGACTTTCTTTAAAGATATAGTTTTGCTATTTCCCATAAAATTAGCCTGGAAATATATTTCCACTAGGCCAGTCATTCGAAGCAGTGCCACATATAGAGTTATATTGAGGGAACTTAGGGCAAGTTGGTGGAAGTACTATTAATATGAGTGAAAGATGTCCGCTTGAGGATTTATATTTAATATTTTCTAACAATTCATAATAAAGCATAGTTTGGGACAGTTTCTGTATTTTTTTGGGTCATTTGTTATATGTTCCTTAAAGAAATGATTGTGAAGGTGGTATTATTTTAATACTGTAGTCATATTCTCTCTAGATAAAATGCATTGATTTAACCTAAGCTGGATGGGCTTTGCTTAACTCTGATGGCATAACTCCTAAGAAAACTAAAAATGCATATATTTAAATAAAATCTCCCATTTTGTCCCCACAGAGAGAGAGGCTAGGGATACTCTTCGTTTTTAAGTAAAGATTTCAAGTTACTAACAAATGAAGTCATTTTTGTGTATCATGAATACTTTTCCAGTATGGCCAATTTGTATTCTTGAACTCTTATTCCAAACCTGGGAGTTTTTCGTAAAATTTCAAAAGTAAAGATCCTTCTTTTATGTGTATAATCTATTTTCAGCCATGTAGACTTTTTATATATGTCATATGAGGTTCTTCATATAAGTAGAAACTTTATCCATGTGATCTGTTTCTTTCTTCATTTTTTTCTGTGTTTCTGTTTATACTGACCAATCCATAATGCTACTTTACTTTCCTAATACTTTGCTCATATTCTCTGCTAGCCATCCTGGCCTTTCTTCTTGATTGTCTTGCTTGCTCCATCTCTTCCTTTGAAGCTCATACTAAAGTCATGTTTTATTAATTTAACTCAGTTTCATAGATGGCAGGTTGGATTCAGAGATGAGAAGAGATCTTAGACATTGCCTTAGTTCTTGGAAAACACAGAATTAAATTGAAGATGGAATTTATTAGTAACATCTATGTTAGGATTAAAAGTACAATGCAATGAGAAAAAAGGGTTAAACTCAGAAGAAGGAAACTACCATTTTTGTTTTGGAGTATTGGCAGAAGCCCCTCCAGAGAAGATGCTATTTGCGTTGGTCCTTTAGTGGTGAATCCTGAGGAGGTAAGCAGGGGTGTTCCACACCTGCCCAGTTGCTATGTCTAGTTTGTTTTTTAAAAACTTTATGAAAGGTAGCTGGACAGTTATCTTGTTTGCCCACAGTTCTTTATTAAATACGAATCAATTCGTTTTTTTTTTTTAAATTGCATTAAAAAAAATCAGCAGGTTAAAACAGATCAACAATATGACTCAAAAGTTGCCTGGTGTTATCTTTAATCCTTTTTCAGTGAATTGAGGAGGTTACACAAAGGGGGAAATATTTTTTGTTGTTTAGAAGTATTTGTTTTGAAATGGGTTGAATAGAAGCAACAACAAATCTTTTTGTGTATATTTATGTTTGTATTTGTGTGTGCTTATAAAAACAAAACCCAACTGTTGATTTTTGTTGTTTTCATAATGTCATAAGGGTAAAAGCGTGGCCATGTTCAGTGGCTCTATGTTGTTTAGACTGCGAGATGCTAGCCCTACACTTCCAAATGCTCACACAAAACAGTTGGGGGCAGAGACATGGGCCTTGCAGCAAGCACTCTGTTTCACTCTTCATGAGGGCTCTTGTGTGGTAAAACTACAACAGTAAGGGAAGGAGTCCAAGCGCTCAAGCTGGAAGGGACATTTGGCATAAAGCAGTGGTAATAACCAGTCTATACATAGAGTTTGGTGTGTTTCCTTCTTGAAGTTTTTTGCATAGCAAATAAAACCAGTAATTATCAATGGGCAACTGAGCCACGTCCTTAACGAAAGTAGTCAGATGAGCATAAATCATTGTGTCTAAGAAAACACATTGGAGAGAGGCTTTGGCGGTGCATCTACCAGCTGTTTTTTCCTAAGGATTAGGGAAAAAACTGTTGCCTAATGAAATATTTAAATTCTTAAATGAAAGTGTTATGAGTCTGGAAGAGTTTATTCTTTTCCTTTTTTTTAAGTGCTAAAAATGATATCTTTTAATTAAATTTATCAATTGTATATATAATTATTATATAAACACAAATTCACTTGTTCATCTGAGCATTTGTTTTTCTATACCAAGAACAGCTTTTTTGAAGCCTTTTACTTTTGAAGGAAGAATGTTAAGAATCTCAGGGAATAAGTAAAGATTTGACTTATTCCAGGTTAACCAAATGATGACCTTTTTCCCTTCATGTGTTTTTCTTTCTGTATACACTTTTTGCTAAACTTAAAAATTAAATAGGTTAACGGTTAGTGTATTTAGTTAGCATCATACTGCATATTATGAATATGGGTCTATATTGTGCCTATTATTTTTGAAAAGCTATTTTAGGGAAAAAACTCAGTTACTCATTATTTCCAAAAACTTTGGTCTGATTCTCTGAAGCATGAATTTTGGGTTTTACATGCTGGAAGTCCTGCATGGTACATATGTTTACTTGGACAGAGGGAGTTTTGAAAATGTCTCTTAGAGCCTTGGGATCCATGGGTTGTAATGTTGGAAGGAGAGGAGAAGGGTTATTATGGCTATATAGTGTTTCAAAAGGACATTGGCGATCTTCTGGCATAATTTAACTTATTTTCTTAAAATGTGGTATTGTCAGAATTAGAACCAGTTAGCATTGGGTACTCAGCTTCCAGGAGAAGACTTGTCTGTGGCAACACATTCTATCACCCATACCGATTTTTAAAAGTTTATTTTGATTGTAGAGAATTTGGAGAAGAATGTGACTGGCTACTATCAACTCATGGCCGCTCCTAGAAAGCTAAGGAGTAATGGTAAATTAGTGAAGGGTGACATGAATCTTTTCAAAATTCAATTCAACAATCATTTATTGAGCACCTAGTATTTGGCTCAATGTTAGTGCCTGGAATTACAGATGAAGAGATTGCTGATCTCAGTTTGGTGGAGAAGCCTGAGAGGTGAATGAATGTTATCTATCAGCCTGATAAGTGCAACAGCCTGGTAAGTGAAATAAGAGAAGCTTGGAAGAGGAACAAGGGAGACATTCTGAAAGAGCTAATATCTGGGTTGGATTTTGACAGGAATAAGAGCTTCCTGTGATTTCTACTGATTTAATTTTCATAGTTTAAAGATTGAATATTAATCCTTCCATTTTATTTTCACCTAAAAAATTGGATGGCTTTCCAAAGATGTCTATTCGTTTAATAACTTCTGAAATTTGGCCTTTTATTACATAGGTCTTAAGGATTATCTCATTCTTGAATAATTGAGAGGACGAATGTCTTGAAGGGTTTAAAATGCTTAGATTTTATAAAGATGACAGTGGTCAGTGATCACAGAAAAGGAATTCATAATGAAGAAGGGTTGCTGACTGACAGAAGAGATTCTAAATGTGGTTGTACTAGTTTAAAAATAATTGCTTTATGTCTAATATACTATTCTTACTGGCTAAAATGTTTCTTATTTTTTACTCCTGTTCTTTTTTAAGAACTAGATTAAGAACTAGTAATGGTAATGATTCTGGTTATAAGATGCTTGAATAAATAAAATAAGCAAACTACTTCCCCTAATTTGAATTTCTTCAGATTAAAAGTGTAAATTTGTTTTTGTATTGCTACTGATTTTCTGGTATGCTTATTGTGTATAAAATATTGTTTGCTTCTAATTAAGAACTCAGGGTACTCTATGGGTATTGTTCATTGTTATTTATGAAAGTATTACATTTAAAAATAATTAAGGTATGCGTTGGCAAACAGTTTCTTATAAAACAAGACTCCTGTGGAATATTAATACATAACAGATTATTTCCTTTTTAGGGTAGAAAAATTCTCTAAGACTTTCAACTATAGGATATGCTCACTAACAGCTGTTTCCTATAATAGGAGCAATTTGCATGCAGAATAGAGAAAATGAATTATACAAAAGGGTTTATAGAAGAACAGCTATAACTTCTCTGGCATGTACAGCAACCCACAGAATAAACATCCTTCAAATGACGTTGGCATGATTAATCCCAAACAACCTGGACATTGAAACTGCTGTTCTGAAAAGGGGCTTTGCAGCCTGAAAAGATTGTGGGTATAATCCTGGCATTCTGGCTGGGGTGGGGTGAGGGGTGCTTAGTACATTTAGTGGCATTACCCATCCCTACCCCCCAGTGTTCAGGATATTTGAATATTCATGACAAGTTGGCAAGTGGTCAGTGGATGAAGGACTGATGCCTCCTTGAATCCTTTCGCTTTTTCATATTTTAATAGAGAAACTTGTAAGGTCAGGCAAGATGCCTCATTCTTGATTAACTTCTTCCAATGTCAATTTGGGAAAATGATTCTGAGGTGGGCTAAAGGAGATGATCAGGTGTTAAAATCTTATCTTCGGCATAGTTTTTTTGTAACCATATTTGTGCTTGTGGAACATCCAACTGGTTTTCATGTACATCATCATCATCATCAATGTCTGTATTAGCCTCACATTTATATTTCCCCACATAGTCTCTTGAAATTTTGACAGCAATGTTTAGAGATGCATAAGATGGTGTTCTCTCTTTTAAAGAGAATGGGAGAATTGGAGTAACTTTCTAGAGGTAACCTCGCTAGTCTGAGGTGGATCCCGGATTGGCACCCAGGTGTGCCTGAGCCCTTGACACTATGTTCCTGAAGTAAATGTTTCTATCTTTGAGGAATGAAAGGAAATTACAGATAAGATTTCCGAATAAATAGTATTAAGTAAATCTGTTGAGTATCAAATCAGTGATTCAGACAGTTAGTGATTTGGAAGGGTAAAGGGATGATAGTACTTTGTTGTCTGGAAAGGCACTGTGAAGAAATTAGGATTAGTACTAGCAGGGGTTACTAAGAAAAGCATCAAGATGTGATGGAAGAAATAGCAGGGACAGGGCACAGTTGGGAAATGCTGGGCATATTTGAGAGAATTGATGCATTCGAATGAAGCACAAGAAGGTTTGGTGGGTGACAAAAGGAGGAAGGCTGAAAAGCTAGGTTGGAACCCTGTTACAGAACACTTGGGCTACCAGGGTGTGTGGCCTTGAGGTTCAGCATGTACGTTTTTTCTTCTTTTTGGTACCAGCAAATGCAGTCTTAAGTAGGATAATTTCAGTTGGCTGTGATTGATTCTGATTTAATGGAAATTTTAGTGGAGTAAAAACATATTTAACTTAGGGTGTCTCTCATTTCCCAAGAGCTTGCCTAAATATCCTTCTCTAATAGTCTCCCTTTATAGGAAATACAGAAGCCTTATTGTTTCTTACATATTCTTATGATGTGAATAGATTTTTAAAATAAGCATTCTTTTGGTGGGGAAATGGAAGATCGTGACTTCATGGGCACCAGTAGTATTGGAAAAATCTGGGTCTGGAATTTTCTAAGAAAGGAGGGTGGTCCTGCCACTTTTTGGCATAGAAATCAGAATATCTCAGAGAAGTGAGGGGTTTAAGGGTAGAGTGATTTACATCAAAGATTAGACATAGACAGTACGTTCGGCGATTTTCAAAATTTAGGCCACAAGGAACTACCCTCGGTTTCTCTAAAACTTTAGGATGGGGTAATAACGACTAAAGTCAAGTCATTAATGATTGTGTTTGACTGTGATGAGTTGCCCTCATCAAGATTTAAATAAATAACTCACAGGAGAGTGGGGAGGAGGAAGGTAGATGGAGTAAAAGGGGTCAAATGTGTGGTGACATTAAATAATTTAAAATATAATAACATAAAATAATAAAAATAAATAAATAACTCATGTATTTGCTGTATATAGGAAAATTATAGATTCTGGAGAAGAAATAAAAGATAGACCAGAGATGCAGATGGGTACTTTGAAAAGGGCTGTGAAAGTTGAGGATGATCTACATGGTAGAATACAATTTTATTTTTTTATAAAAGAAAGATGAATGTATTTTTGTCTTATGCTCATCTCACCTATTTTCTCTTTTTTGATGTTGCAGTGTGCAAAGATCCACCTTACAAAGTAGAAGAATCTGGGTATGCTGGTTTCATTTTGCCAATTGAGGTTTACTTTAAAAACAAGGTATGTAATCTTTGCCCATAAATCTTTCTGTAGAAGATCCCCCATTAACCAAATAATGTTTAAAATAATTTTTATATATAAGCATGTCTATCACTAGATGATTTTAAAATAAAAGTTAAATTTGTCTTTTAGGAATCTTGGCTATTTTTAACCTAAATTATAGAGAAAGTGTCTAGAAAAAAATAATTTCAATTATATGAAGTCAGATTATATAAAATTTATTAAGCATTTTTTAAAGAGAAGGATGATTACTATTTGAAAAAGAAATTTAATATGTTTGTAAAATAGAAAAGAGTAATTATGGTTTTTCCACGAAATACTCCTTTTCATATTTCTAGAAATTTTTAGACTTGCTGAGAATAATCTCTCATTTATCTTTAGCTGGTATACACACATATGACACACACATACAATTTTATCAACTTGAAATGTTATGGATTCTTCTGGATTTAAAAGCTTTCAATGGTACAAATGTGGCAAAGCACACAGACTAAATAATATTGGACAAATTGCTCAATCTCTGTGGGGTTCACTTTTTTTATTTATAAAATGAGCATAAGGTAAGAGTATCTACCTCATAAGGTGGCTAGGAGGATTAGATTAAATAAATCCGAGTATTTAGAATAATGCTTTATATATAAGTAAGCACTTAGTAAATGCTAGCTGTTATTTTTAATCACACTATTCCTTCCTTTTATTTCAAAGTAGTCATAGTTTCTAAAACTTGCCCAGAAGTGAGATAATTCCTCCCCCCGACCCACACTTTTTTAAGGGAACTGAGCTAGCAGACTGTCATTTCATCCAAGCCACTGTGCCATAAAGTATGGTTCTTGCACCAGCAGCATCAGCATCAACTAAGAAAATGTTAAAAGTGAGATTCTCAGGCTCTCTCCATGATCTCCTGATTTGGAATCTCTGGGATGAGGTCCTAGAAGTCTTCATGTTTACTAGCTTTCTAGGTGACTCATAGCCACTCTTTAATGCTTAGTACCTTCCACTGCAACAGTGTCTCACTGGCTTTTTCAATGTATAGCAGGTGCAGCAAAATCTCTTTATGATTAAGAGATAATTCACTTTTAATTAAGCTATAATAAAACTATCCTGAAGAGTAGAAATGCATGGATGACAAGGATAGATTTTATTTTCCACATATTTTGTTTCTTTCCAAGCCCATCTCCTCATGCACTACATTCCTGCTATTCCCTTGCCCCCATTAATTTTTAAAATATTTATATTTTGGAAACACATTTGACAGTAACCAATTCTTGAATATTTAAATATTTGAATACTTACTTTGTCTTTGGCAGTCTTCTGAGCCTATTACATATGTTGCTTCATTTAGTAGGTTTATAAGAAGTTTTGACAGGTAAGTACTGTTATTCTTACTTTAAAGGAAAGGAAACTGAGTCCTTGAAAGATTGCATGGCTTGTCTAAGGACATTTCTTTTGAGTATTTATCATTTTATTCATCCCTAGTGTTTACTGAACTTTATGCCTTAAAGATTGAGCATCCATTATAATAATGGTTGATGAAAAAGTATTCAAAGGGGGTGAGAGGAAGGAGCAAAAAGACCTCCATGTGATCTTGGAAGAGTCCTGCTACATATTGAGACTGCCATTCTGTCCTTGGTCCCATCTCTATCCTTGTGCTTTCCCTGCTTCCAGTAAGGTTATTTTCAATTATTTTTTCTTTTTTGAGAGATCACAGTCATGAGAGGTGGTGGAGTGTCAGTGCTTATTTTGAGTTTGTGCATATTCATTTTGTATTTGTGCTCAACAACCCAAACCTATCTATGAGAGTCATGTGTGTTTCGGAAACTGTAAACAACATAATTGACTGTAGCACTTTAGGTTTGAAAAGATCCCATGCTTCTCTTTCTTCTTGTCCTCAGAGAAAGTACATGAGTAAATGTCAAGGACTGAAGGAGAGAGGGGTAATTTGATGCTGCTGAAACCAGATTTTTACCTCTAGAAAATGTATTAGCTTTATAAATATAATAAATACATGCTTTCGGGTTTGAATTTTGAGAGAGATCTTTTTTTGAGGAGAATAGATTGACATAATATTGATGTCTACTCTCTAAGAAAGATATTCAGTTAGCTAAATATAAGTTTATGAATACTTTTCCCTTACTCAAAAAAAAAGTCTTTAAAAAAATTATACTTAGGATTCATAGAAAATCACTTTCTGCAGTTTTTACCCTTAATTTTATTGAAATATTTTTTGTTTGTTTTAAGTAGTTAATTATGTTGTTATTACTTTATTATTTTTCTGCTGGTAATTATATTCATCAATGTATTTTTCTCTTTAAAAAAGTGTGCAGGCATACACTCTTAGTAAAAGTTTATAGAGTAAAAGTTAGAAGTTTTATTCTCTTGACTCCATTTAATCATTGTTATCTATTTGGTATAGTCGTTCCAGATTTCATCCCCTGTATTGCATAGATAAAATGTATGTCATTGGGAGATTGGGAGGCATATAATATATCATATGTTAGTATTTTTCTATGACTTGCCTTTAGTTTATATAGCAACATGCCTTTCCAAGTCAGTATTTTTAAACATCTGAGTGGTATTTAATAGTAAATATATACTCATTTGCAGATAACTTTTATTTATTTTTTTGCTATTATGCACAGTGCTAGCATGAATATTTTAGAAAAATATATATATATATAATACAAAGTTTAAAGTATTTTTATGAAAGAGAATTTAGAAGTAGAATGAGGTTGTCAGGGTATCATATGCATTTAATATGTTGCTAGATATTGCTAAAATGTCTTCCCAAAAGGCTTTACCAATTTATGCTTCCAATTATAAGGCAGAAAACAGACCTCCTTATGTTTTTAACTAATTCCATGTTTGTATGGGCCATTTTACAATTTAGAGGAAAGCAGGGAAGTGAAAAATGATCATAATTCAATGTGATAATTGCATTAAGAAAGTAATTTTATAAGAGAAATGTCTAAGATTGGATTGGGAGAGTTAGGAAGACTTTTCAGAGGATTTCATACTTTAGCTAGGTTTGGAGTAATTAATTTGCATTAAGCAGGCAGAGGACCAAGGTAATTTGAGAGAGAAGACATTTTAGGCATGAGGAGCATTCTGTGTGAAAGGCAAAATGAATGAGATATTGTGAATTACTGAGAAACTGCAAGTGCATCAAAGTTGTAGAAGGATAAGGCATAGTAAGAGAACAAAAGAAATGCAGGGAAGATATTAAAAGGCTATGATGGTTATTCTGAGGAAATGGGATTTTATCCTGTAGAAAATTATGAGTCATTACAGGCTTTTTTATCAATGAAAGATATAATCTGATTTTTATATTAGGAAGATTACTCTTTTGTCATTGTGGGAGGTAGAATGGGGTAAGTTCAGAAATAGGGAGGTGACCAGGTGAGGTGAAGGTCTAAACTAAGGCAATGATCATCTGAGAAAATAGGGATAGATTTGAGAGTTCGTAAAGAGGAATGCTAAATAGAACTTGGAGACAATTTGGCTGTGATGAATGAGAGAGAAGGAAAAGTTGGGAATGATTTTTGTGTATTTTAACTTTGGCAAGAAATTAGGATTTCTGTTGCCCAGATACAGAGTATATAAGAGAAAGGACAGATGAAGATCATTTAAATGTAAGATAATGTATGAATTTAATATTGCTGTGGGAAACCTAGTGGAGATGTGAGTAGACTGTGGAATACATGCATGTGACAGTCAACTAGAGCTGGGCTAGAGATACAGATGGAGAGGCAACGAAGATAGTAATGTAAAACAAGAGTGAAAACCAGAATTAACCAAACCAGGTAAATACTAGGAACCAAGAGCTGTGTGTTGCTGGACATCAGTTGGATGGAAAGAATATTGTAGGATGTGGGGCCAAGAACCACATTATGAAAGCTCTTACATGGCTTCATGTGAGCTTAAATTTTTGTCCTAATGGCAATTGGAAGCTGTTGAAATTTTAATCAAGTAGTGAAAATGAATAGTTTTTGTTTCATATAGATAATTTTGAGGCCCGAATGAAGGAAGGAAGAATTGAAGTTAATCTACCTTGAAGTAGGAAACCTTCTAGAGAAAGGAGTTTAAAGTACTTTTGGGCAGTGAGTAAGACTATGACAGTTTGGATTAGAGGGCTTGTTCATGAAATATTTAGGAGAGACAAAGGCAGCTGTTGATGATGAATATAGAAGGTAGAGTGGTAATGAGAAGGGTCTTAGGTTTCTGGTTGGGTGGCTATGTTGATGATGTCATACCACTTAAAAGGTTGCAGAAAAGATGATGAGTTTATTCTTTTTCATTTTCCCCTAAAACAAGAAACTATCAGATATTTCCATTTTGCTTTGTAGATAATTCCATGATGATTTATCCCCCAGTAATTCTTTGACATTATAGCTGTTAGATGTTTGAGTCTTTTCTGTTCCTTATAAGGTGTAAACTTTTGCTTTCTAAATTTCTCTTTATCTCTAACTCTTTTCTTTCCTATTTTTTTTTCAACCTCTAGGAAGAACCTAAGAAAGTCCGCTTTGATTATGACTTATTCCTGCATCTTGAAGGCCATCCACCAGTGAATCACCTCCGCTGTGAAAAGCTAACTTTCAACAACCCCACAGAGGAGTTTAGAAGAAAGTTGCTGAAAGCAGGAGGGGTGAGTGACACTGTCTTGTGAAAAGCCTTCCCATAAAAAACTAGTTGCTAGTGTGTTAAGAAATATAAAAATGTTTTTAGAGAGGTAAAAGAGATGAAGTACCATACAATCTATGCAGTTCAAATTTATTTCAACAAAAAGCCAAAACCAATAAGCTATCATCAATTAAGAACAATATCTAAACTTTGTTATATCAGTTTATAGAAACTTTTGGTAAATTGGAAGTCACATTAAAAATATATAAAAGGAGTTATTATCTAAAAATTCATGATCAAATTAATTTAAAAAGGTATGCTCATTCATATTACATGTTTAAGTTATTTAAATACACATTTTCATTTGAATTGTATGTAGGTAAAAGATGGATTTCTCTTTTTAAAATAATGGTAACAAAGGTGTTGTAAATTTTTGCCTATATAATTTGTCTAGGATGGGGAAAGAGTTTATATACTTACAAATATAAACATTATGAAATATTTGCTTGCAGCTAAGTCGGGTGTACAGACAAACACTATTGACCAGTTAAAATCTACTTTGCAATGGGCACCATTGGGATCATCAGCCTCTACTTCAGATGAACTTCCTGTGTCATCTTATCTTGGCAGTTCAGACCCCATGAAATGTTAAAATGTGTTTTTTAGAATTTCCTTCACTTAGTTTTTCTGGAAGGTTTTTGATAATTTTGCATCTATAAACTTAACATTATATGTAAGTGTGTGTAGACTATAACTTTGCAAGATGCCTCATTTCACTAATAAAAATCTACCTGAGGGCTTTGTAGGAAAGAGTTGGGTTTTATATAGCGCAGAAGTTCTTTCCTTTTATGGGGTTATGGACAACTACTGGGGGAACTTCAGGAGAGCTGTGGACCTTCTCATAAGAAAATTACTCATGTATATAGTTGTGTGAACATTTTGAGTTATGTGGAACTCCTGAAGTTCATTTTGGGGGGTTCTGTTTTGCCAAGCTCCTGTCTTTTTGGCTAACTGCTAATATGCATTTGAAGCGCTGCAAATTCTTTTACCACATTTCTTTCAGCACCTTACTATGTTGGTAGATTGTGGGTTAAATAGGTACTGGGCGAGCTTTAGAAATGAACCACCACTTATAGTATTTTATGGGGAAATGTATCTTCATGAAGAAATGGGCTTTTGTAATACAACTCATTTTAAAGTTAAGGATTTATTATACATTAAGGGAGTGGTGCTTTTTTTCTTAAAAAAAAATGATTTTATTCTTTTTATATTTACCAAGAGCACAACATTGGTGCCATTTACCTATGGCTGTGCCCTTAAAATGGAACCAGTCCATTTTAAATCCTAGTTCTCATTATTTTTCTTTTTACGAGGGTGATGTTTTACACTTGTGATTATTCCTTTTGTGTATGCAGTTAGGTAATTGGAGCTTGTGAATGATGTGACATGAATACATCAGGCTTCTGATAAGGGTCATAAGAAAAAGTAAATATGGCACAAGATCTTTTAAAAACAACCACTTAGTCCCAGAGTACTCAAGGGTTGCTTATGAGCTGCAGAAGAGGTTATAGGTCAGTGATAATGCTGGGGAGTGTAGCGCTGCCTCCTGATAAGGTCTCTAGTAGATTTCTGTCTTTTACTATACTAAGCCTTTATCTCAGAATTATTCTCCTTGACCTCCTGCTTTCCTTCTTTGTATTTCTTTAAGTGCTGTTTGAAGCTTGCAGATTTTTTTTTTAGTCTTAGATTATGTTTTAACAACTCTAAAATAAGTTGAAATATGAAATATTCTAGCACACCAGTTATTTAACATAAATTCTTTAGGTGGTGATTCTAGTGAATTTTGTGGTAAAATTAAAACTTAAAATTAATTTCAAATCAGAGTAATTCTGATTATAGAATCTGCTCATTTCATATGGGAGGATTAGTCATATATGGAAATCTGAGAACCTATGGACTAATAAATTTTTTGACTCACCTAAATTTTTAGCTATCTTGTATTATTTTTATCTGACCTGTAAACATTTATCAGTTAGTATTAATGGAGCCTATCATGGTGTCACTAACTTATGAGCCAATCTGATTTTATTAGAATTTTTTTAAGTTTTATTGAGATAAAATTGATGTATAACTTTGTATAAGTTTGAGGTATACAATGTTGATTTGATATATATTGCAAAATGATTATCACCATAGCATTAGCTAATACCTCCATCATGTCACATAATTACCATTTCTTTTTTGTTGTGAGGCACTTATAATATACTCTATTAACAACTTTCAAGTATATAGTTCAGTAGTGTAAATTATAATCAATATGCTGTGCATTAGACTCCCAGAATTTATTTGCCTTACATATCTAGATGTTTGTAGTCTTTGACCAATATCTCTCCAGTTCCCCCACCCTTCATACCCTGGTAACTACCATTCTAGTCTCTGTTTCACTGAGTTAGGCTTTTTCTAGATTCCACATGTAAGTGATATACAGTATTTGACTTTTCTATTCTGACTCATTTAGCAGAATGTCCTCAAGGTCCATCCATGTTGTTGCCAATGGCAGGATGTTTTTCTCTTTCATGACTGAATGGTATTCTATTATTTATTTATTTACACACACACACACACACCCATACACCCATCCACACCCACACATCTTTATTCATCTGTTGATGGACACTTAAGTTGTCTTTGTATCTTTCGTATTGTAAATAACACTACAATGAACACAGAAGGCAGATATCTCTTTGATGTCCTGTTTTCATTTCTTTTGGATATATACCCAGAAGTGGGATTGCTGGCTTATATGATAGTTATATTTTTAATATTTTGAGGAACCTCTCTATTGTTTTCCATAGTGGCTGCACTGATATAAATCCCACCAAGAGTACACAAAAGTTCCCTTTTCTCCACCTCTTTACCTGCATTGACTATCTCGTCTTTTTGATAATAGCCATTCTAACAGATGTGAGTTGATATCCTCTTGTGATTTTGATTTGCATTTTGTTGATGGTTAGTGATGATGAGCACCTTTCTGTGTACCTGCTGGCCATATGTATGTTTTCCTTGAAAAACTGCGTATTCATTTCCTCTATTTTTTAATGTATTTTATTGCTATTGAGTTGTATGAATTCTCTATATATTTTGGTAAGTCACCCCCTTCCTTATCAGATACATGATTTGCAAATATTTTCTCCCATATCTTAGGTTGCCTTTTTATTTTGTTGATGATTTCATTTGCCATACAGAAGCTTTTTAGTTTGATAAAATTCACTAGTTTATTTTTGCTTTGTTTTTGGTGTCTATTAAAATCTTATTAATAACTGTTTCTCTTCAGATAAACCTAGTTTTTCTTAAACTGGGTTTGGAGTGAGAGAGGGGGGGTTCTGTGTTCCTTATACTTAAACATTACATATATAAAAGATATATATGTCCTACTTTTAAAAGAAAAAAAACAATTTCTTTGTATGTGCTGTGTGAAATCATTATGTATAGCTTGAGGCATGAGTGGAGTAAACTTACTGTTTTGGCTATGGTTCCTTTTCTTGCACTTTTTTTCTGTTAAACCAAAAGTACGTAGCGCCATTAAAAGTTGAACTTGGCTTTTCAAAGATCAGAAAGGTTGTTTTTAGAGCTGGCATCATCTTAGAAAAATGCTTTCAGCTCTAAGGAGAAAATGATTCCAAAGAACTTTTTATGAGAAGAATCTTGAAAATTGCAGATTTTTTATACTTCATAATCTTTAAACCTATAGCTATATGACAAATTTTTGGGGGGTCAATAAAGTTTTCATCTTTTCACTGGATTTTTTAAAAATGTTGCAACTTTTTTCTAAATAGTCTTAAAGAAATTTTGGTCTATTTCCCCCTTGGAAGAAATGTGTCCAGTGTTCTTTTGTCCAACAACTCCCTAACATTAAGAATATCCTTACTTTAAAAGAAATAATAAAATCTTTTGGATTTAAGCATTATTTTCTGAGAATATTGAAATAAAGAATGATCTCTTTTATAAGACACTGAGGGTAGTTTCCTCTAAGTAAGGGACCTCATTGGCGCTTGCTAGAAAATTGTAGATCTGGTTTATTACCTAAATCTTGTCAAGACTTACTTAAGAAAAAGATGAAAGATAGGAGGTCAGAAAACGGAAAAGAGCAACCTGAGGGCTTTTGGGAGGAGGTTGCCTTCATTTTGAAATCTTATTTTGGTTGGTAGGAGGGATAGAGTACAGTGAGCAATAAACTTTTGAGGGCAAGAATTGATATAATCTATTTGTTCATGAATTTTAAGCAAAAAGACCAAGTGTACCCCTATGGGAAAGCACTTCTCAATTCCACAGATATTTGTTTGTTTTTTTTTAAAAAATGGACTGATAATTCTTTTTGGCGATTTTCAGATATGCTCTTCTGGATGTCAGGATTTTTAAAAAGTGTTGTGATCACAATAGATGATTTTATCTCTATTTACTTGATCACTCCTACCAAAAAATTGTGAAAGGGTTTGACATCCATTACATTCGATTGAAAGAGGATGAGTTTTTCTTTTGGGTGTTGGCAAAGTAAAGATATAGGTAAGTGTATGTAATTTAACAAAAGCTTGTCACTCTACTGACTCTGTTGGGGGAGAGAGTGATACTGGAAAAGTTGGAAAAATTTTGAAATCAGGCAGATTTGAGTAAGAGCTTCATCTTTATTGTCTTCTAGACCAAGAAATTATTACATCTTCTGTGAAATGGATGAGTCAGTGTGTTTCTTATTGGGAAAGTGTAACCCTGATATGTGGCACATAGTAGGTACCCAGATCCTTGGTTCCTTTTCCTTTGATTACTACTTTCAGAAATCAGCAGATCTTTAACCACTTTTATATCAAGCACTTAAAGGTGGTTATGTAAAGTAGGCTAGTCTAGATTTATTCACAGGAAAACATGTTTACCACTAATTAGTGTGATCAGCACATTGATGGACCTATGTTGGGTATAAAGATTAGCCCATGGTGTCTTTTCTTCAAGGAGTTTAATTCTGGCTATTTGAATATCATTTTATAAAATATGTTTTAATTAGAAAAGTGGTCATTTCGTACTATTATTCTTTTCATTATTTATTTATTTATTATTTTTTATGCCTACAGCACCTGGTCTTCCTAGGTGGTCTTCCATCCAGGTACTAATCAGGCCCAATTCTGCTTAGTTTTCAAGATCAGATGGGTCCAGGCTTATTCAGGGTGGCATGGCCGTAGACACCATTGTTTTTAATTCTAAATTTCTAACAGATTAAAGTCTTCTTAAAGCCATTAGAAAATTTCCTAAGTAGTATGTTCAGCAACATAGTTGCATCCTTATGTTTTTATGAGGAAAGCACAAAAAGGTCAAGCATCTTTGGAGAATTGAGTTTATTTTACAGCTGCTCCACCTTTTTGGCCTTTGAAATCAAGTGGTCTGCTTTGGTTCTGTTCTTTATGGGGTGGTGGTAGGATGGTGATGGGCTTTTATCCTCCCTCTCATTCCCCTCCCTCCCTTCCTCCCTCCTTTCCTTCCTTCCTTCCTTCCTTCCTTCCTTCCTTCCTTCCTTCCTTCCTTCCTTCCTTCCTTCCTTCCTTCCTCCCTCCCTCCCTCCCTTCCTTCCTTCCTTCCTTCCTTCTCTCAATTAAACAAGGCAAAGTCTAAACATGTTGTTCAGTCTATTTATGAATCATTGGCAAGCAGTTAATTTTGAGGACTGAAAAATTAAAACTAACCACAGCAGTTGTTAAAACTAGGGTTTCTATAGGCAGAAATCCAATTCTGTTCAGACACCACCTGTTTCAATAGGACATTTCAGACACCCATTTGGCAAGATTTTCTGGAGAAGACATAGGGAACATGCTTTCAGTCTGTGTTAAGTCTGTAGCATAATGTAGTCCTGTTTTTTCAGAGTGACAGTTGCATTTATATATGATATGTTTTTGTAAGGAATAAATTGGAATCTTCATGAAACGCTGCATATTGTAAAGTGGATTTCAAGTCCACAGTGGACCCCCAACAAGAGGGTTTGGTTATTAAAGGGCTAAAGGCATCTTATGAGAAGGAGCTTTCACTAATGCAGCTGTGTCAAGCCATCTGACATGGCACTTTATCACAGGGTGCTGGAATGAATCTTCTAAAGAGTGGTTTACTATTCCCTTTTATAGGGGAGTTTACAACATTTCTAATTTCTAAATGATACAAATCACATTTTCTCCCCCTAAACTTGTGATTTTTTTTGAATAGGTAAATTCGCAATACAAAATGACGTAGAGTGAGGCTTCTTCAGACCACTAACTAAGCTGTAGTGAATGACTCTTTACATAGTTCTTTGTGCAAATGGATGAGTATGTCTGTACGATAAATTCCTAGGGGTAAAATTGTGACTCCAAGGTAAAGTGGAATTTAAATTTTGATAGACATTTACAAATTGCTGCCAAAGAAGTTATACTACCCTATGCTTGCATCAACAATGTGTGAGAGCACCTACTTCTCCACATTGTGATTTATGAAAAGTTTCCCTTGAATGAAAATGATATCTCATTTTTAATTCACATTTATCTTATGAGTTATGATGAGCATCTTTTCATATATTTAAAAACCATTTTCATTTCCTTTCAAAGACCACATTTTAAAGTATTTTAAATTGGAAATATTCTGTGTTTCAGTTTCGACTCAAATTTATGGGTACTCCTCCCACATACTTATATTTGGAAAGGTTACAAAAAGATACGGAAGTCTCTTTAACCAAGGTCTGTGTTTTCAGGCTTTCTTCAATGTGCAACAAATTATGTTTGTAGGAACTGATTTGTCAAGTCTTTGGCTTTTAAAAATGTAAGTGGCTTTTGTGGCAAACTGATCTCAACAGTGCCCAGAGATGGTTGGCTGGCTGCTAATTTTAAAAAATTAACTTAAAAAATACAAAAAAGGTTATTTTAATAGCTGTTACTGGACAGCTTCATTGGATTTTTGGATATTTGTTTTGGGACAAGTGTGCCTTTTTGTTATTTTCTTATATATATCATCCTATAATCGTCTTCCTCAAAGGATAAAAAAAAGGATGCTGCTGTTTTCCACTGACACTGATAAAGGGTGATTTATTTGAATAAATGTACTGTCAAGCAGGCTGCCTCATTTATTTGGTGGTTTCTCAGAGCTGAGGTTACTTTTGTCATATTTGCTATTTTCTCCTTTCTATATCTTTGGTTCTCTCCTCATCCCACTCCCTACCCTCAGCCTTGAAAATTAAATCATGAAGATAGAACATACATATAAATGATAACTAGAATGTCAAAGTTATGAGCCTTAACTTTAAATGTAACATTGATCTCATAAATTTGTAGGGAAAGCCTGATTATGATATTCAAAAGTTATTTATGTCACTCAGCATATTTAGTGGTTTTTATGGATTAATCTCTTCTGAAGATCACATAAGTTAACTGTAGGATAGTTACAGACTTTTAAAAATATGCACCAAAGAATATCCGTAGTATAAAACAATATTCCTGCCTTCGTTGGTTCCTTTCTTCCCAATTACCTATTTAGATTTTCAGTAAGAAGGGGAAAAATAGGAGCACGCTTTTCACTCTGTCCAAAGCTCAAATACCCTTACTGCAGAAATTGAGCAAAGGCTGAATGAAAAGAAATGAAACAGATCCATGTTCCTAGAATGTGTACTAGGAAAAGTTCTGTTGAGTATTATAGCTATTAGTATTGGATGACATACCCTCTTTCTTATGGACCATCTCCAGGAGTAGCAGTTTAACTGACAATATGTAGTCTTGAAAGGAAATGCTGTGATGTCTGAAAGAAAACCACCACTTAACCTTGCCCCTAGCTGTTGCTGCCAATGCACAAAAAAAGCTGGGAAAATAAGAAATGATTAGAAAAGGAAGCAAAGAATGTGCATCTTGGAGAATTTCAAATAAAGAAATGAATAATAATTCTCTTTTGTATTTAAAATACAAAAAATGTTACAATTGAAAACTTGATTCAATTTCTTCCTTCCTTCTGGGCTTAGGTAGTTTATTATGCAGTTGTTTCAAAGCTACATACTTAGTTTGTGTTATATATTAAGTCTGTTCTCTTACACCTTGGATTGTAAAGGAGGCATTTATGAGAGCAGATTCCTATGTCGACTATCCCCATTGGACATTTTGGGGTTTCATAAACTATAATATTAAATAAAAACAATTTTGGGGGTAGTGGGTAGAGGAGAAGGAAGCTATTTATGATTAACATTTTATTTTCTAATTTTTTGTTTGTTTTATAAATGATAAGAAACGCTCACATTAATCAGAATCTGAAGGCAGGAGTTTAAAAATAAATGTCTAGACTCTTGAAATAGATATTTGTGTTTCATTATAAAGGAGAGAGTATAAATGGCAGGTTGTTTAATATAATAGCCCCTAAAAGGGACACAACCATGGTATGATAGAAAAAATTTTTTATTTGAAATCAGAAGGCATAAATTCAATTTTTGAATCTGTTGCTAATTTACTGTAGGCTTTAAGTTAGTGTAAATCTAAAATAAACATAATATCGTGTTTCTCTCACTTGAGATTAAAATGTTGGTACATAGTTAAGTAGTTAGTAAATTATTTTATTGAAACAATCTCTTTTTTTTCCTACAGTTTTTTATTATGCTTTGGGTTAAACTATATATATGTGTGTGTGTGTGTGTATATGTATATATATATGTGTGTGTGTGTGTGTGTATATATATATATATATATATATATATATATATACACACACATTATGTATATACATAAAATCTAGAAAGGTGAAAATAAAAGATTTCTTCCAAGTCTTTGATATCACAATGGTACTCTACTAGAAAGAACATATTTGAGCCTCAAGGAGGAATCTAACTTTTTTCTTGATTTTGAAATAAATACATGCTAACTTTAGAAACATGTAGACTTTCCAATAAAGCAAAAAGAAGAAAATAAACTGTTATAATCACTGCAGTGACTATAACCACTGTCGGTATTTTACATTGTATTTTTTTATATCTATAAAATCCTACAAATGTTGATATTTTTACTTACTATATTAAATATAGTATAGGTTTTAAACTATGTGACTTATTTTATTTTTGTTCTTCACAAACATTTCCTCACACTTCAGAAGATTTATGTGAGAATTTTAGTGGTTAAGATGTAATTTTAGTGGTTAAGAAGTTACTGGTAATATGTTCTCATCCTCCTTCCCTCCCCCACTCATCTCTCTGTCTCTTTCTCTGTCTCTCCCCTCACTCCCTCCTCCTTCTCTCCCTGCTTTCTTCCTTCCTTCCTCCTTCCTTCCTTCCTTCCTTCCTTCCTTCCTTCCTTCCTTCCTTCCTTCCTTCCTTCCTTCCTTCCTTTCTTTTTTCCTTCTCTCTTTCTTTCTTTCTTTCTTTCTTTCTTTCTTTCTTTCTTTCTTTCTTTCTTTCTTTCTTTTATTTTTCTATATTTATTTGTTGGTATTGTTTTCACCTTATGGCTCTCAGCTTCTCTAAATAAAAGTTACTGGTTTCAGGCCTAAAGTTATGTGACATTAGGAACAAAGAACTGTTTTTCACAAATTTGGTTCCTAATGGTTCTGACAATACAAAAGTGTGATGATCTAATTGTGTGAGTGTGTGTGTGTGTGTGAGAGACAGACAGACAGACAGACAGACAAACATACTATATGGGCCATACTAGGTCTGTTACTTAGAAAATTTTATATATTAATATAGATCATTGTAGGTGTAGATTTTATAACTTGTTCTTTTAGATATTGTAAATGTCATTCTCACCTATCCTACCCTTAAAGGGTAGATTAGGGGCCTGTGGGTAGTGTGAAATGGTTAAATATAAAAAGATTTTGTTAGTGGAAACATTGAGTAAAATAAGGATGCCCTATCCATAAAACAAACTGGCCTGTTCAACTATAGCAAGGTAAAATGGAGGTATAATAAAAATCTAGTTAACTTTATGAATATCAGTTTTACCATGAACTCTTAATGATGCAAGGATGGAGTTAGGTGGGTTTATAGACAGAAATCTATCCATATGGTATCCATGGCGTCCTTGGGCAAATTAGAAATAATTGTGTCCATTTCTCGCCCCACGAAACTGCAGCTCAAGGAACACAGCCTGAATAAAGTAATATAGCTGGATTCCAGGTTGTCTCATTCCATTGATGAAGAATCCTTGTGCAGGGCACCATCCGGACAACCATTTACAGTGGTGACACTATTTGTGGGTTCAGACAAAAAGGGGATTTTGATGTAAAACACAACTATCTTGTCTGAGGTAGTCTGGATAGGAGTGATCTGGGAAAACAATAAATAAAACTTTTTGGAAAATTTGTTCTTAGAATATGCCTGTTTGGAATGGCAGTATCCTTTCAAAAGTTTAGCCTGGCCTCTTGTTCTGCCATGCTGTTTTGTGTTTTTAGCTTATCAATATCCATAGATATCTATAAAGGTCTGGCTTAAGCACAGGGAGAAAAAGTGCTTTTGATAAGACCATTGTGCTGAACTGGGGGTTTCAAATGTCAGCGACTATGAGATCAGGCTAACCCTTTGAAAGGACATGGCCACAAAAAACTGGAAAACCAGTTGAGTAATGTTGCCCTTGTATCAGGAGTTTTACATAATGGGTAGTGACTTATTATTATTTAAGGTAAAGATTAAATTAATTGGAATTCCTTTTTCTGATAATTCTGAATGCTTTGGTAAAGAGAGCATTGATGAACTCCAGATCAGGGATATTCTGGATCTTAATAACAGTCACCATCGATAAGAATGCTTTCTACCGTGTTTCAGATTTAAATGCACTTTATCTGCTTTGACTTTTCACATAGGTCCCAGGGCTGGGGCTGGAACTTGTTCTTATTGAATCTTATTTCTTTAATGTCCCTTCTACATTTTTTCTTCCTAGATTTCTTTCTACTCTTGATAAAGAGTCTGTTTTTTTGTTTTTTGGTTTTTTTTGACCATCATGTTCCTCTTCCAGGGTCAGGTTTCTTGAGCTTCTCTTTCTATTCATCCACACTGTGCCCTGGGATCATCTTACTTGAATCCTGTTCTTGCATCTTTTTCATTCTCCTGAAGAATATTTATGGCTTATGTACATACTCCTAATTTTGGCTTCAGTTTTTTTTTTTGATTAAAAAATGTTATAGTGAAATCTTTATTCTGATTTACCTTTTAAAAGGAAAATTCATTGAGATTAAAAGATGTATGTGCCTCTGCATTGCAGAGCAACCAAAGCAGGATGGCTGCCTCACAGGCACCAAAGTAAATGCTGCGCTTGATTAATCAGCTTTGAAGGTAATAATCAAACCTATCTGAATTGTTGAGATATGTGGGGCTTTTTTCACTGCTTGATTTTCTGAATATCTATCCTGGTTTCTTTTGGTGAAGAGAAAGAGCACAGCAGTTAAAAGGGCAGACTGTTATGAAACAGACATTTTTTTCAGGTGCTGGCACTGGTACTTATTAGCTGTGTAATTTTTGACAAATGATTCATCTCTATTGGTTGTTTCCTCATTTATAAAGTAAAGATACTTATACATACAGTTTTATAGCTGACGTGATTCTTTGATGTAATATGTCAACTTCACCATTCTACATATGAATAAACTAAGGCATCAACTACTAAAATGATTGGTGAAGCAAGGGATAGCTGAGTCAGGATTTTTGATCAGTGTTCTTGCTTATTCTGTCTATAATAACATAGTAACATGGAGCAATATTAGTTTTATTTTGAAAATGCAATTAAAAGAGGTAAGAAATTAAAAATAAAACAAGTTCTCAGGGCACTTCTTTTAGTTGCTTAGGATGGAACACTAGAGCAATCTTGCATGAGTCCTCTTCCTTAAGACAGCTGGATAAATTGCCAGAGCGGACCAGCTTGCTTGCTCCTGGCAGCGGACTTCATCCTTTTGTTTCCTGCTTTGGAGATGGAAGGTCTCTGTATTTCTCTTGCTTCTGAAAATCCAGTTTACATGGATAAAATGATAATTAGAAATCTGCTCCCTCACCACTCAAACTTTCTTAAGCTAGCATCAACCTATCTGGGAGGATTGGTTATGTTTTCATTTTCTGTAAATTAGAGGCAAGCATAATTTTTGCAGTCTTTTTTTTTTTTCAGCTGAATAACAAGGGTCTGCATGACTTTAGAAGTGGTTTTTCTTGGCATTAACCAGCATATGAAAAAGACTATAATAAAGTCAACAAATAACTTTGTAATCTACCTGGTTTTTGAAAGTAGAGATGCAAATAAGTTATGGAGTTCCAGTGATTTTTTGAGTGGAAAGTTGGATGGTAATACACTATCAGAATCAGCTTACTGAGAGCTTTGCCACCTCTTCTTTGAGAAGCTGATTTGACTTCTTGATATCCCTCTCCCTCCCCACCCCGCCAAATCAGAATGCATGACCTAAAAATGGTTCAGAGTATTTGAATCTAGGACATGTAGAACAGGCTCAGGAAATCCAAGATGCTTTCGAGTCCTGGAAGACTTCTGGCAGAACATTTTTATTCTTTTGTTTCTTGCTTCATAGATTGAAATTCCCGGAATAAAATTGATTTCTCTTGCTTCTGTAAATCAAGTTTGAGAGGGCCTTCCTAAATCTGGTCCTATCCTTTATCTTCAGGTACCAACTTGAATTCCTCTCATTTCCTGCCCATGTAGCTCTTAAGTGTTTAGTAAAACAATAAATGTTTTGTTCCAGGAGAATTTTTTTTTTATAGCTTAGTACTTGTTTCTTCCAAAGGAAGTATAAGTACTTTCAAAATATATATGTATACTACTATAGGCCACCCTTAATGCTAGGTGCTGAGTGTATAGTGGATGAACACAAGATTTTTTTTCTTTCTACCAAACTCTACCCTTGGTCAATTTCAGTAGATAATATATTCATGTATTCTCATTTTCTCAGAGGTCTAAAAAAACCTCACTAAGTTTCTTTTTTAAAAAATGGGAAGAAGAAAAAAGATTAAAAAACAAAAAGAAATTTCTAGCTATCAGTCTGTCTTGCTCTTGTGTGCTTTTAGGAGAAAAAGCTGCAGTACATACGAAGGTATTCACTTCTTTTAGTGGGGTGCCAGAAACTTTATTATTGGACCCTTCCTGCTTCCCTCTCACCCCAAGCAGGTTCTGAGGGCTTCTAAAGATTAAGGATACCCTCTGATTTTGATGCCCTTCCCAGGCCCCTAAGTCCATTGTTCATGGATTGAGACATGGGGGCTGTTATTTTTTTTTTACTTTGAAATAATCTCAAACATATAGTGAAATAGCAAGTATAGTACAACTGTATTATACTGTTTACTGAACCATTCTAGTGTAAATTGCCAATATGATGCTCTATCATCCATGAATACTTTGGTGTTTATTTCCTGAAAACAAAGACATTCTCTTATATAACCATGATACAGCCTTCAAAGTCAGTAATTAACATTGGTACCTTACCAACAGTTCTATTCCTCAGATCCCACTCATATTTTGCAGATTATTCCACTGAAGTCCTTTATTTTTATACCAAAAAAATCCACTTTATAATTATACGTAGCATTTGGTTATCATGTCTCTTTAGTCTTCTCCAGTTGAGAAATGTTCCTTGATCTTTCTTTGACATTCATGAACTTGAAATTTTTAATTATTTCAAGCTAAGTACTTAGAAAATGGCCCTCAGTGTGGGTTTATATGATATTTCCTCCAGATAATTAAAATTTATAATCTGAATCTAGACTAGATTTGGATTATGGATATCTGGCAGGGATATTACAGAAGGGATGAGGGGCTCCTTTCATTGCACATAATTGGGTGCATGGTTTCCATTGTACCATACCATTATTACTGTGATGTGACTCCAGTCTCTGGATTCAGATGGTGTCTGCCAGGCTTTCTCACTGTAAATTAACTTTTTTTTTTCCTTTGTAATTAATGAGTATTCTATTGAGTGGTACTTTGAGAAAATGTACATATTTCATTCCTTCTCAAACTTAAATTTATTCTTGTGTTTATTATTCATGGATATATATATATATATATATATATATATATATATATATATATATATATATATATATATATATATATATATATATATATATATATATATTTAATGGGGTTATAATCCATTACTGTCATTATTTATTTTCGTGCTTAGATTGTCCTGATTTGGCCAGTGGGAACCCCTTCAATATGTTTTCTATGTCTTTTTGACATGTTCTGATCAGTCTTTGCATAATTCAGACTTCTTGTTCTAAGGTGTTTCAGGCTCACTTTGTACTTTTTGTCCCAAAACTAGATTCAGCCATTTCTTCAAGGAGCAGGTCCTATTTAGTGGCTCTGAGTTACTGCATGGATGCCCCTCCTCACCTCACAGCCCTCTCTTTCTTTTCTGTTGCCTACTTTTCTTGGCCCCATCTAATAGCTTTTGGACCAAATTGTTCAGGAAGAAAAAGGGCACATTTAGTTTTGATTTAATTGCTTACGTTAGCTCTGTATAAATAGGGACTATAACATTTGATCTGGTATTCCCTAGTGCCTACTATATAATAAATGCTCAATAAAGGTATAAATTCATTCAAAGACAAATACTTAGAATGCTTCTGTAAGGAGTTGGTCATTATTCCAGGTGCAGGGGGAACACAACAGCTGAACCAAATCTAAAAAAAAAGAAAAGAAAAGGCTTACATTTATAGAAGGCCTATGAAAGGAAATTGTTCTCTGTGAAGGATGGATATAATTTTGTAAGGCAGCCGTTTCCCCAAGTGACTTTGTTTACATTAATATGTATTCAATGAAAAAAGTTCTGACTTTGCACTTTTTTTGTAGTTCTTATTAGAGTGCATGAGCTAAATGTGTCACAGATTTTTTCTTTTAAGCCTTGGTAATTTCTTGTATTATTACAGTTCTGCTTTTCTCCCACCCTGAAGAATGCTGGTGCCTTGTAGATAACTAACTGCTTTTTTAAAGCACAAAATGGAAATTCTGGTAATATAGAAATGTTATATTAGTTAACTACACCCTGTAGTTTGTTAGTTTCTACACTGTTGACCAGATACTTACAAGGAAAAAAAAATGAAAAGTTTCATTATGCTTTTGCTAATAAGTAATACAATGCAAAATCAATAAGAATAAATTATAAGCTCCTTTCTATTAATAGAATTAATCATCTATGTTATTTCATTTAACTCCGGTGGGTAGAACTACAATACACAGCATATAATCAAACTTTCTCTTTTTTTATTATAATATTATTCAATCATTTATTTACTCAATGCATATTTGTCTATTCTTTGCTAAGTACCTATTCTCACAGAACTCCTAAAGGATTAAATGAGATAATGTGTATACTTTGTTCATAAACAATAAAATTCTAACATCAGGAATTTCCATTGAGAGACAATAAAGTTCTAACATCAGGAATTTTGAGTTTTTATTAAAATAAAAATGTTATGTTATAACATTGATACATATGAGAATTATATGTATTTTATATGTAAGTCATAAAAGAAATACCATAAACCTATCATTCAGTTTAAGAATGAGAATTCTCAAACTGGGTCCCATGACACATTCTTATTCTGTAGGTCTGGGATGGGGCTTAAAAATCTGAATTTCTAATAAACATTCAGGTAATATTGATGTTACTGGTCCCCTGACTGCATTTAAAGAAATACTGCTTTAGGGTATATACCAACAAATGGAATTGCTGAGCGATAGGTCACTCACATATTTAGCTTTTTATTATTTTATATAGTAGCTGTAACAATCTAGAATCCTATATCAGCATTGTTCTCTTTTCTAGTCAGACTTGTTCTTTTATACCAGGGGACCCCAAACCCCAGGCCACTGACTGGTACCAGTCCACAGCCTGTTAGGAACCATGCCGCCTAGCAGGAGTTGAGCAGAAGGTGAGCTAACAAAGCTTCATCTATATTTGCAGCCACTCTCCAGTGGCTCAGCTCCACCTCAGATCATCAGGCATTAGATTCTCATAGGAGTACCTATCCCTGGTGCCAAAAAGGTAGGGGACCAGGGCTCTCTACCACTTAGTAGGCATAAAATTGTATCTTATTGTTATTTTACAATTTCAGTGATTAGTAATAAGGCTGAGCATACATTTTGGTTTCCATTCTTTCATGCTTCTTTCTCCGTGAAATATTCGTTCATATCTTCTGCTTATTTTTCTATTTATTTGTTGGGGGTCTTTTTATATTCTGAATATATGATTCTACTCTTTGTTATATTTACCATAGGTATTTTTTCCTAGTTTTCCCATTTAGTAATGGCATTTTACATTTTTTAGATTTTTTTGGTAGATAGAAATTTTTTATCTTAAAGTGGTTGGAGTTTTATTGTTAGTTCTTGTCCCATTTAATATGTTCTTTTATATCCCAGGGTCATATAGATAATCTCTTGTATTCTTTTCCAACATGTTTGAGAACTTTTGTCCAACATTTAAATATTTTCAAACATCTGGAATTGATTTTATATATGGTATGAGGTAAGAGTCTAATTTAAATTTTTTCCTATATAGAAAATCAGTCCCAGCACATTTTATTAAGTTGTCTATGCTTTACTCAGTGATCTACAGAGCTTACCCTGTCAGATTTTCATATATTGTGAATCTTTTGGGGGAATGTAGTTCATTTCTGTTCCATTGGTTATGTGTTGCTTTCTGCAGTAATACCACAATGTTGTAATCGCTATAATTTTGTAATGTGGTTTGCTATATGGTGTGACAAGTTCTATTGCATCATTCTTTTTCTTCATTAAAATTTTAGAATCAATGTAAGTGTTAAGATTTGGACTGATATTACATTGAATCTGTGGATAATGAGTGTTCTTATCCATGAAACTATTCTCTCAGTTTATTTAGGCTTTCTTTACAGTTGTTAAAGTATTGAAAACACTTTTGATAAAGATCTAGCTAGTTTTATGTTTTTTTTTTATTCCTAGGTACTTTATCTTTTTTATCACTCTTATAGGTAGAATATGAAATGTTTCTTGTTTGTTTCCAATATGTAATACAAGGCCTACCTTTGCATATTGATATTACTTTTAACTACCTTACTAAACATTCCAGTCACTTTTCTACATAGGTCTTTTGTTTTTCTGTGTGGACAGTCATATTATATGTGAATAGTAACATATATCCTTCTTATTTTCAATTTTCCTGTCTCTGCACCCCACCCCCTTTTTTTGGTCCTGTGTCAGTAGGACAAACAACAAGTAAAATATTAAGTATAAAAGTTCCTAATTTTAAAGGGAATAATTCTAATAATTCCTTATTTAAAATGTTATTTGCATTGGATTTTAGCAACTACCTTTTGTCAATTAAGAAATTTATCTCTTCGTCTTGTTTTATTGAGTTTTGTTTTTTAATCACATGTGGATTTTGTCACACAATTTTTCAGCATCTCATGAGATGAACAGATTTTTTTTTTCTCCTTTAATCTGTTAATGTGGTACCTGACAAGCATTTTTGTCATGCTAAAATACTCATAAATTCTTGGGATAATACCAATTTGATCTTGCTCTATTAGTTTCCCTCTGCCCCGCACCCACACACAATTGGATTAATTGCATTAATATTTTATTCAAAAATTTTGCATCTGTATTTTTCAGTGAAATTGGTATGTATTTTTTAGCAAGTTTTGTTACTTTGATAATATTTTCTGTGTAAAGAAATGTTTGTTTCTCTTTTCTATCTTTTGGAAGATTTTCTATGAAATCGAAATGATTGTTACCTAGGACTTGCTTGCCTATGGACCTAAGCTTCTTACTTGACTTTACTAAAGAATTCTTGATTTTTATTTTTTTCTTGGTCAGTTTTAGTAAGTCATATTTGTCTAAGAATTTACTTTCAAATTTGTTGGCAAATAATTATTTATAACATTATTTGTTTAATCTCTGCTATACTGGCAGGTGTATTCCTCTTTTTCCTTCCTATATTTTATTCTTTACTGAGTTTGAATTTTTTATTAGGTTTAAAAAAAATCTCTGTAATCTGTTATTTGAGTTTGTTATGCCAGCGTTTTCCAAAATTCTTTGTCTTTGTTTAAACTGATTGATTCTTTGTCAGTTTTTTTTCCTCTGAGCATTGTTTTAACAACATTCCACATGTGTACTGTTTCTTTTATTCGATATGATAGATTTAAAATTTTTCATTTTAATTTCTTTTGCTTGTGAATTGTTTAGAAATGTGTTTTTATAATCTGAAATGTATGTTTTTGTAATTTAAAAAGTTTTTTTTTTAGTTTAATTGTATTAATGTAATTTCTTCTTGAGTTCATTTTACTTTTTTCTGACGTAAATCTTGTGGAAGTTCTTTTTATGAAAGTCTCCTATTGGTAAATTTTTAACCAATTTTTGTCATACTATAAGAGTTTTGACTATTATCCCTATATAAATAGTGATTTTGCTGGTTATACAATTCTAGGCTGACATTTATTTTCAGTGTTTTGAAAATATTTTTATTTTGTTTTTGTGAGTCTCATGTCATTCTCATTTAGGGTTTATGCTAGTAGATGTTTAGCAACTACCTCTAGGGGTGGTGGGAATTCTTGATTTTTAGTGTTTGCTTATTTTCATGGTATAAATAAATACTCTTCCCATGTTATGTCAGTTATTGCAGAGTTGGGAAGAGATGTGCAGCAGCACATAATTATGAAGTATTTCCACCATCCTGATTAATAGGCATAATTACTTCAAGAGCACATATATGCTATAAAATAATTAAGAAATGATGTTTTATCTATTACTTTTGCTTTAAATTTTTTCTATTTGTATGTTTATCTAATTAATTTTTAACAATAGTCTTTAAAAATTGGTTCACAGAATTCCTGAAAATTTAACAATTAGCTCTTATTAGCCAATGTTACACATCACTTATTCACTGGTTCCTTTTTCAACAGGTAATCTCTTGTTTCTTACTGATTTTACAATCTTTTTGTCTTTAGTTTGCTACTTTTTTAGTTCTGTGTGTCTAGGAGTAAAATACTTTTAATTTAAATATATATATATATATGTATATATATATATACACACACACATATATAAATAAAAATAAATATATATATATATATAAATATATAAATAAATATAAATAAATAAATATATATAAATATATATCTTGTAGTTACTCTTTCTGTAGATTTATGACTTTTATCATTTTCGAAAATTTTCAGCTATTATATTACCTATATACTATGTTTTTTCCAGCCCTTGATTAGATATTTATTGTTTTTATTGTGTTTCCCATGTCTTTTAATAGCTTTTATAGTTTCCATTTTCTTGTATCTTTGTGTGCATTCTGGTAGTTTGTTCATGTCTGTCTTCCAGTTCACTGATTCTTTTCAGCTGTGTTTAATCTGTTGTTTAATCCATTGAGATATTAATTTCAACAGTGCTTTCCCCCATCCTTTTCTTAAAGTCTTATTTGCTTCTTTTCAGTATCCTCATCATTTTTACT